>CAXHSM010001376.1:15871867-16471867 GCA_964019185.1 Maratus speculifer | reverse complement strand
AACTTTGTTTTTAAAACAGTTGTCATAATTTGTATAGTTTTTTTTCTTTTTTAGGGAGACATTAGAAAACTATCTCCACTGTCGAATTCAGACACTTTTCTCCAGGAGAAGAGGGATTTATGTGGCTCCTGGGGGAGCTTTGTAGCATTCCAAGAGACTCAGAAACTGCACCATTCAAGCATTGAAAACACAAAGTCTAAAATTTTCAATGGAAGGGGCATCTCAACTCTCTTTGCAATGGGGAGGGAGAATGATGAATGTTCCTCTTTGAACCACCTCCAGAATCAACAGTGAGTTTTTGTTTAAAATAATTATTGCTTCAGTCGGCATTGCATTTATTTTAAATTATAAATCTTCTAGATAATATTTTAAAAAAATACAAATTATTTAGCACAATCAATAACGTAACACAGTGATCTTTAAGATTTTGTTAAGATAATATAGAAATTAACTCATTAAATTTGAAATTTATTTGTGCACTCTTTTAAAGACAATTTTTGACAGTTCAAAACTAATGAAAAAGGAGAATTGATACGTAACAAGTACAATTTAAACCAATATAAAACATTCTTTAACCTTCCAACTTATTCCGACCATTGAAATCTGTCTATCAAAAATAAAAATGTTTATTGGTTACTGTAACAATTAGTGGTGTACCGAGTAGTTGTATAGTAAGAAAATAAAACACTGATATGCGCATAATGTGAGCTTAAGTGTACATATATATAAATATACCTGTGTGTACATATAATATACATATATAGTATAAATAAGTTAACTCATTAAACTTGAAGTTTGTTTGTGCACTTTTTAAAGACAATTTTTGACAGTTCAAAACTAATAAAAAAGAATTGATACATGACAACTACAGTTATTAACCAATATAAAATTAAAACATTCTTTAACCCTCTAATTTATTCCAACCATTGAAATCTGTCTATAAAAAATAACAATGTTTATTGGTTACTGTAACAATTCATTGAATAATGCGAACATTTCATATTTATTTTGTAACTGTCTGTACCTTATTTTCTTTTGATTAAAAAAAATGTATTGACTTTGCAGTTTCTTTTCATTTGCATGTGTACAGATTATATTATGTTATTTTAAATTTATTAATTTTAAATATCTCTGTAAAAAACTAACCTTTTTCAATGAAAATTATAAATGTGTAAATTAAGATTGCTTCAAAAAGCAGCTCTAAAATTGACGAGTTTAGTTGATCTAGAACTTGAAAATCCACCAAAGAAACAAAAAATATGAGAACGCTAATGTCGACGAACCAAAAGAGAAAATGCTAACAAAAAGTTCATTTTTTTTTTTTTGGCAATGTTTTGAGGAAATTGTGAATGAACAAAAAGATTGTGAACCTAGTACTAGTTTAAAATCACTGCATGAAGAATTGGTACAAAAAGCGATACAGGCTTTCTTAACAGAAGACATGTAAAACTGACACTCCATTTTGCATAGTGAGGGAAAAAAAAAAAAAAAAAAACTTTTCCGATTGTGTGCAACCTTGCAAAAAACTTATATGCACCTTCAACAACTGTTTATTATGAACATAATAGAGGCCAGCCAAATTTATAGTAGTAAAAGAAATGCCCTGTCTACTGATAATGCAGAACATTTGGTGTTTTTGCATCATAATTTGAAATAGTCAAACCCCGTTACAGCGAACCCAGTTTATTATGAGCTCTATAAAAGATGTAGATGTTATGTAAAATCAAGAAAAACTAGTAATTTCTTAAAACTAATCCTTATTTATTTATAGAACTTAAAAAACACAATAAGTTAAAAACATAAAAGATATAGATGCTTTAAATTTACTTAGCCTTGGCTGGAAAACAAACAACTACTCCATAAGACAATACTGGAGTTACTGTTGGCCAGGTAAGTACATTAATTAAATCTGCTATATTAATATTTATACAAGCAAAAACATTACAATTATAGTTAATATAATACATTAACATAGTTTAAGAAAAGGTCATGATCACAAATAAAACAGTTTAATAAACAAGTTTAAGAAGCAAACATTAACTCTGGTATGGCTATATGGCTACCAACTAACCTACCATAACGAAAATTTGAGACATGGCATTAAGTTTGAAAGCTGGAAACATGAAGTTACTTCATTCACAAATAAATCTAGTAAATATCTATCAATTATAAACTAAAAAGTCCTTTATGTTTAAGAAAAGTTGGTAATATATATATATACATGAATTATTAATATTTAACTTTTTAAATTACGCAAGTAATAGTTTGTTTACATTTTTTAATTCCTAACCAAACAAGTCATAACTTTTAAACTTTTTTTTGAAACATGAATAAACTCTTAAAAATAACAATTGAACTTTTATATAACTTATAAAAGTTGTTGGGGTGAGTGAAAGAGAGAGAAAAACTCATTGGGATTTAATTAAACTTGAAACTGGAGTAAACTATGCAAAATATTTACAATGAATTAATGCACAAATAAACTAAATATGTATTAGAAACAATGATGAACAAATATGATATGATGTTTTTCACTTCCATACAAAGATAATGAAATGTGGCTTAGCAAGAATAAACAAATTGACCCAATTTAAAATTTTACACCGATGCTAAAAAACGAGTTAATGTTAGTAAGTAAAAATAAAATGAATATTAAACTATGTAAGATTTTTACAATAAATAGATGCACAAAAATATAAATTAAAGTTAGCGACAATGTCAAACAAAAATTATATGTATATATCGCAAGAATAAGCACAATAGAATTTATAATTTTAACCCCCCCCTCCCAAAAAAAATAAATAAAACAAATATGCTAAGAAATACAAAAGTACAATTTTTTTAAACATTAGAAGCTTTTTTTTTTATAAATGCCTTGTGTGCCATAGAGGAGTGCAAATAAAGCAATTAGCTTTATACTCAATGGCAAAAACTTTGTATTTTATTAAGGAGACAGGAAAGGTATACAGTTGTTTTGAGAGGTCTTTGACTTTAAAAATGTTCAAGGAACTGGATTTACAAGGCTGAGAAAAAAAATCTTGCTTGTTCAAAAACTTTTTTCCAACAACAAAAATGTTGTCTTTATTATCAACAACAAAATTAAGTACTTTGTACACATCACTGGTATCTGACAAAATATAGGAATTTTTGTCCTTGACATTTAACCTATATCTATTATTCTTTATCTCTGAATAATAATTACCTTTCATCGAAGATAAGCAATTAAGATTTTTACTTTTTTTAACCACAAAAAACTTGTTTGTGATTTCAGGTGTCATTGATACAGATGACATGCTCCGCTCATGCATTTTCTTCACAACTTGTTGCAGTGGTTGGTTGCTTTTAAAAACCATGCGCTTCAAGCTATGAAGAAAGTTTTCAAACGGAAAAGCACTGAAGCAATCTAGTGGTCCACAATTAAGTGCATCTGAACTTAGATGAACCAGTGAATGTATATTATAAACTAAACATTCCGATCCATAATGTTCTGGCACTTCCTCTACAAACGAACGCAAGAAATCAGCAGCTAAATTGTTCATTTCATAACACATGTCTTCACTGACAAGGATTGTTACACCACAAAAGAACTTAAGAAAATGAATATAAGCTGCTTTAGAAAGAATCTTCTTTAAGCAGACCGGAGCTAGATATAAAAGAAAGCTACGGAATTCAGTAGCCTTCCATAGATCTATAAGTTTTAGAGTCCTCGGCTGGCGATTGAATTCCGATGGAAAAGACACTTGGACATCCAAGATAAAGGAATCCAAATACGCTTTATCCTGAGAGGAAATTCGGCCAACATGTGTTTTTGCCTTTCCACACCAAATCATCAACAATTTACGCATGACACCAAGGCAAACTAGATGCATGTAGTCATGTGGAAAAGCATCAATCATATTGATATCAAGATCAATGAGAGGAGATTCTTCTTTATGGTGACGTGGTTGTGTATTTGAACGGAAGGATTCATTTGTGCGCAATTCTGATCTTGTATTTGTAAAAATAACACGATTTTTCCATTTGCCCTTTTGAATACATCGATCACAACCATAATAAGAATTATGAGGCCTTGTACATTTTACATATGCTCGCGCTGGAGCATCACAAGTAAAACATTTGATTTTTACCACGAAGTGACGACCATTGAATAAAATTCCCCTATTCTGAAGATCTATCATTTCTGCAATAAATTCAGACATAAATTCCTTTACAGGAGGCTTTGATGAACCACAGAACAAAGAAACTGTAAATGGCTTCTTTAAGGGATCTTCTTCCAAGAAACACAAAATAGGCCAAAATTGGTTATTTGTGCTCTCGTGCAATTGCATGCCATCAATGTTGAGATGTAAATGAAGTACTGAATGGTTATTGCTATTAAATCTTTTCAGCTGATTCAAAATTGAAACTTTCAAACCAAAATGATGAAACAAGCCACAACCCATTGGCAATACTTCAACATTACGGGGAGTATCCAAGAGTGTTCTTGCATCTGACGGCAATTCTGGAAACCAGGTTTGCAGCCCCTTCAGTAATTCAGTAAGTGCTTGTCTAGGAACCGATTTCACAGAATTATACCATCCTCTTAAAAATTCAGCAATATCAGGTTGACTATCGTAGTCACTGCTATGATCACTACTGGAACTGGACAGGACATTAGGTAAACTTAAATTACTGCCAAATGATGAATGCAAACTTTCACTTGAAGAGGTCCCAGTTGATTCAGTGGAGCATCTTTCAAAAACACAGGAATCATTTTCCATAACTGCAGGGCCAACATGTTCCATAACTTGAGAGGATCCTGGAAAATACTTAGAAGTTGAAGTACTTTCATTTAAATTTCTTGTTCTAACAGAGAAGCTTTCAGAAACTCGTGAATTTAATTCAACTTCTTTGGCATCATCTCTCATAAGTGCCTGAACACGACGACGTTTCTGCTTAGAACTAAAAATAAAAATTTGCGATAAACAATTGACATTGATTGCTTTTCTATAAATTCAATTACTCATTAAATATCTATAAAACATTTAAAAATAACTCAAATAATTTTTGTAAAAGAAAAAGCATACATGGTTAAAACTTATCATTTTAACAGTAATTGATTGCTACTAATACTTAAAATTAACAAACAGCCAATTTACATAAACAAATAACTTATTTTTTCTTGTGACAGATTGATGAAAAGCAAGACATTTTGTAGAGAATGAAATTTACAATTTTCTGTCGCAAGCGATTGCCAAAAATCTTAGTTTTATCGACTAGTGACAATTTTATGATTTATTTCAATGACATTTTGTAGAATTTTGCAATTTTCTGCAACGATTGATAAAAAAAATCTATTTTTTGGCACGAATGATTGAAAAATTCGTGATTTTTTGGCCACAAATTTCCATATTTTCTATCTCATTACCGTACTACCATATTTTAACCTACTTTTCCGGAGAAACTCTGGAATTTCCAGAGAAGTTGGCATCTATGAATATAAGACAGATCACGATTAACGATTAAAATGCTATTTGAAACATTTTCCCCCATTGAACGTAATGTAATGGAATACTTTTGATTGCCCCTGTCATTGATCTATGCATCCAATTTTCATAAAATTTGAAATGACTCGACAAAATTATGTAATAATTATGTATTTTAAATTTCAACCGATTCGGTTGGGTAGTTTTTGCATTGTTATATGCAGACAGATGGACGGGGTGAACGACCACTATAAGTGCTATGTATTTACATAATTACTAACGCACCTAAAAATGAAAAAGGGTTTTTCAAAATTTCAACTTTAAGTTATGTATGGTTAATTTCTTCATGTCGTTACTAAGATCTTAATACTGATATTAAGATACATTTCTTTAATAGCAATACACCCTTGTAAAGAGTCTCTCCCCACCACAAAGGCAAAATGTCCTAATTCTTCCAATGAAAATTTTTTTAAGAAATAATTGTAACAATTTTTTTTTATGTATTGTAAACACAAAAACAAACTTTTCCCCATTAATATATATATATATATATATAAAATCTACTTTGTGTTATGTTATACACTTGAAATTCTTAACAAAATACCACATATCCAGGGAATCCAAATTTATTGAAGTAGCTATGTAAAATTTGGTTTATTCTATTAATTAGGTATAATAAAAAGTATTTACTAATTCTTATTTAGCAACAGTATTAATACAGTATATTAATGATAATTTCATCCGTAAAGTTATAAATAGCAATCAATTTTTGTAAAAGCAAAGTAATTTTGATTGTCATTGATTTATATATTTTTGTAATTACTTCAAAATGTATTTAGTAGTAAATACATTTTTTTCAAACATTCTGAACATTCTTTAACTCAAAAAATCCATTTAGAGCTGGCTTAATGTATCCTTAACGTAGGGGTGCACAACCTTTTTAAGAGAAGGGCCACATACAAATATGTCTGCATGGTTGAGGGCCACATTAATAATATGGAGAGAATTCAATTTAGGAAGAGATCTGTGGTCTAAAATCGGGTAAAAAATATGGTTTCAAAGGGGAAAGTGTGTATGTGTGTAGGGGGAAGGTTTACCCCTTAAGTTCGCTTACTCAGTCAGAATATCCAATTCAGTTGGTAAGGATATATCAACAGTTATGTTTTTATTATATAACAAATATAGCAATGATTATTTTCAATATGTAAAAATATTTCTTCACTTTATTCAGGAGAGTTAGTTTTGTTTCATTAAAAGTGCTAAAAAACAAGCATAAATGGTTGGTGCCGAAAAAAATATGAACTTTATGAATGAAGGAGAGAGAAGAAACCAATCAACAAGATTTTTACGAACTTAATCAAGAAAATTCCCAATTTTCTGCGCTCAGTTAATGAAATGTGTAATTCTTCCGTGCCTGATTGACGAAATTTGAATTTTTTACGAAATCGATAGACAAAATTTGCAATTTTTACGAAACTGATCAAGAAAATTTATATTCTGTCCATACCTGATCAAGAAAATTTGTGATTCTTATGAAACCGATCATGAAAATTCACAATTTTCTGAATCTAATCAACAAACGTGATTTTTAGGAAGCCAATCTAAGAAATTGATGATTTTAAAAAAGCCAATCGACGAAACTTGCGTTTTTTCCTCACAAGATCGACGAAATTTTCGATTTTTCAGCACATAATCGATGATACTTTCAATTTTTAGCACATAATCGACGAAATTTTGAATTTTTGGCATATAATCGACGATACTTTCGAATTTTTGGTACCTAAGACGATATTTTTGATTCTTCGGCTCCTAAGAGACTGTATTTTTGATTTTTCGGCACCTAATTGACGATATTTAATTTTTCTGCCCCTGATTTATGAAATTTGAGATTTTTATGATGTCGATTGATGAATATCGCGATTTTTCTTTGCATTATGAACGAATTTCCCGATTTTCCTTCACATGATCGACGAAATTCCCGATTTTCATTCGCATGATCGTGTAAATTTGAGATTTTTCCGTGCTTGATCTATAAAATTTGTGATTTTTCCAATGCCGATCAACAGAGTTGTGTAATATAGACGTACACATGCACGCCGTGTGCAGAAAATTTTATAACATTTGCAGAAAACTTTAAGAAAAAATTATTTTTGTAATTTTTTTTTCGCATAAAAAATGCGAATTACATGCATGAATTGCATAAAAAGACGCAAACTACATCCATGAATCGCTCAAAACGCAAACTATGTCCATGAATCATGTAAAAAAGCGAAAATTACGTTCATAAATTGTATTAAAAGAGCGAATTACGTCTGAATCGTGTAGTAAAACGCGAATTACGTTCATAAATCGCTCAAAAAAGACTAATTTTGTCGGCAGAAAGCTGAAACGCAAATTACGTTTTTAAATCGCATAAAAATAGCAAATTGCGTTCATAAATCGCATAATAAATGCAAATTGTATTCATGAATCGCATAAAAAATGCGAATTACGTTCATGAATCGACCGAAAAACGCAAATTATGTTCATGAATCGCATAAAAAATGCGAATTACGTTCATGAATCGACCGAAAAACGCAAATTATGTTCATGAATTGCATAAAAATGCAAATTACGTCCATAAATCGCTCAAAAAATGTGAATTACTCCCATAAATCGCTCAAAAAACGTGAAATACGTCGATGTGCAAAAAAAAAAAAAAAAAAAATGCGAATAGCGTTTATAAATTGCAAAGAAAACACGAATTACGTCGAAGAATCGTGTAAAAAAAGCGAATTATGTTCATAAGTCTCATAAAAAAGCGAATTATGTCAATAAATCGATCAAAAAACGCGAATTTCGTCGACAGAAAGCTCAAAAAACGCAAATTGCGTCTATGAATTGCATAAAAATAGCAAATTACGACCATAAAACGCGTAAAATGTGAATTACATTCATTAAATCGCATAAAAAATGCGAATTACGTCCATTAAATTGCTCTAAAAACGCAAATTGCATTCATAAATCGCATAAAAAACGCAAATCACGACCATGAATTGCACGAAAAAGGCGAATTACACCCAACATTAAATTAATTTTCAGAAAGTTTTCGACCCAATATTACGTGCGCAGAAAGTTTTTGGTTTTATACAAGTCTGCCGATCAATGAAATTTATAACTTTACTGCGTTTGATCGATGAAATTTGTGACTTTTTCCAAGCTTGATCGACAAAATTTACAATTTTAACTAAGCATATCAAAAAGATTCAGAATCTTTCCACTCCGGATCAACAAGATACTCAATTTTTACGAAGCCGATCAAGAAAATTCATGATATTTCGACCGTGTAAATTCACTATTTTTGCGAAGCTGATCGAGATATTTCCTCAAATAATCAATAAAATTCCCATTTTCTCCATGTCTGATCAATGAAATTCGTGATTTTTCCATGCCTGATCGAAAAAATTTGTATCTTTTACGAAGCTATTCAACAAAATTCGCGATTTTTTCAAAGTCGAACGACGAAATTTGCGTTGTTTAAAAAACCGATCGATGAAATTCGTGACTTTTCTTCGCATGATCGACAAATTTTGCGCACCGAGTTGACGAAATTCAGGATTTTATTATAGCTTGATCGACATAATCATTTTTTCTGCATGTGATCAACAAAATTTGCAATAGTCCTGTCTCTAATCAAAGAAATTTCTGATTTTTTAAAATTCGATCGGTAAAATTCAAGCTTTTTTCATCTTCGATTGACGAAATGTGCACTTTCCCACTCTTAATTCACGAAATACACATGCGCCTTATCAACAAAATTTACGATTTTTTTTACTAACTGTAATGAAATCTATTTTTTTATGCGGCAAGATGAAACTCGTGATTTTTTTCCTCTCGATAAACTGTCGAAATTTACAATTTTTTCGCAGCCGATCAATGAAATTTTCTGCGTGTCATCGCTGAATTCATGATTCTTCTGTGCCTTATCAACAAAATTTGCAATTATTTCGTCCCTGATCGACAAAATTTGAAATTATTTCATCCTTGATCGACAAAATTTGAAATTATTCTACGATTAATCGACAAAACTCGTGATTTTTCCGTGCCCGATCAGGGAAATTTGCTTTTTTTCTGAGCCTCATGGGCAAAATTCGTGATTTTATTCATATCTTATGAGCAAAATTTGCTATTTTTCCATGCCCCATCGACAAAATTAGCTTTTTTCCACCCTTGATTCATTCTTAATTAAAAATTAAACACAGGAATTATCTCTGAAACATTTTTTACTGAAATTAAGGAAGATTAATTAGCAGTGGGGGGGAATTTTTTGAAAAATTTCACCAACCAGGGATTTACTTTACCAGCCAGCAAAATACAATATACAGTTGAAAATAGTTAAGACAAAATTTAAACAACTGAAAAAACAGTTAATTACTATTACTACAATGCATTTTCATATTTTTGGTCGATAAAAATAAGAAATATATACAAGAGAAAAAATATTAGTACTATAGTGTAGAATTTAGTATAATATTTATATTACAAAAGTTGCAAAATATAGGGAACTAAAAAATAAAGATTCTGGCATCTTTACAGTTTGAAGTTTGAAAAAATAACTTAAAACTTCACTCGCCCTGAAGGAAAACTTACTCGCCAGTGGCAAGTACAATGATGTAATTCCCCAGCCCTGTTAATTAGTTAAATATTTGCTTTATTTAACAGTTTTAAAATTTATATAACAATTCCTCTTCTCCCTCTTTTTTTTTTTTTTTTTTTTTTTTTTTTTTTATTATTATTATTCAAATAATGGTTGGAGTGCTGATTTCCAGTAAAAAATTTGGTGTTTATGTTTATTTTCTGAATTGTTCAAAAATTAAGTATAAGGTGGTCATAAGTGACCAACGAAGAAATAAGATGGCGAACTCCAGGCGAATACTACATTTGTTCCTTTTCCCCGATCTTTCGATAAAATTCTTATTTTCCCCAATTTTTTGATAAAATTTTCTTATTTTCTCTAACTTTTTGAAAAAATTCTCTTATTTCCCTAATCTTTCAACAAAATTCGCACTTTTTCTTCGGTCTTTTGACAAAATTAATGATTTTCCACCGATCTTTCTTGAAAATTAACTGTTTTCCACCGATCTTTCTTCAAAATAAGTTTTTTCCCCGCTACATTTCTACAAAATACTTCTATTTTCCCTGATCTTATGACGAAATTCTCATACTTTGTGCAATCTTTTGGCAAAATCAGCATATTCAGTGTAATTCAGTCAGAATTTAAGCTTAACTGAAATACATGGTATAAATTTTTAAATCTTTAATCAGATGACCAGACTTGATTAAAATCAAAAACTTTCTGTGCACATAATATTGGGTCAAAAACTTTCTGCAAATTAATTTAATGTTGCCTGTAATTAGTGCTTTTGAGCAATTCATGGACTTAATTCATGCTTTTTATGCGATTTATGAATGTAATGTGTTTTGAGCGATTTATGGGCATAATTCATGTTTTTCATGTGATTCATGAATCTAATGTGTTATTTATGCGATTCATGAAAGTAATTCGCATTTGTTACATGATTTATAGACATAATTAGCTATTTAATGTGATTCATGAATGTAATTTGCGTTGTTTAAACGATTTATGGACGTAATTTCAATTTTTTATGCGATTTAAGAATATAATACATGTCTTTCATTCAATTTATCAACACAATTAGTGTTTTTTGACACGAGTCATGGATGTAATTCACGTTTTTTACAGGATTCATGGACATAATTTACATTTTTTGAGCAATTCATGGATGTAATTTGCACTTTTTTAAAGCGATTTTTGAAAGCAATGTGTTTTTACAGAGATTTATGGACGTAATTAATATTTTTTCTCCTTTTTTTCGATTCATGAACGTAATTTGTGTTTGGTCAGGGATGCCACTCAAAAAATAGCAAAAAGGAGGAAATTATGCATAAAGTAAAATTTATGACATTTTTCACAACATTTATGCATGAATCTTGTAAGCTATATTGTTTATAAACTAAATAAAGAATTAACTTTTTTTGTAAACTTTTAATATATAACAATAAATAAAAATGATTTTCTTAGATAACCCAGCAACAGGTTCAGTGAGGAATTTTATGTATCGCATCATTTTAAATCAATTTAAGTAACCCAGCAAAACAAAAATAACAAAAACAGAATTCTATTATGATTCGTATACAAAAGAAGTTATATTTAAGACATAGTACCAAATTGAGATTAAAAATATATATATTCTTAGGATTTATATGCAATATTTTTAATAAATATGTGAAAATCTTTGAATGGTGAAAGGATTAAGAATAAAATACTTATAAAGAAAAAAAAAAAAAAGGAAAACTGATAAGAAAAATACAAATAATGGTAATACTCACCATTACATAATTAAACCTAAAATATATCAGAATAATTTGATAAAAAAATATTGCTATTTAGTTATTGGACAATAACTTGCAATAGTTGAAGGAATTAAATTTTTCTAACCAATTTAGCAATGCAGCAACCATCATACCTTTTGATTATTTTATGAAACCAGTGGCCTTTTTCAAACTATTCTATGCATGTTGGCAGTGGCGCAGCCAGAATTCGGTTCTAAGGGGGGTTTGGAGTTTCTGATAAAGGTTATTTGAATTGCCGATTAATAGAATCAGTACTAATTAGAATATTTACTGTATAATACTTAAACTCAAAGAGCGTCTGTATGGCCGGAATTTTTTTTTTATTTTTATTTTTTTTTTTAGCATGAAGCATCTAAGAAAAGTAATTTAGTTCAAATAACCAATTTTTACTTAACTGATTCATGTAATATGCACTTTCACAATTTTAAGTAGAATTTTCGCCATTTAATTGAATCACTTTATTAAATGAAATCTGATTCAATAAAGTGGAGGATTTCAAAATGTGCCAAAACATTTAAATATTAAATTTGGATTTCATTCATATAAGCAACAATTATAGCGATTTTTATAAGCTCTGGGAGAGGTTTTAACCCTAAAACCACCCCCTGGGCTGCGCCACTGTTCATTTATTCTTTTCTGATATGCCATATCAGATAATTTTATTTTCAAAATACATTCAGAAACATAAATTTTAATTTTGTTAATTAGATGAGTGGAAAATAGCAAAATGCCGAACAAAAACAACATGAAGTAATATACAATTATCCACATGGAAAAATGCCGAAAATTCATTGTTCAAATGTCACAAAAACCATCTTTAAATTAATCACAAACATAGAAAAGAGAAAATTTAAATTAGCATGGATGTTTTATTTTTTAAATTCATAAACCGTACTTATGCTAAAATTAACAGATTAAATTTCTTTCATTTGAACCTGGATGCAGTTTTTCTTTTTATTAGAGGGGGGGGGGGGGGAGAGTAGGGCATTGATTTGAATATAACTAACCAGTTGCAGAAAGCTTTTGAACATTTAGTATTATTTTTCCGCTATTGGTATTAAGGTACAAGCAATAAATAGCCGTATATTAGTCATTTTGTATTAACTTCTTTAACATAAGTAACCTCTTCATTAAATTACATTCATTATAAATTCATATAATTTACTATATATTTTTATTTTGTCAGGCTTTAAAATGTGAAAAACAAAAAAACATTCACCAGAAAGGAAAACTTTAACAGAAGCAATTCATTCTTAACTACTTGATATTTTCCATAAAATGCATTTAAAAATAATCCTTGCTCAGTAAATAGTTTTATGTTATAAAAGCAAAAACATGCAATTTTATATAGATTATGTGAATCACGTTAGCATGCAGAATGTTGACTTTCACTAAAAGCACTGAATTGTATCACAGAATTGTAATCACAGAATTGTAAAAAATCTTAAGATTCTTGATTGATTTGATTTAAGAATACAAACTCAACAATTCTGATTATAAATTATGCAAAGAAAGGAAACTAAAAAATTATAAATAAAATATTAAAGCAACATTTGTATTGTTTATTTCTAACCAAAATCTTCGAAGAATTATTCATTACTAACACATCTACCTACATTTTAAACGCATAATTTAGTATTTCAATTCCCACACAAGAAAAATAACTACAGTCGAGGATCTATAATCCGCGGACCCATAATCCGCAATTTCCCATAATCCGCGTTACTTTACGAATGTAAACAATGAAATAAACAATTAAAAAAAATTACAAATCCCTGATCCAAAAATGATTTTTTTTAAACAAACAATAAAAAATGTAATAAAAATCATAATAAAACATGTATTTTTTTAATTTACTCTTTTATTTCATTGACAGTAAAAAACTAAACTGTATTACGGAACGTGTCTAAGCTTACTGAACGTTCGAATTGACGACTGTTCATTCGTAGCTATTTCAGTTTGTGCAAGTTCAGGAGAGTAAATAACCATTGAAAACGCACTATTTTATGTGCATCGCGCTTCCTAACAGTAAACACTGCACCAGCTGAGAACTAAATATTCAAACGTGACGAAAAATCGTACAATACTTAGAGAGGGGCGCTTACACGGAATTTTTCCGCGAACGTTCAACAAAATTTACAGGAATGAATCATGATGAATTGAATGAATCATAAATTTTGATACTTGAAAAAAATTGTTTTTTTTAAACGTAAAATCTGTTGAAAAAACGCAGAAAAAAAGGAGAAATTTGTATAAAAAAAAGCCAAAACAAGCATGAAATCAATTAAAAAAATCTCGAAAAAACGCACATTTCATCAAACATTCATAATTCATTCATTTCATAACGATTCCTCTCATTCTCAATCGCCTTTGAGAATGGGGAGGGTTTGTGCTTTCTCAGGATTTTTTGAAAATTTAAAATTCTTTATAAAGTGGGGAAGGGGCGATTTTAAAAAGTAAAATAACTTTAAAAATGCATTTTTTTAGATTACTTATTAAATTAATTACTAGATTTCATATTTATCTTTCCATATTATACTGATTATAGAATTAAAATGCTGTCTAAGAATGATAAAATGACGCATAATCCATTATGCTCTATAATCCGCAAAATTCCATAAACCGCACAACCTTTGGCCTCAACTTGTGCGGATTATAGATCTTTGACTGTACTACATACAGGTCCAAAAAATTCCTGTACCAGTTACTTTTTTATACATCAAGTAATAAAATTATGCATAACTCAAGTCACATGCGATCGCCATGCATTCAATGTTTTAGAAGAATCAAGTGCAATACCGTAGCAAGATGCTCTATTTAAAAATGAAGGCTAAAAAAAAATATTTTATAGAAAGTTTTAAGGAAAATAAGTAATCTAATACTAGGCACATGGATGAATAGGCATATCTTTCAAACAAATCAAATTCTTTTAAAAATATTATTCTTACCTATAAGTAGCCATCTTCTGGATCTTGATACAAAATAAAAAATAAAATATCGTAAAACTTAAATTTAATCTCCCGTGGTTGAAAAAATAGCCAACTACAATAACGACGAAATAATAAACAGTCACAGCCAAATCCACGTGGTGAATGAAAGCATGAAATGATTCAATTCTCCGTTCAGTTAATGACTTGGTTTCGCGGTTACGGATATCGGAATTTGCAGGGTACCACATCGACAGTATTCTGGTTCTTCAAATCTGGTATTAAAAAATTATCATGTCCATGATCTCAAATCAGTATCCCACAAACCCTACCCCAGTGACGACTCAAGAAACTAACCCGTACAGGATAATTGAGGGATAACAAGTTTTTGACTCGCATTGAACATCACGAAGGACTATCGCCATTATTTCACGAGATTGGCACCACTTATGTGATATAACTTTATTTTGTCCTTAAACGCATGTCGTAATGTTTCATGGAAAATGATTAATATGACAATTATGATAATTATGGCATCAGATTGTGAAGTTTATGGCAGACCTGTGTTTGCTGGGAATGGTAGTATTTTCATAAAACTTCAAATACCATTAGTTCTTGATATAATTATGGTTCTGAATATGTTTTAATGTAAAATCTCCCAATAGATGGCATGGTATGCAGCATTATTTATGATTATCACAATAGCTGTATCTCAGGCACTAATGCAATTTCATAAAACTTCAGATTCAGTTAATCCCTGATATAAATGAGTATTATTTAGCTTTTATAGTAAATTGATCTACAGCTGGTACTGTTATGCAACATTATTCACTGTAATTGCATTAGTTATACCTCAGGAATTAATGCATGAATTTCCATTAACCCCTGATATAAAATTAGTATTCTTTAGTTTTTTTAAGTAATTCACTGTCCAGGTGGCGCTTCTGTCCAGATACTTTTTACGATTTCTGTGATTTTTCTATCTCAAATACTAATATAGTAAATCCCCTGAAATCCACACAGCTTGGGACCAGAGCTTGTGCGAATATTAGAATTTTGTGGATTCTGGTCATTGCTTTCTTTGCATTTTTAACCAGAAAATTTGAATATAATTTGTAACTCAATCGAAACTATAATGAATGCTCACAATGTAATAAAATATTAAAATAACTAATAAACTAAAATAATAAAAATTTAGATAATTTTTTAAATGACTAAAATATTAAAAGTAAATTTCAAGTTAATAATCAATAAAGTATGATTAAATATTAACTATAAAGACTGAATATTTTTTTTCTAAATTATTCAATAAGACTTGTTTCATAAAAGAACATTACTAGTTCAGATCAAAGTTTTAAAATAAAGAAATTTCAATTTAGGATTAGCCAGACTTGAAGTTTTGATTCAGGATTAGCCAGACTTAATAACTAAAAATGATTGATAAATATACTGGGTAAAAAGACTGTGATTACCAATAATATCAGCAATATCTTGAATTTTTTTAGAAATAAATTAACTATTCGATTATGAAAAAACATAAATTCACCAATATTAACAAAAACTACAAATTAATATATATATAGCATTGATATACAACTAAAAAAGTAAAATTTTATACAAATATCTGAATTGAATGTTTCAATGTTTACATCTGTAAATTATATGCAGGTTTTAGAGAGTTGTGTGTTTTACAGTTGTGGATTTGAGGGAGTCTCCTTAACATGGATTTTCATCAAATTTCAGATTCAGTTTCAGCTTGAAATAAGTTGATGCGGATAAGATTTTGGCATAAATTCTCTAACCGGTGACGCTGCTATGTTTCACTTTTCTGGAAATATTAACGTGTATGAGATAGAAGAAAGTTTTGAGATTACCACATCCAACTCTGTTTTTTTTTCAATTACACCTATTAGTTCAACATATTGCCGAATGATATCCAAACAAGATTTTTACCCATTTGCTAGCCATATATTCAGTCCAAACTCAATTTCACCTTCATTACTTATACCCATTCACGTTGTCAAGCATTGGAGTTATGCATTTTTTTCCCTTTTCTTATATATGTATATATATTTAAAGTTTTTAAATCAAATGCACTGAAACTGAATTTTATACATTTTGAATTCATGTTTTTATAAATGTTGTCTTGCAAACCAGCACAGCGAATCAGTTCCCTACAAAGTAGGATTCTATATTTGTTTTGAACAAGTTCAGGGGAAATAGTACCTGTTTTAACCTTACTGGTCAAAATATGTTTTGACCATCAGTGGTCAAAGAAATATAATTTTATATTTTAAATGATAAATTTAGTGCAACATTTGAATGGATTTTTAACAACAACATTTAACAATACAGTCGAGGATCTATAATCCGCGGACCCATAATCCGCAATTTTCCATAATCCGCGTTACTTTACGAATGTAAACAATGAAATAAACAGTTAAAAAAAAATTACAAATCCGTGATCCAAAAATGATTTTTTTTAACAAATAACAAAAAATGTTATAAAAATCATAATAAAACATGAATTTTTTTTTATTTACTCTTTTATTTTATGGACAGTAAAAAACTAAACTGCAGTAAAAAACTGAACGTGCCTAAGCTTACTGAACGTTCGAATTGACGACTATTCATTCGTAGCTATTTCAGTTTGTGCAAGTTCAGGAGAGTAAATAAACATTGAAAACGCACTATTTTGTTTGCATCGCGCATCCTAACAGTAAACACAGCACCAGCTGAGAACTAAATATTATACCGTAAAATACTGTTAATCCGCCCCCCCCCCCAAACGTGACGAAAAATCGTATAATAGTTAGAGGGGGCGTTTACACGGGATTTTTCCGCGTCGCTCAACAAAATATACAGGAATGAATCATGATGAAATGAATGAATCGTTGAATGAATCATGAATTTTGATACTTGAAAAATTTGTTTCTTTTTTTTTAAACGTAAAATCTGTTGAAAAAACGCAGAAAAAAGGAGAAATTTGAAAAAAAAAAAGGCCAAAACAAGCATGAAATCAATTAAAAAATCTCGAAAAAACACACATTTCATCAAAGATTCATGATTCATTCATTTCAGGTTTTGAAACAGACAACACTCGACTCTTATTTTTGTTAAACAAAAGATTTCTTAAATAATATTCATAGTACTATTTCATTATAGTATACTGAAGTAATTACCATTTATTTTACTTTGTATTGGTTATTTTTTGTGCATAATTTGTTCTCATTTTTTTTATACTTTCTTCTATAAAATATTCCTTAAAAATAAATCTCATTATTAATATGTAATTATTGTTCTTTAAATACATATATATATACCATTTTAAAAAATAAAATAACTTTAGAAATGCATTTTTTTAGATTACTTATTAAATTAATTACTAGATTTCATATTTATCTTTCCATATTATACTGATTATAGAATTAAAATGCTCTCTAAGAATGATAAAATGATGCATAAACCATTATTCTTTATAATCCGCAAAATTCCATAATCCGCACAACCTTTGGCCTCAACTTGTGCGGATTATAGATCTTTGACTGTATTGGAGAATAAATACCGTAAAATACCGTTAATCCGCCCCCCCCCAAAACGTGACGAAAATTCGTATAGTAGTTTGAGGGGGGCGCTTACACGGGATTTTTCCGCGATCGTTCAACAAAATTTACAAGAATGAATCATGATGAAATGAATGAATCGTTGAATGATTCATAAATTTTGATACTTGAAAAAATTTAAGTTTAAAAAAAAATGTAAATTCTGCCGAAAAAACGCAGAAAAAAGGAGAAATTTGTAAAAAAAACAAAACAAGCATGAAATCAATTAAAAAATCTTGAAAAAACGCACATTTCATCAAAGATTCATGATTCATTCATTTTATAATGATTCATTCCATTCTCAATTGCCTTTGAGAATGGGGGGGGATTTTCTCGGGATTTTTTGAAAATTTCAAATTCTTTATAAAGTGGGGAGGGGGCGTTTGATCGGGAAGGGCGGATTAACGGGATTTTACGGTAATTCTAAGTACACAATTTTATAGTTAATTTATTGTGTAATCTTGGATTTCCTGGAATTTTTTTTACATGAAATTTTTCTGTAGCATAATATTTAAATAAATATATGTGCATATGCATACACATAAAAATGTTTATATAAATTTTGTATATTTTAACACGTGAAATATATAACGTTTATTAAATAAATATATGTTTATAAATATTTAAGTCTTGTTTTTCCATTAGCATCAGATACCTGACATGTTGCTAAAATGTCTTTTTGTTGCCATTTTTTATTTTTTTACCAATCCAGTCAACTGTAACAGGATATGGCACTCCTCTCTGTCTGTTAAAGTTCATTCTTTTCTGTTAATTTCTTAACAGAATTATCTGATTTATGATGATAAAATACATAAATAGAATCCTATAAAGAAGAATAATATGTCTTATGGGCTTATCAGGTGTCTTTGGGCCTACTTAGAATGAGGCTAAGTCTATAACATTAATATTTAAATAAGAGATAATGAATGCTAGAAACATCATTATAAGAAGTGTAATACAATAAATCTACAGTCAAAGTTCTATAATTCACAAAAGTTGGGGCTAAAGGTTGTGCGGATTATGGAATATTGTGGATTATAGAGTATTATGGATTGTATGTCATTTTATTATACTTAGACAGAATTTTATCTTTATAGTCAATATAATATGAAAAGATAAATATGATATCTAATAATTAGTTTAATATGGTATCTCAAAAAATACCTTTTTAAAGTTATTTTATTTAAAAACTGATATATATGTGCATTTAAATAAAAATAATTACATATACATAATACATATGTTAAGTATTACAGTTTGTTATTTACTCTTAATAAAATAAAAGGGTTATATTTTAAAAAGTAAATATTTTAGGTACTACTAGGTTATCAGGTTGACCAAAAAATTATCGCCAAACTATAAAATTAAATGCCAATAATGAATGATCGTGAATGCCACATTCAATGACATTAAATACGATTCAAGTGTTATAAATGTTTTTAAGTGATTTTTATTTCGACTTTTTATTAATATTCTACTAATTATTTGTTTTTTAGTTATTAAAAATAAAAATTATGTCAAGATGTATAATTTGGCTATTAGTTTGGCGATTTGTATAATTTGGCGAAATTGGTCGATGGGATAACAGAGCAGTACCATATTTTATTATGATTTTTTTCCATTTTTTTTAAATTGTTTTTGGATCACAAATTTGTAAACTTTCTTAACTGTTTACATTCGTAAAGTAATGTGAATTATAGAAAATTGCAGATTATGGGTGTGCATATTATAGAACGTTGACTGTACTTCCTTCTTAAAAAGGCTATTTCACTCACACAAAAACATACCTTTGCTAATGTTAATCCTACAGGAGGAATTTTCTTTTAAATCTTGTTTGCATTTTAGTATTTTTATAAGGTTTTTATTCTTGTATTGGATAGCCTTATTTTTGGCTTTTTATTAGGTATATTTTGGCTGCAGGTTTTACTCTGTCAATACTTTCATTTTCAAAACTAGCTCCAAAATTAGAAGTTATATATAAAAAAAATTTAAATTTAAAAAAAGTAAAAAATAGCCTTTGTATAAATATCAATCTCAGCTATAAAATGCAAAAAAAAAAAAAAAAAAAAAAAAAAAAAAAAAAATTAAGAATATAGAAATGCAGATTACATATTGAAAAACCTCTCCCACTGGATTAACAAGACAGTGCTTTTGTGTGAGTAAAAATATCTTAAGATGCATGCACTACAGATTTATACACTGACATCACACAAAAGATATTTCCATCAAGTCTTCCATGCAGAAACAACTTAAATACAAAAGTTTTTTTTTTTTTTTTTTTTTTTTTTTTTTTTTTTTTTTTTTTTTTGCTTGTAGCCATGAGATAGATTATTATAAATGGCTGATACTTGTGCCATTCTTATTACCATAGCATTCAAACTCAAAACAGCAATTTGACATACATTTATACTTAAAAATAAAAATTTAAACGTTTTCTTTAAAATAGTAAATAACATAGCAATGCAATATACAAATGTGTTAATAATATTAATCATAAAAGTTGGTGTAGGAGTATTATTGGCACAGTTGTATCTGATCTGGATTGGAAAATATGTAAGTACACTGTTTTCAAATGTAACTACCATAAAATAATTAACTGAGGTCATTAGGTATGAGGTCATGGCCAATATTATGAAATATTGCTGATTATTCAGTATTGTATGGTTTTATTTTTACTGGAGAATGTTTTAATAACATAATCAGTATAATCTAATAAAAAATTAATATGTAATCCTATAAAAACTTTTTTATAAAAAATTACATATTAAAAACACAATACAGTAGACTCCCTCGGATCTGCACAGCTTGGGACCAGAAGTTGTGCAGATTTTAGAATTTTGCGGATTTCTGGTCATTGCTTTGTTTATATTTTTTTGAAGTTTGAATGTAATTCATTATGAAATCAACAGTATAACGAAGGCTTACAATATACTGAAATATTAAAATAAGTAATAAACTAAATTAATAAAAAATTAAATAATTTTTTAAATGATTAAAATACTAAAAGCAAAGGTCAGGTTAATAATCAATAATGTACAATTAAATATTCATTATAAAGATTAAATGTGTTTTTCCTAAACTATTCAATGAAACTTGCCTCATAAAGATACATTACTAATTCACATCAGGATCATAAAATAACGAAGCTTTATTTCAGGTTTAGCTAGACAACTAAAAAAGCTTGATTAATACATAAATATATTTGGTAAGATTGTGATTACCAATGATATCAGCAATATCTTGATTTTTTCAGAAATAAATTATTCTTTCTGCATGAAGAAACATGAATTCAATAACATTAACTAAAATTACAAATTAAAAAATGTATTTAATTGATATAAAATTAAAAAAGTCAAATTTTGCAACCACATCTGAATTGAATATTTCATTGTTTACATCTGTAAATGAAGCATGGATTTTAGAGAGTTGCAGATTTTAGGAGTGCAGATTTGAGGGAGTCTACTATATATACACTGAAATTAGGTATGAAAATTAAGTTTTATTTTTGCGATCGATTATTGAATTCCACAACCATGATTATAGTGCACAGTAAATTTTAGTAACAGATTGACAAAATTTGCTGCGATTCCATGATCTTACAAAATTAGCTGTGTATTTCAGTGATCTTTTGACAAAATTTGGAATATTTTCCCTCAATTTTTTACTGAAATTCCCGTCTTTTTCAGCAATCGCTTCATGAAAATTCGTAATTTTTTCAAAAATCGTTTGATGAAATTTGCAATTTATTTTTCCAGGATCAATTGTGAAAATTTGCGGTCTTTTTTGTTATCATTTCATTCTTTGATTAACAATCATTTGATGAAATTAATTTTTTATCAGGGATTGATTGTTAAAATTAGCAATTTTTTTACTGCAACCAATTGTCAAAGCTCATGATATTTTTTTACAGAGAGATTGACAGAAATCATTATGTAGTACTGCAATCTTTTGACAAATTTTGCAGATTTTCGTTGATTGTTTACCAAAATTCAAGCTTTTTTTTCATGCACTTGTCAGAATTCGCAATGTTTTTCAACAACATATTGGCAAAATTTGAGATTTTTTTTCTGTGGTCATTTTACAAAATTATCGATTTTTTCCACAATTCCTTGCCTAAAACTTTTTTTCTTTTCTTCAATTTATTTATGTATTTGAATAATTGATTCACACAATTCACAACCATTTGTCATATATTGTAATTTTTTTACTGACAGATTGAAAAATTTCCCAATATTTACTGCTGCTAAGCAATGCAGATTATAAAATATTGCAGATAATGGGTGTGTGGATTATTGATCCTTGACTATATTAAGTAAAGAGAAAAAATAAAAATATATATAGCTAGCATAAAAGAGTTTGTTAAAAAACATATAGCATTTATGAGTAGATATGTTTTGTTTACAGATTCATAAAAATGTTTTGAACCTGTGACTTATGTCATTTTTGAAGTGATTCAGGGAATGAATACAAAAATTTAAATGTTGACTTACTACTTCTATTTTATGAAGTCTTATAAATATCGCATGAAATGAAAGACTTTAAATATACAAATAACTGATATTGAATTGATAACAAAGTATAACTTAGCAAAGTTCAGGAATCTCAAAATTTTAACATTATGGTGGTCATAAATTGGGATTCCACAACAGAAACAATCACCTAATCGAGTTCATGTATGACATTTCAGTATTAGTTAAAACTTGATTTGCATATTAAAATGCAAATGAATTGCCAAGTCCTATCTTGGTGGAAAACATTATAAAACATCATTTTAACAGTTGACTTGTAGGTTTGCCATTATATATTTAAATACTCCCACTACTACATGTTTATCATATTTTTGTAATGAATGCAATGAAAAAAGTGTGGCATAGAAACAACACACATTATAAAATATTAATTTTATGAATTTGTTCCAAACAAAAAACAAAACAAAAAAAGACATCTACATTATACTAAACGTTTTGTGTCACATAATAAATACCTTTTCAACAAATTTTACGATGGCAACTAGAGATCTGCATGGGCTGACCCAAGGTCAAGCCCAATTTGGCATATTTTTGTTCAAGACTGTTTGATCAGGCCTAATTTTTTTGTCTTTACAAAGCTGGGATTTGTTTCCTTCATAGTCTTCATGGTCCAAAGTTTTCATTTCTATTTTTGATACAGTTCATTCTCTCCACATGGTCTAATCCGTTTAAAGGTCAGTAAAATAAGGTCTGGTCTAAAAACTTTTTGCAAAAAATACATATATTTTTAAATCAGCTATATTCTGCAATTCAAAATTATTTTTTTTCTTTTTAAATAATTGTAGATTTCTAGGTTTATTAAAATATAACTAAATTAAAACATTGTAGAAAGAGTGAAAAAGAGCCGACCTATAAATCTTGTTTCAAGCAAATAATGTTTTGATCATACAAAATTAATAATCTACTAATTACACAAGAAAAGATATGTAAACATTTACTCTTACTAAGAAAGGAACTTGCCCATAGCATAATTTTTTTTTCTCTCTATGCAATTCTGCCTTAGAGGATTTTAGTGTATACCATATTTCAGATTTTTAACAATTCAATAGATAAAATATGGATTAACAATATAAATAATAACTGAAAAATTTGCATACAAAAAATAGAAATTCATTAAAAATAAATAAACATCGCAACGGGTGGTATTTCTATAAAAATCACGATTATAAAAATAAAAAAAAAATTCAGATAAATATTTTGGTTAGAACTCTTCATACGAGGAAAATGTTTAACCAAACTTATGTAAAAATCAAAGTTTTGTAGCAATCCACTCAGGTCGAACTTTTAACATTTTTATCAGACCGGGCCAATATTTTTTTTGTAAAGCTAAACTTTTAAATTTTGTATTGGGCCTGCCCAAATTTTTGTTTCTACTGTAGTACTTGAAAATTTCAGCCCATGCTGACCTGTAATGGCAACTATAAAAGATTAAAGATGACATTGCAAAAAAAAAAAAAAAAAAATGTTTTAGGTGGTAAACATTATTGGTACAGTGTATCTTCTTAGCATGAGAAATAACAAGTGCAATTTTATAAAAATATAAGAAAACAATAAAACGATGTCTTTTGTTTTTTTAATCAATGCCACTACAGCACTTACTGGCGAGATATCTAATATTATGAAGATATTCAAATTTCAAATTCTATTCTTGATTTCTTCGACTGCTTTAATATTTTATGCAAATTATTATAAATTTATAAAAGAACTTCACTTTTCTATCAATTATATAAAAAATATTTAAATTTAATACAACAGAATACAACTAAATTTGGTCTATGAGCAACACGAAGTTTTAAATTTAAATCTGAAAAAAAATTGTTTTGAAATTTAAATTCTAATAATATTCGCTGAAATTACATATGAAATAAATAAAATTATAAGCACTAAGTAAAACCTTTTTATGATGCTTTAAATGACAATCGGCAGAATGAAAGTTGTATCAATGAAATTCCGCGTAGTCACGTTATCAAACAGCAAATTATGTAAATTTAGTGGAAGATTATCCAAATAAGTATGTTAACATTAACTTATTTTAGTAAAGAGAGCGAGATTAATAAATTGACGCTTTAAAAGTTACCTGATATTATAAACAAGGCGAAGCATAGGATGACAATGCAAGAATGAGTTGTGGATTTTTACATCATGATTCATTGAAAAGGATTCAATTATTCAAAGTAAAGATATCGATAATGCTGAATAATGTAGTAGAGTTACTTATATTGTTTATTAATAAAACTGTTGCAAAGGCAATATGATTAATACTTTTTTTTACCACTGATTATTTATAATATTGACTATCAGACAGCCATTAACCGAAACAAGCTTTAATAAAGAATCTAAGCTTAATTTTCACGAGTTTTTCAAAATCAAATAGTATCAAATTTTATAACGGAGAAAATATTTAAGTGTTAGACTCGTAAATTTTGGTTGCTTTCTACTCCTTTTTTATAAAAAAATGTTTTATTTTGTGAATTGAAATTATTTATGGACTCATTCACTTCTGATGAATGAATCCAACTGCCCTGATTCATCCAATCTGTTGGCGTCTGTACCTTAGTAATGAGTGTATTTTTGTAACAATTGCTAATTTTTAAAATCAATTTACTAATCCATCCTCTTTTTTAAACTACATTGATGGTAAGACTATTTTTTTTATCGTTTAGTAAATCTTTTATTGAAAATTTTACAACTTCTGATTTGTTCGTATCATGACACAAAATAATTCAGTATGTTGCAACTTTAATTTTTGCTAATATTCCGCACACAGGTAAACTGCAGAGGTGCAGAAAATGTCTTTACTTCCAACATTTTCCTTATTCTGTATGAAGATTTATCCAAAAATTTTGCGATACTTTATAGGTTTACATAAATTCTGTATTACTGTAGCTATAATTTTTTTTTTTTTTTTTTTTTTTTTTTGCAAAATTTCTCCACATCGACTATATACAATAGAGTAAGTATATCTGCTACAAACGTTTCTAAGATAAATATTGTAAAGTTTACCATTTGGGTCTTTTTGTTTGTAGTGAATTTATTTCTGTCTCGGGTAATTATGTAATTCAGCGTTATAGCTAAATGAATTGTATACTTTTCAGCAAAATTCCTCCAGATGGCCAAAATTCTCTAGATCCCAAACTACCGGATCTGGCATATTCTGCATCTCTCACTGAATATTTGGCTTGTCGAATTGCAACTGTAAGGTAAGGAACTAACATACAATAGAAAAAAATACTTTTAATTATCACTTAAGAAAACTTTTTTAATCAACACACTTTTTAATTTCATGCTTTTGAGCATGTTTTTCTTATATCCTAAGACAAATATTTTAAAATTAAAGAGAAATTTATAAAAGATTGGATATGTAAGAAAATCACTAAAGTAATAAATAATACAATTAATTGAAGTCATGGTAACTCACCAAGTTTTGTAACGTTCTAGATCAAAAAATTAGAACTGCACCAAGTATGACCTCAATTATACTAATTTTTTAACCCTTAATTTATGACTATAGCATAGCACAGCTTATAAGAAATTCAATTTTATAGTAATATGTAATATAGTTAATTCAACATACACTCTTTTTTAATACTGTAGACTCCCTCAAATCCACACAGCTTAGGACCAAAGATTAGTGCAAATTTTAGAATTTTGCCAATTTTTGGTCATTGCTTCGTTTGCATTTTTTAAACACTAATTTGAATGTAATTAATAATGAATGCTTACAACATAGTAAAATATTAAAATAATTAAGTTAAGTAATTCGCGTTTGAAATGAAATAGACGCCCTCTCACGGACAAAGTCTGAAATGAAATAGAACTGATACCGAGAGCATCTTCCGCCGAAATCAGTGTTTAAAAGGCCGATAAATAAATAAACAGTTCTATAATAAATAAATAAATAAACAGTTCTGTAACGGATGCAACATTGGGTTCTTTGTATTAAAATTATCTAAAATCAAAATTTTACACACAAAGTTTAGATCTATAATATAAAAACGTACAATTGACTTACTCATGGCAAAATAACATGACAGCAACACAATGCTTCCATGATTCGCTTACTCCAGCTTTGCAAGAGCAAGAAATTTTTTTATTTTCAAATTTTTGTTTTCCTTTACTAGCAAACCTGAAATAATATGGGGATTTCCTTTTGTTTGGCTTATTTGTAAACAAGAGCCTACAATCTCTATTTCTTCTTCTTTGCATTCTTTAATGCCGCCCATTACTAATCTCTTTGAATCAATAATTGCTTCAGCTTCTCTAAAGCATTTACTAGATTTTCCAGCATCTTGAAATTCTAAAATTGTCGATATTTGTAATTTATCTCCCATAATTAAATAAAAATGATAAAAAAACTGCACTTTAAATAGCTCTTTAAACGGGTTTCGCTATGCTACAGCATGGAACAAACAGCACTACGTAAACAAACGATTATCAAGTCTATACAACGCCACCTTTCGGTCATTACAAACGCGAATAAACTAAAATAATAAAAATGTATATAATTTTTTTAAATGATTAAAATATTAAAAGCAATGATCAAGTAAATAATCAAAAAATGTATTATAAAAAAAGTTTTATAAAAATGAGATGCATTTTTCCTACTTTATTCAGTGGAACTTTCTTCTAAAGGTGTACTACTATTTTGCATCAAAATCATAAAATAAGAAGTTTTATTTCATGTTTAACCAGACTTTATAATAAAAAAAGCTTGATTAATGATGCATAAATATATTTGGTAAAAAGATTGTGATTACCAATGATGTCAGCAATATATTGATTTTTTTCAGAAACAAATTTATTCTTCCTTTACCAAAAAGCATGAATCGAGCCATACTATCAAAACTTACAGATTAAAATATATATGGAATTGATATAAAAATTAAAAAATCAAATTTTGTTGCTACATCTGAACTGAAAACTCTATTGTTTATATCTGTAAATTATGTGTGGATTTGAGTGAGTCTACTGTAGTTCATTTTTATTTTTTTTTTAGTTTTTTGTTACTTATTTTTTATGTTCATTCATTATATTTTATTTATTAATTTGCTTTTGATTATTTACTTTTTTAAGCATATTTTATTATGTTAAATTTCTCTTTTGATTGTAATTGGCAAAAATACACAAGTTAATGTCCCTGTTTCTTTTGATAAACAAGAAATTTACTACAAAAAAATTGCACACTAAAGAATTCTTTGCTTTGAGTTATTTTAAGAATAGGTTAATTTAAAGATTTTTTTACTTTCTGAAATTTTAAGTTTAATGATTTCTCCAGTTAGTTAAAACAAATTTATAAAATTTTACTATACCTTAAAAGAAATAATTTAAAATCAAAGAGAAATTTTGAATGAATTGGAAGAAAAATTCAAGCATCATATAGTGCATTATCTGTTAGCAATAGATCTAGAGCATAGATTTTCACTGGTAGTGGTTGAAGTAATTACAATATGTAATTACTGTTAGAAACTGAATTAGCAGAGTAATAAGTGCACAAGTGGAACCGTATCACGCTGAGAAGTTGAGCCTAGTAAGTTAAGTAAAAAGGGTGAATTATATTCAAAGTTTAAATCAGTTTAAATGGCTGAAAAAGAGAAATGTAATCTATGCAAAAATAAGAACAAACTAGATTTAAAACCAAATTATATTTTATTTAACAAAAACAAGATTAAAAGAAAAGTAAAAACTTTAAAAATAAAATCAGAAATATTTGATATCTATGTTCTCATATTTAAATAAGGATTGGAGCACCAAAGAATTAAATTAATTTGTATATCTAATTTAAATTAACTTTAAAAAGAAAAACTATTATACTTCAAAAAGATTAATTCATATTTAATTCAAATATCTTAAACTTAATAACTCCATTAGAAATAGCTTTAATATTTAAGATTGACTTCCCCCCCTCAATAATTAAACTTTAAACAGATGCTAATTCAAATATTTATTATACATTGCCTTACAGGAAACCTCCGACACTTCACGCGATACCGTCATTAAAACATCGTCGGAATCCAAATAAAACAAGTATGACATAACTCCACCTCATACCCTGCATCATGGTAAAAACCAAGCAAGTGTCAAACACATCCGGTAACCAAC
The DNA here is from genome assembly GCA_964019185.1 of Maratus speculifer. NCBI lineage: Eukaryota > Metazoa > Arthropoda > Arachnida > Araneae > Salticidae > Maratus > Maratus speculifer. The sequence goes on along the minus strand of CAXHSM010001376.1, from coordinate 16,442,831 downwards.
AGAAAACTTTGCCCAAACCTTAAAAAGCTAAAGTTCCGTAACACTTTACCTATTGACATGAATGACCTTTTAAGTATAAGATAGAGATAAGTAGAAAAAATTAAATCATCTTCGTTTCAAAATAAAAGGAGGAGGAAAGACAATTTCAATAGAAAAACTTATATCAAAACCATTAAAAAAAAGGAAACGAGAGCGTGTGCCGATACCATGACTATTTCCAAATATTTAAGTTTAAAAACACCAAAAGAAATCTTCCATCTTTATCTACTTTAACAACTCTGACACTGTTCCATATAATAGACGATGGCATACTTCTTTAACACATTTGAAAACTATCAGCTATCAGTAAACGAGACTTGCTTGTGACCAGCCATCATACACAGAAACAACAAACGAAACTAAAAGCAAACAGCTGTCATTACTTTAAATACATCGCGCCGACTGCCGGGCCAATCTACTACGCACGCTCAGCTTACGACGTCATCGGCTCCAGAACAATCTCCGATGCGCCGTGTCCATCCCAAGGGAGAAATGCAAATGCTGACGGACAGGCAGCGCCCTCCATCGCCAGCTGTCAACTTTCCTCTGTTCAAAGATGAAACGCACGGCCGTAGGACGATCGGAAAAACAGCGATTCGCTATTGTTTTATGCACGAAACAAACATGCCAGCGAGAGCTAAAAAGTAAAGATGTTTGAGGCAAGAAACAGAAAGGAAAAATACACCCTAAGTAACCAAATCGCAGGTAGAAATTAAAGACTTTAAATATCCAAATGTCAGTTTTCACCTTTAGACTTTAAATTAGACGCTCAGACAAATTAATCCATTATTTTAAACTATGGAGATTTATAAAAGTAGTAAGACTTAATAAAGATAAGAGAATTATTTAAACAGATAAGATGATAAGAATAAAGGAGTTGAAAATATGAATATATAGTCAACAAAGCCCCCCCTCCTATCATCTTTACAAAAACTTTACAGGTGATCCCAAAGCATACCGACCAGGCTACCTAACACTAACTCAGCACTATCAGTAAACAGCCTCAGTCACCAAGTTCTCTACCTAACCCTTCAAAAAAATTCTCTATCAAATTCCTCAAGTTATCTAAATAGTTAAAAATAACTTCAATTAAACATCAATTCAAAATATCTGGAACAACCTCAAACGAAAATTCACAAGCTTTTCCACTAATGGCCAGCACAGCTAAAAAATTTAAAATTCTCTGGGCTCCAGTCCCTACTGCAAAAACAAAACATATTATAAATAAATCAATATATAAAAATAAAACAAATTCACAATACATATACAGATGGCTAAAAACATTGACTTAAAAATCATGAACACCCCAAACAATTATCAATCTACAAATAGTATAACACAATTAATGCAGCATATTTCTTCAAAATTCCTCATAGAAGTAGATATAACAAGGGTAACACTTTAAGTTAAAAATATTACTCCAGGTCAGGTAAGCCTTTACTACCAAATTTTAAGATAGCAGTGATTAAAAATTTAAATCTAACACATTTGAAACAATTTGCAATCATTTGAAATAGAGTCCTCCAATATTTTCAGTATAAGTGCTACTTTTACAGGGTTAATCAGTAGGTCAATCAAAAACAAAATTTAACACTGCTCCATCAAATACAGCTATACAAAAAGAAATTCATAGAAACTTTAACATTTATGCTACATAATGTCTAAGAATCCAGAAATATAAATACATTTAAATGGTACATTTCACACATTCTTCCCCATTCAGCAAAATATGCACCAGGCATTCATTTATTCTAAAAACAAACATTTGCTAGGGCCCTAGTCTCCATCCATCTATCTATCACCCACATAAAAGACACATAGACATACGTAGCTCCAGATAATTGACCAAAAAAATCTCATTTAATGAAAATCACATTTCTCGTAAATCTGCAATATCTGTCAATGATAGAGCTCATTTAGCTGCAGTGACCTTAGCACCACATCAACTTGACCTTAGCACCAAACCGAAAAAAGAATTCCAGGAGAAACAATCATACAGCAAGTATTTCTATCCATTATTCCCAGCATATTCACACAAGAACTTCTAATTCTTATCCAACACAACATATGCTAAAACGGGACAACTAAACTTTCCTCGCTATTCCTAATTATCCACACTTAACATTCTGGATAATCTAAACTTGCTCAACAGGTTCATAAAAACAGGAGTATTTCATTCCCCAAATGATTCCTTAAATACCTGCAAACCTTCTCCATTTCATCAATGACTATTCAGCAAATGATTCTAACACAGCTACCAACCTGAAGTATTACACAACTTAACCTTTTCTTCCCATTACATTGCCTGACTCCCAAAGCCTAACCTTACACAGCAGCTTCCATATTTCCTCTTAACAATGGTCATCTTTAATCTAACACAACACCAATTCCTATGTAATAGAGAGGAAATATTTAAAAAAAAATTTACAAGTTAGCTTCAGAATGCAATGGTATGGAAGATTTTAAACACCTAATCACCTTTCGTCTACTAAAAGATATTTGGCTGGATTTTAGAACCCAATCTATTACTGTCGAAATCTAATTTTTAGTTTTCTTTAGCAACAAATTTATCAAAAATTAATTTCTTCCTATTGTAAAATATTTTGACAATACTATCCAAATTTATCAGTAAATATTAGAGCAATTAAAAACCCATATTTCATTAAATGACGAATCTATAGGCTTTTATTTCACTTAAAATACAAGAACAGGTGAGAAGCAAACAACTTAATACCATCATTTTCAGCTATTCTATATAACATCAAATCACTAAGTACTTTCATATAGTAGAACCTTGAATTGGAATAAAAAAAAATTTTGTCTATTCCATGCACTAAACAGGTCACTACAATCCTCCATTATCCTTCAACAACCACTATATTCAATTAGATAACTACTGAAAGCACCTGATTTGATTCTTGGCCTGAAAATTTTTACACAAATCCCATTCAACACTTGGCACGGTATCACTTTTCTATACTAAACAATCTCCTCAGAATATCACTGTATCAACGAAAATAACCTTACACATTCGTTCAGTTCCTGGGAGAAATATATTAAAGGATACCTTAAACCAATCCACCAAGCGGGATTAAAAACTTCTCTTAAACTACCTGAAAATAATTCCAACCATAACAAAAATTCCAGCCATTAATTCAATCAGCTTAAATTTCACAAAAAATTAATGACAATATCTGCAAAAACATGTAAAAGGGGAGGTCAAAGGTTAAATGCAAGTCAATTGATTGAATCCATCTGATCAGGTTCAAATAACATTTCACCTCAGTGAAAACAGAAATCTCTTAACTTAAACAGGGCAAGTCTAATATAATCCTTACACAAATAAACTACCCAAAGTTCAAGAGTCTCAAATTTGAACCCCAGATTCAATCTTAATTTTAACCCAAATCAATTTCAATAATTGAATATTTAACACTAATTCTTTAACCCTTAAAATTGACCCCTCTTTTCATATTCATAAATCGTATCAATTTTTCATTTAAAACTTTAAAAATTCAGAACTGTTAACCCATATTTCATTTAACAAGGTCATTAGAAAAATTCTTCAAAAATGTATGCAGCTGTAACAAAAACACAGGTTACTACATCTTAATTTTTATTATAACTTAAAAGCATAATTTAACCAATATAAATTTCTATACTTTAAAATATCACTATCAAATTCAAGTATATTAAATTCTCAGGAACTATTTCAAAACAAGTTTAACCCTAGCTATTGCTATTAAAGCAGTTTAATTATACTATTTTACTTCAAAAATAAATCAATTTCTATTAAATCATTCAGTAATATATTCATTTAAAAACCATTATCAAAATTCAATTATATTTAATTTAACCAGCAAATTTAAAAAGTTCAGTTAAAACATTTTAATTAATAAATTAAACATAGTCAACATAGTTAACTCCAAAAGGCAATTTAATAAAAGTTCCTTAAAACAATAAATTACTTTCAACTTAAAATCATTATAAAAAAAAGTTAAACTTTTACATAAAAAAAAAACTTTCAACTTTTGTGAGCAAGAAATCCATTCAATTCAAAAGTAATATACATATTTCAGAATAAATGTAAAGCAACATAGATAATTCCCTATAGATATCGTCAAAACTTATCATAAACTTTTTACAGACGATTGGCAGCTAGTCCCTTGGTACAATAACACATGAAGACTGGCATCTCAAAAACTATTGCAGAAAGATTGGTGTCCATTAAAATAAAAGTGATTAAAAGTCAGTGTCAAACAAAGCAAGCTCGGAATGTGGCGAAACTCAAACCACTTTCACTTATCGACATCTGCTGATTCAGATTTCACATCAAAAGGGATCCAGTACGTCTTCCACCATACTTCACAAAAACTATAAGAATCTGGAACATGCCCAGCACTATCAGTGTAGACTCCATAATAACACACAATATGCTGTCAAACACCATAACAGGTAGGCTCCTTCAAAAGAAATGCATCATCCTTTCAATTCCAAATAGTCTTCCTTAGTATGGCATATATGATCATATATTTATTCATCACCATCAGTGCAATTTCACACAAATAATAAAAATTGCAACTACACTGATAAAAACATGCAACCAACTATTGAAGACTTGCCAACACTCATGAATATCTGAAGATGCACTAATTTCACTAGTAGAAAAACAGGTGTCAGTCACACTTTAACCACTCTTCATCATAGAGGGATAACTTCATATTTAGATTGACATCACAGCACTATAAGGCAACACGCTCAAGTTCCTCAAAAATTTTAAATTTTTCAAAAAAAGCTCAAAAATAAAACCAATTTAAAAAAATCTTTTACTAGGGTAAATACGACACAGCCAATACTGAAAAGTTATCAAAAATTCCATCAGCCCCCCCGTCTCAAAGCTTCCTGCTTACGATAAAGGCTGAAGGATAAAACATGAAAACTTTCAGTTAAAATTCCAAATGAGAAAAACTGCACTCTGCTATAAAAACTAGGCACAACTAATGGCCCATAACCATGAAGTAATTACAATATGTAATTACTGTTAGAAACTGAATTAGCAGAGTAATAAGTGCACAAGTGGAACCGTATCACGCTGAGAAGTTGAGCCTAGTAAGTTAAGTAAAAAGGGTGAATTATATTCAAAGTTTAAATCAGTTTAAATGGCTGAAAAAGAGAAATGTAATCTATGCAAAAATAAGAACAAACTAGATTTAAAACCAAATTATATTTTATTTAACAAAAACAAGATTAAAAGAAAAGTAAAAACTTTAAAAATAAAATCAGAAATATTTGATATCTATGTTCTCATATTTAAATAAGGATTGGAGCACCAAAGAATTAAATTAATTTGTATATCTAATTTAAATTAACTTTAAAAAGAAAAACTATTATACTTCAAAAAGATTAATTCATATTTAATTCAAATATCTTAAACTTAATAACTCCATTAGAAATAGCTTTAATATTTAAGATTGACTTCCCCCCCTCAATAATTAAACTTTAAACAGATGCTAATTCAAATATTTATTATACATTGCCTTACAGGAAACCTCCGACACTTCACGCGATACCGTCATTAAAACATCGTCGGAATCCAAATAAAACAAGTATGACATAACTCCACCTCATACCCTGCATCATGGTAAAAACCAAGCAAGTGTCAAACACATCCGGTAACCAACAGAAAACTTTGCCCAAACCTTAAAAAGCTAAAGTTCCGTAACACTTTACCTATTGACATGAATGACCTTTTAAGTATAAGATAGAGATAAGTAGAAAAAATTAAATCATCTTCGTTTCAAAATAAAAGGAGGAGGAAAGACAATTTCAATAGAAAAACTTATATCAAAACCATTAAAAAAAAGGAAACGAGAGCGTGTGCCGATACCATGACTATTTCCAAATATTTAAGTTTAAAAACACCAAAAGAAATCTTCCATCTTTATCTACTTTAACAACTCTGACACTGTTCCATATAATAGACGATGGCATACTTCTTTAACACATTTGAAAACTATCAGCTATCAGTAAACGAGACTTGCTTGTGACCAGCCATCATACACAGAAACAACAAACGAAACTAAAAGCAAACAGCTGTCATTACTTTAAATACATCGCGCCGACTGCCGGGCCAATCTACTACGCACGCTCAGCTTTCGACGTCATCGGCTCCAGAACAATCTCCGATGCGCCGTGTCCATCCCAAGGGAGAAATGCAAATGCTGACGGACAGGCAGCGCCCTCCATCGCCAGCTGTCAACTTTCCTCTGTTCAAAGATGAAACGCACGGCCGTAGGACGATCGGAAAAACAGCGATTCGCTATTGTTTTATGCACGAAACAAACATGCCAGCGAGAGCTAAAAAGTAAAGATGTTTGAGGCAAGAAACAGAAAGGAAAAATACACCCTAAGTAACCAAATCGCAGGTAGAAATTAAAGACTTTAAATATCCAAATGTCAGTTTTCACCTTTAGACTTTAAATTAGACGCTCAGACAAATTAATCCATTATTTTAAACTATGGAGATTTATAAAAGTAGTAAGACTTAATAAAGATAAGAGAATTATTTAAACAGATAAGATGATAAGAATAAAGGAGTTGAAAATATGAATATATAGTCAACAGTGGTACCCCCCCCCCCATCCCTCTGTAGGTGGTGGAATCTTCCATGGGTGTGGTGGTGGCTCCAGAGGCAATTGAAGGGAAGGTCTTTAAGACAGTCAAGGAGAGCATTGCCGTTGCCCAGCTTATTTCCACAGTGCTGTCTAGGACCTTGATAAAAACTTAAAATACAATCGAGGATCTATAATCCGCGGACCCATAATCCGCAATTTCCCATAATCCGCGTTACTTTACGAATGTAAACAATGAAATAAACAGTTTTAAAAATTTACAAATCCGTGATCCAAAAATGATTTTTTTTAAAACAAATAATAAAAAATGTAATAAAAATCATAATAAAACATGTATTTTTTTTATTTACTCTTTTATTTTATTGACAGTAAAAACTAAACTGTATTACGGAACGTGCCTAAGATTACTGAAAGTTCGAATTGACAACTGTTCATTCGTAGCTATTTCAGTTTGTGCAAGTTCAGGAGAGTAACAGTAAACACAGCACCAGCTGAGAACTAAATATTATACTGTAAAATACCGTTAATCCGCCCCCCCCCCCCAAACGTGACGAAAAATCGTACAATAGTTAGAGGGGGGCGCTTACACGGGATTTTTCCGCAATCGTTCAACAAAATTTACAGGAATGAATCATAAATTTTGATACTTGAATTTTTTTTTTTTTTAAACGTAAATTTTGTTGAAAAAATGCAGAAAAAAGGAGAAATTTGTAAAAAAAAAAAAAGCCAAAACAAGCATGAAATCAATTAAAAAATTTAAAAAAAACGCATTTCATCAGAGATTCATGATTCATTCATTTCAGGTTTTGAAACAAACAACACCCGACTCTTATTTTTGTTAAACAAAAGATTTCTTAAATAATATTCATAGTACTATTTCATTATAGTATACTGAAGCAATTACCATTTATTTTACTTTGTATTGGTTATTTTTTGTGCATAATTTGTTCTCATTTTTTTTTATACTTTCTTCCATAAAATATTCCTTAAAAATAAATCTCATTATTAATATGTAATTATTGTTCTTTAAATACATATATGTATATCATTTTTAAAAAATAAAATAACTTTAAAAATGCATTTTTTTAGATTATTTTTTAAATTAATTACTAGATTTCATATTTATCTTTCCATATTATACTGATTATAGAATTAAAATGCTGTCTAAGAATGATAAAATGACGCATAATCCATTGTACTCTATAATCAGCAAAATTCCATAATCCGCACAACCTTTGGCCTCAACTTGTGCAGATTATAGATCTTTGACTGCAATGTTAAACTCAATATAAATTTGTTAGAGAAAGAAAATAAAAGCAAGATCAAAATTTAACTTTTTACCTACAATGGGTTAATTCTGGAGTTAATTGTAAAGCAGGGCTGTCCAACGCGGCGCTCCCGGGCGCCATGGCGCCCTTTGAAGATTTTCTTGGCGCCCTCTTGAAGATCTCGTGTTTTAAAACATTTTAGAAGTAAAACTGCATTATAAAGAATGCTTTCTTTAAAATCATTAATATTTTATCAGCGATATTTTTAAAATCTGAAGCTGTTTTCTGAAGTTGAGAGCTGTTTAATTTGAAGGATATAGAGGCTCGATTTTTCTTTCTTGACTTTTAAAATTTCACAGGGTTTTTTTTCTTTCTTCTTTTTTTTCTATAATTTTGCTTAGAGAAAAATAATAAATAGCTCAGAATGATTTCCATCTACTAAAGTACTTCCAGATTATCCCTCCTAAACCACCTACATGGTTTGGTCACTATCATGTTTGTCTTTTCCGCTTTTGTACTTTTCATAAAACTAATCCACGCTTTCAAAATAAAGCAAACCGTTTTTTCACAAGCCTAAAAGAAACCTATATCTCTGGTATCTCTGATTTTCATATTTATTTATTTATTATTATTATTATTATAGACGCAATTAAAGTTTCTGGCTCTTTACCCTACAAATATTTTTGATATAGTCTTCTCATAAAAAAAATGTATAATTTGAAATTTAATACGCGTTACTCCATAACTGTAGGGGTCTTTTGTTTACTGCTGTACAATTCATTTGCATTATGTGAAGACGTCCGCGTATACTAACACTATGCGATAATATTGCCACATGTTTTTAGTCACGTAAATATTGGCGCCCTTGGCTTAGTGCCAAGAGCCATGATGCGCCCCTCGTTATTGAAAGGTTGGACAGGCCTGTTGTAAAGATTATTAAGACAGAAATAAGTATCCCCATGAATTGAGCCAAAGTTGAAACTGTACTGTCAAAGATCCATAATCCATAATTTTCTAATTTGCGTTACTTCGCAAATGTAAACAATGAAATAAACAGTTAAGAAAATTTACAAATTTGTGATCCAAAAAGGATTTTTAAAACAAATAATAAAAAAATTTAAAAAAAATCATAATAAAACATTTATTTTTTGTAAATATCTTTTATTTTATTAACAATAAAGAACGGATTACAGCATTATGAAACATATATAATTATTTTTATTTAATTGCACTTATATATAATTTTTTTAATAAAATAACTATAAAAAGGCATTTTTTTTTCAGATAGCATATAAAATTAATTATTAGATTTCATATTTACATTTTCATATTGTGTTGATTAAAGGATTAAAATGCTGTCTAGGAATAATAAAATGACGTATAATACATAATACTCTATAATCCACAATATTCCATAATCCACACAACCTTTGGCCGCAGTGTGTGCGGATTATAGAAATTCAACTGTATAATATTTATGTTATTTAGTGGTGTTAAGTATGCACTTTATGTAAATATTAGTATATTTTGTTAGCTAATATACTATTATGTCTAAATATATTTTGAATTTCATCAGGTGGGCATTGGGCTGAAAGGGACAATAACTGAAGAGATTAGAAGGGACATGGGAAAAAAAATTATGAAATACCATTATTTTGTTAAAGAAAAATTTTCGTTCTTTAATCTCTTTATATACTTGGAAGCAATTTCTATAAAAAAAATACTGTTAGCTTCCTCTTTTTTTTTTTTTTTTTTGACTGTGTTTTTCCTTGACCAATCCATACCCTACCAATATATTTTGATAAAGTTATCTAAATCCATAACTTTTGGTGAGATACTTGTTTTTGTTTTATCATGCATTGCAATATACTTTATATTTGGGTTATTATGTCTTTTATTTTTGAGTAATGTAATCACATATAAACAGGCAAAATTTTCATAAAAGTACTTTCTTTAAGTATGCCCCTTGCAATCCTTATAATGGGGTTAAAAGGGACATTTATCCCAATTTATGCATGGAGATTACTTATTGCTGCACTTGGGAATAAGAGGTTTTACTAGTATCAAAGCCAAGGTTTTAGACAAGAATTAGTCAGAAATGTGAGAATATCTTTAAGCTTATAAAGACAAAATGTCTCTTTCATCCCCACTCTCCCCTACTGAAAATACTTAAGGAAATCAATTTAAGTCAAAGCTCTATAATCCGCACCAGTTGGGGGCATAGGTTGTGAGGATTATGTAATACTGTGGATTATAGAGTAATATATCATTTATATGTCCTTTTATTATTATTAGCCAGCATTTTAATTTTATAATGAGTATAATATGAAAAGTTAAATATGAAAGTTAATAATTAATTTAATATCTTATCTCAACAAAAAATATTTTTTTTAAGTTATTTCATTGAAAAAAATGATATATGTATAGTTGCATTTAAATAAAAATATTTACATTTGTTCAATAATACAGTTTGCTTTTTACTGTGATTAAAATAAAAGAGTTATATTAAAAAAAGTAGATGTTTTATTATGATTTTTTTCAATTTTTTTATTATTTGTTTAAAAAAATTTTTTTGAAGCACAAATTTGTGAATTTTCTTAACTGTTTATATCATAGTTTACATTCATAAAGTGACGCAAATTATAGAAAATTGTGGGATATGGGTGTGCGGATTATCGATCTTTGACTGTAATTAAAACAAAAACCATCATAACTGTTTCCCTGGAAAAACTTCAGTTTAAATGTAATGTAAGAACTGGTAAATACAAGCATTTTCTAAATTCTTTTAAATTTTTCTGCAAAACAGAAATATTAATTTGCATGCTGCTAACATTTGGATGTCTTCATGTTGAATTTATGGAGTGATTCCAGGATATTTCATACACGAATATTCCTAGTTGGCTTTTAGATCCTTTCGCAAATGCAGATACAATAAAATCATCTGTAGATTAACAACTTTTGTCTCTGGCATTGACTCTTAAACACCAGTCAAGTCACGGCTAACCTTTAACTCTCAGTTCAACTCTCAGTTGAGAAACCCTAGGTTGGCAAATTTAACCACCAGTTAATATTTCAAATTCATCAATAACTTTGGAGCCATGATTATTCAACCTTGGGTTATTCGACCTGAGTTTAAAACTAGTTAGCGGATTGGCCATAGGAGTCACATAATCAGGTAGTTGCTGCTGCGAGTTCCTAACTTAACACCATCTTTATCTGTTTTTTCAAGAACAAATCTAAAGGAAGTATTGAAAATGCATACTTATCATTTTGAATTTTTAAATAAAAAATTCTTATGAATAAATTTTGATTAGTGGTTTTCGTTTACAAAAAGCAAATTTTTGTGTTGCATTGAAATTCTTAAAAAATATTTATTTTATTAAATATTATATATTTTAGGGAAGCACCGAATATTCGGTATTCGGCCATGTTACCAAATATTTGGTTAGGCTGATATCAAACTATTCTATTACTCTGAATATTCAACTCGGCCGAATATGAAACTATTCAGCCTGCCAAATATTTGGTTTTGCCCAATATCAAAGTATTCGGCCGAATCCAATACTTGTACTTGTTGCCACAATGACAAAAAAATTATTAAAACAATAATAATATAGTAGACTTCTCAAATCCACAGCTCTCTAAAATGCACACATAATTTACGGATATAGGACAATGAAATATTCAGTTTAGATATAAGACCAAAATTTCATATTTATAGTTTTATATCAAATCCACATATATTTTAATTTATAATTTTTTTTTAAACATTACTGAATTCATGTTTTTCATGAAAGAAGAATAAATTTATTTCAGAAAAAAATAATTAAGATATTGGTAATCACAATCTTCTTATTAAATATATTTATGTAATAAATTAATCTTTTTTTGTTATTAAGTCTGGCTAAACCTGAAATAAAATTTCTTTATTTTATGATTTGGATGTGAATTAGTAATGTACATTTATGAGACAAGTTTCATTGAATCATTTAGGAAAAGTACGTTTTATTTTTATAATGAATATTCAATTATACATTATTAACTTGATCATTGCTTACAATATTTTAATCATTTTAATAATTGTCTAAAATTTTATTATCTTAGTTTATTACTTATTTTAAAATTTTATTATATTGTAAGCATTCATCATTGTTTCAATTACATTATTAATTACATCCAAATTACTGTTTAAATGTGTAAACAAAGTAATGACCAGAAATCCACAAAATTCTAAAATCCGCACAACATCTGGTCCCAAGCTGTGCAGATTTGAGGAAGTCTACTGTAATAGTTTGAAAACTAATTGTGATAAAGATTTCAAATAAATTTCATTTAAAAGTACATTTTTTTCTTTACCCAACGGTGCAAAATTTTAAAATGTGCGATGTTTAGAAGTTTAAAAATCTGCAGTTCTGAAAATTGCAAAATTGAAATTTCATTTAAAATATTTGTATGATGTGTCCAGGAATATTAATGTTTAATCCATATAGTACATAATATGAGGTGGTCATAAGTCAGTCTGATTAACTCTATCAAATAAAAATACACATTTTAAACAGTTTTTTTTTAATCATTGGTTTAGGAATATTAAGATTTAATGCATGGCGTATGTAATATATGACTTTTTATGATCATCATAAAAATGACGTTTATTATTATTTTTATATTAACTGTAGAATTTATTTATAAAACTTAAAAATTTTAGTCTTTGAAAATATCTTTTTCCAAATAGTTATTGTAATGTGTTAAATTACAATTTTGTTTTATTATTATTATTACTATTATTTTGGTAAAAAGGAAAAAAAAATAATAATAAAAAAATTTGGTTAAAAGGAATTCATACAGTTTTTATTATTATTTTATTTTATTACCTCACATAAGCATTTTAATGTTTTAACTGTGTTGTAAGCATTCGTTATAATTTCAATTGCACTATTAATTACATTCAAATTACTGTTTAAAAAATGTAAACAAAATATTGACCAGAAAACCGCAAAATTCTAAAATCCGCACAACCTCTGGTCCCAAACTGTGGGGATTTGAGAGAATCTACTGTATTTGCATTCTATGGTCCAGCATGACTTTTGAAAAAAAAAAAAAAAAAAAACCTAGTTATTGTTTTTTGAACCATCTCACTGACTTTTCGTGTTAATATGTTCATTAAGTTCCAGGTTTTACTGCAATATAATCAATATTTAAGTTAATGTAATTTGATTGATTTATTAGATATTTAATACACTGAAACAATGGATAATACTTTCAAGGATTAAATTCATATTCTTAATTAAGTTTTTCAATATATTATTTAAAGAATCATATTTTTAAGAGAATCATTCTATCTTTTCTTCAAAGAATCAGCGTTTAAAACAATGTTACAATTTTGTCCTTTTACAAGATTGTCAGAGGTTTAATCATTCTTGATGTATTATAATAATTCAGTGGAATTACATTTAGAATTACATTTAGAATTATGAATTACATAACAATCCATTACAAATGATTCAAAATCATGAATCTCTAAATAACTTAGTCGCCATGTCTATTTGGGCAAAGAAAATAAACATCCCTGTAGATAATTTGTGAAATCTAGCTGTTGAAAGGAAAAAATACATTTTTATCATCTGAATTAAGTCTTTTTTGCATCTTAGAAAAGAAATTTATAATGAAAGGCAAACAAACTGATATTCGAGATTTCTTTTCAAGATTTCTTCAAGTAGGCTTACAACGCACCTTTTTATTTTATATTCTCTTACTTAAGCTGTACTTTTAAATAAATGACTTTTTTTTAATTCTAATATGACTGTTTATGGAAGAAAAGTTCTATTTTAAATGCTATACATGTGTAACATTTTCAACTTTTTAGCAATTTTCGACACCCTCCCCTGTCTTACGATAGCATACATTATCATTTCTCTACCTCCCTCCCTTGCACTTGTATTATTTATATCAATGTCAAAAAAAATTTGAATTTTTTTCCTTTTGTTTGCAAAGATTACAGATATGATTATACTGTAATTATTTACATTTTTTTTTATTCAAATGAAGAGAAGTCAATGAAACTTCACTTTAATTTATGAAATAATTTTATATCACAGAAAAAGTAAAAAAGAAATAGTTACTATTTAAAAGTTATTATAGTTATTAAATAGTTATTATTTACTATTTAATAATAGATTTTTGTTACATAATGAACTCCCCAGTAATAATACCTTCTTGCACTTGATCCCAAAATGGGAGAGGGCAAGGCAGGCAGATCATTTAATCAACAAATAAAATAGACATTCTTTTTCTTTCCTTTACTGATAAACACAAACAAAATTTCAAACATACTTTGCACCTAGTCTCTCGAATAGCATTATACTATATGCATACACATATAACAGAAAAACTGAAATACCAATCTTTGATGTATTCTTTATTTTGGAATTAAATAATTTTATGATTTGAATAATAACTTTGTATTTTCTTAAAAATAGATAATAAATAATATTCTTAGTTTGTACCATTTCATTTTTTAATGGAATTTTTAGGTTTTTTGAATTTAGAGTAACATTTTTGTCTTTGTATTTTTGCACTATTTATTGTCTACAAAAACAAAAACAGTTCTGAAAGTTCCATTTTCAAATCCACAAGTTTTAAGAGTTTTTGTGAATCACATCGCAAAATTGGTTGAATTCAAAATGATATTCATGTCAAAAGAAGAATCCTAACCTCCACCTAGAGATATCTTACAATGTGAAATGCCAGTCCCCTCCCCCATTTTCTGCTCAAGAGTAAAAACATTGTATATCTACAGCTCCCTATCCAAAATAGAGTCAAGGCGAAACCAGATCAATATTTCGACTTATAGATGCACATATATACAGACATACGTATGTATGTACATGTATGTACACTCGATTCAAGTCATATGTCTAAGAATACATAATGGGATAATTTAATAAATGAATTTTGTGCCGTTTAATTAAATTAAATTCCTATCCTACTTAAGCAGAGTTTAAATTTAGTGCAGTTTGATAGAAAATGTCTCGTTTATTACATTTTTCTTTCTTTTTCAGATCCAAAGGTTGATAAAACATTTTTCTAAAGGTTCAATAAGTCATTTCCTTGGATGAAAATAGCAACAAATTGATAAATACTGATTCTTTGAAGAAGTTCCTGTTATTATCCAAAGCAAAACTTTGCCATACAAGAAAATGTCATTCATTGTGGAAGAAAATCCTTGCTCCAGTGAACAGCACTTTGTTCCTCCAAATGGAGATAAAGAAAAACATTCCTCCATTGATACAGGAGATAAAGTTTTCATTTGTGAAATATGTTCTAAAACATTTTCTCAGAATAGTAATCTGAGAAGACATCTAAAAAATATTCATGCAGGGGATAATTCATTTGTATGTGAAATATGCTTTAAAAGATTTTCTAATAATAGTGCTTTGAGAAATCATCTCTTGACTCATAAAGGAGGAAAACCTTTTGTTTGTAAAACATGTTCCAAAGGGTTTAATGATAAGAGTACTCTAAGAAAACATTATTTGACCCACACAGGAGAAAAACCTTATGTTTGTGAACTATGTTCCAAAGGTTTTTCTCAAAATGGTCATCTAAGAACTCATCTCATGACACATACAGGAAAAAAACATTTTTCTTGCGAAGTATGCTCCAAGGATTTCTCTACAAGTAGTAGTTTAAAAAAGCACCTCTTGACGCATACAGGAGAAAAACCTTTTTCTTGTGAAGTATGCTCCAAGAAATTTTCTGCAAGTAGTAATTTAAGAAGTCATCTCTTAACGCATACAGGAGAAAAACCTTTTGTTTGTGAAATATGTTCCAAAGGATTTTCTAAGAATAGTTATCTAAGAGGGCATCTCTTGACTCATGCTGGAGAAAAACCATTTGTTTGTGAAATATGTTACAAAGAGTTTAGTAGTAAGCATACTCTAAGAAAGCACCACGTGACTCATACAGGTGAAAAAACTTTTGTTTGTGATCTATGACCTAAAAGATTTTCTCGGAATGATAGTTTAAGAAGGCATCTCTTGACACATACAGGATAAAATCTTTGTACTTCTGAAATGTGTTCCAAAGAATTTTGTAGACATTGTGAACTTGAAAAACATCTCGTGATTGATACAGGAGAAAATGTTTTGTTTGTGTTATATGTTTCTAAAGGACTATCTGATAACCATTAT
Source organism: Maratus speculifer (assembly GCA_964019185.1). Taxonomy (NCBI): domain Eukaryota; kingdom Metazoa; phylum Arthropoda; class Arachnida; order Araneae; family Salticidae; genus Maratus; species Maratus speculifer. The sequence goes on along the minus strand of CAXHSM010001376.1, from coordinate 16,426,703 downwards.
TTAAAAAACATTTGTTTTATATAGATACCTCTCAAAAATCTCTTTCATTATTTTCTTAAAATTATGTATGAATCCTGTATGCCTCATTGCATTTACTATTATCACATCTGTTTTAGCATTTAGTAATAAAATAATAAAAATTTTCCATAATTGTCATTTTGATAAACAACTCCAGACCTGTTCATTAGTTTTCGGTAAAAACTCGTTTTAAAAATTAGTTTTCAATCTAACATAAAAATACTGGGTTATCTCATTGACCAATTTCGCCAAATAATATAAATTGCTAAACTGCTCACCAGATTACACAAATTAACATATTTTTGTATCTGAATGATTGTTAAAAAATAACAAAATATTAATAGCAATATAAATAAAATATTGACTTAAATATCACTTGATGATACAACAAACATGAAATGAATGTGACATTTATGACCAGCCATTATTGGCATTTTATCTTATAGTTTGGCGATAGTTTTTGTTTTACCAGCGAGGTAATCAAGCAGTACCAAATACTGAATTCTTGATTTCTCTGTCAGAATCTTCTGGTTTGGTAAAGGACTGAGCAAGTAAAATATAAATTAATTTAGGAAAGAAAGTAGCGTGATGCAGTGCTTAGCATGCATTTAAAGAAGACCAGACTGGTCGCCATGGGAGGATAGTCATACTCATGTATCATAATATTGCCATATCTTGTGTGTTTGCAAATTTTTTCTGTAGAACATCTCTGATAATGTCTGATTTAATTTTGAGTTCTGCCATTTTGAGATGCGAGATGATCATTGGGATAGGTCACTCAGTTGGGAAAATTCGATGATTTAGTCAGTTTGGTGTAACTATGAGTCATTGTATTTTAGTGGGAAAAAAAAGATTGAAACAGATAATTAAGTTGTTGAAGAGTTGTCAGCAATCAAAATTTGAAAGCTGGGAACATTTTGCCAGATTTGGCATTTTAATTTATTTTCAGGATTACCAATGCCAATAAGGTTTGGCATCAAGTGAAACAATGTCGCCAAATTTGACACCAACATATAATTGTTAATCTTCTGAGAGTATATTGTTTTATAGAGTTTAACTCAGAGTTAACTTTTGAATGAGTTATACCCAGTCTTTCTCGCTGTTATGTTATAATATAAGCAAATGTTTGTGAGTGTATGCAAATTTTATCCATGAAATAATTATAACAGTTTTGGCTAAATTTCTAAATTGAATAAAAGGAAGTACCTTCTAATTGAGTTAATTTTTAAATTCAATTTAATCGTGCTGCCATCTACATTTTACAGAAAAAGATGAAGGATTTAATAATTATAAGTCAATTTTTTGATTTATTAATTAAACCTTTATAGTCTGACAGTACTTTTATGTACCATGAAAGAAAATTCGATGTAAAATTTATTTAATTCTTTTATACCCATAAAAGCAGATTACCCTTTTCATACAAAGTAATATGCCAAATCCTATTTCAGAAAGCGCAGGTGAACAGTCGAAGCCTCACTGTTTTCCAATGCGGTTCTTTTCTCGACCCTTTACAAAGATGTCGCTTTTCTCCTTTTAAAAAATGTTATACGAAAAATTTGCAACTAAAAAACAATTTTCTGTTACAGGTGGCATCACAATGCATTTATTGACATTATTCCATTAAGAATTGCAGGATTCGCATAACAGTATTTTTTGTTAATGAATCTCATTATTCTTGTATGTATTTTGCAAGAATAGCTCTCACTACCGGTATATTAAATGAGTTTTAATTTTAAACTAGTTGGATGTGCCAATCCCAAAACTTTCTTCTATCTCATACATACATTTTAATATTAAAAAAAATAGTTACTCATTTTAATGCTTTAATAATTTTAATTCAATACCTTACCAACTTTGATTTTCATCTTAAATTTCTGCTTCAATCAATTAATCGGAGAAAAAACGAATTTCCGTCTCTGCACGAGCCGATGGACAATAGAATGATAAGCAGATTTTTTTTTTAATTCAGGGAGGACCAACTTGCCTTATCAAAAAATAATCATATACAAAATGTTTAGTTCATTTCTAGAACTACATACTCTTGTACGTAGTGCAATATTGAAAATGGCATAAAATTCGGTATTGCAGCGCCCCCTTCCGGCGGATTTTTTTTCAGATTCAGAGCGTTCCAACTAGCCATAGCCATACACTTACACAAAAAATTTCGTTCAATTCGATGCATAACTTCATGTACTTTTGGTCGGTACAATATTGAAAATGGAACAAAAATCGCGATTGCAGCGCTCCCTTCCGGCGGATTTTTTTTCAAATTCAGGGAGAACCAACTAGCTACAGTCATACACATACACAAAAAATTTGGTTCAATTCGATGCATAACTTCATATACTTTTGGATGGTACAATATTGAAAATGGCACAAAAATCGCGATTGCAGCGCCACCTTCCGGCGGATTTTTTTCAAATTCAGGGAGTTTTTGTGAATGTTTTTGGCTGTTGCAAGCAGGTCCTCCTTCAATTTTGAAATATTCCGCCTTAAAGGGGGCGCGGCAATCGCGTTTTTTGTGCCATTTTCAATATTGTACCGACCGACTGTACATAAAGTTATGCATCGAATTGAACGAAATTTTTTGGGTAAGTGCATGGCTATGGCTAGTTGGATCGCCCTGAATCTGAAAAAAATCCGCCGGAAGGGGGCACTGCAATTGCGAATTTTATGCCATTTTCAATATTGCACCGCATTAAAGTGTATGTAGTTCTAGAAATGAACTAAATTTTTTGTATGTGATTATTTTTTGGTAAGGTAAGTAGGTCCTCAATGAATTTGAAAAAAAAAATCTGCGTATCAGTCTATTGTCCATCGGCTCGTGCAGAGACGGAAAATCGTTTTTACTCCGATTAATTGATTGAAGCAGAAATTTAAGATGAAAATCAAAGTTGGTATGGTATTGAATTAAAATTATTAAAGCCTTAAAATGAGTAACTATTTTTTTAATATTAAAATGTACGTATGAGATAGAAGAAAGTTTTGGGATTGGCACATCCAACTGGTTTTTAATTTAATTTTTACTTTTACTTAATTTTAGCTTTACAAGAAGAAAGCATTGGATTCGTTAAAATTTTGGAATTCCGGTTTTTGACGGATTGACAGATTTTGAGGGTCAGATATTTAAAAAAATATGTTTTTATAAAATATCTGTCTGTGTGTGACATAAATTTTGTGGGCGCTCTATCTCCAGACGTAATGCACGGGGTTTAATAAAAAAATATATTCAGGTACTCCCTGATATAAATTGATGCTGATTATTTTTTTGTATTAATTGCTCAAAAAGTGACGATGTTGTGCTACCTTTTACAATTTCCTCAACAGCTCTATCTCAAGAACTACTGCAAGGATTTTCTCTTAACTTAAAATTCTTTTATTTTGTGACACTAATGGATGCCGTTTGCATTTTGGTGTAAATCACTCAGCAGGTGGCGCTGCTATGCTATATTTTTCAAGATTTCTGCAATAGCTTATCTCAAGATTTAATGCATGGATTATCATCAAACTTCGGATTCCGTTAATCCAGGATATAGGGGGAAATTATTTACATTTTGATATAAATCACCCAATAGGGGGCGCTGTTATACTCATTTTTCCCCGATTTCCGTAACAGCTCTAGCTCAAGGACGTAGGCGTGAATTTTTACGAAACTTCAGAATCAGGTTTATCAGTATTATTGCTCATTATATTTTAGTGTAAATCGCACAGCAGGTGGCTCTTTTATCCTGCATTTTCCCGATATCCACAATATTTTTAAATGATTTTTTTTTTGTATTGGAAAGCTGAGATTGATATAAATGCCAGCCGCTTCTTACTTTTTCTATTTTGGTTCAGAACCAAACCGGTTCCGAAAATGAAACTGTCCTCATAAAAAATATCTGTAAACAAAATCATAAAACGGCCTGCATACAGATCGATCTCAGCTGTCCAATACTAAAAAAAATAATTAAATATTAAAATGTAACCGAGATATCTTTATAAATTTCTTCTTTACGTGAATGGGTCTTTTTATTTGAATGAAGTAGCCTCTTAAACAGGATTCTGTTACAGGAATGTTCTTTTTCACATGTTTTACTATACTTTAATTGAAATACATTTAAACAAACCTAAACATGTACTATTCTTTATCAAAAATAACATTTAATATTTAGAGTTAGACTAACGATAATTAAAAGATGTATGTAGTTTTTGTAAAAAAAACTTTTTGCTATGTCTAGATTTACTGATCTTTGAATGGACCAGGGCAGGCCAATAGAATGATTTTCATACGGGGAGTGTTAAAACCGGGACTTATTTAAAGCCCGTACAGTAACGGTTCGATACGGAAAAAATAAGTTAGACACGGTTCGATCCTTCAGAATAAAAGGCTTGACCCAGAAAGTGTAACTAGGGCCGGTCCAAGACTTCAGAAAAACGTATGGTCTAGGCCTGGTTCAAGTTCGCCCATATGGGCGGAGAGGTTGGTAAAGTCAAACTCTTTTTCAATATGAATCACTTGTGAGGTTTGAAAATCATGTTTGATTTAATTTAAATCATGTAAAAAAACAAAGCATTGTAAAACCTACTTAGAAAAGGCCAGAAGGCGCTAGAAAAAATTCCCATTTTAGACGGACATCCAGCTTAGCAGGTATAATTGTTAGGAATACATTTTGTCACAACCATGATTTTTTTTTCTATTGAATCTGGATTCTGTTTCATACATTTTATGTTTGTGAAGGTTTTAATGAGTCCTTTTGACTAGTTCTGTTTTCACAAAAAGGGGGAAAATGGGATGTCCCTTGAAGAATTATGATGAATTAATCATACAAGAATTAATATAAATTTTTACTAAAGGACATATTGTTTGTAAGGATGTTTTATCCTACAACATATCAAGAACTTGGATAAGTTTAGTTAAAGAAACCGTTTATATTTAGCTTATTTAGAAACCATTAATATTCCTTTATTTAAAAAACATTAATATTCCATTTCCTCAATATCTACATTTTATTTTCCGGATCTAAAATTTACTTTCACTTTCATTCCAATTATATGACATTTGAAAATTAAGATGTTAATATTTTTATTTTATTTTATATTTTCAGTTGATGGCTGTGTTTACAGTTGAAAGTACTAAGGATTCAAAGTAATTTAATACCTTTTTTTAAAAAAAAATTGTCTTCCTTAAGTAATTTACACATAGTGTAGGTTTTAAGTTTACCTTATTAGAAATAGATTTAACAATAAGATGTAAATCATACGGTTACAATTCTCAGTTGAAAAATTCATTTTTGCGAATCGAATAAGGATTAGAATCCAGAATGCGTTAGATTGTCCGCAGCCTAAACTCGAAATCATATTTGAAGACAACCCAAAAGGCTATAGCCAGCAGGAGGATCATAAGCGATTGAACCCCTCTCCCAAATTTTATCTAGGTGTATCGAAAATGGCATAAAATACACACAGTGAATTAAATTTTAATACAAGTATCTTCGTTTTATTATTTTGCTTCATCTCTTCGCCCTATTTTTGCGTTTGTTCTTTTAAGTGATCCAGCAAAGTAAATCGTTCTATTAAACGAAGAAAATGACATTAGAATTGCTGCAATGCTAATTTTTTGGGAACGAAAAATATTTTCAAAAACGTTCTCGTTTCTTTCCACTTTCCTTGCGTGAGAAAGCGGACATCCTTGACCCGAGTATAAGGTCAAGCTTGTGTCCGAGTGGTTGCATTGATCGGACGTGCGGACACACACAACTACTTTTTGCGGCTCGAAGTTGGCGTGTTTTTTGTTCGCAGGCGGCGCGTTTTATGTAGAATGACCTTCTCCATTTCAAGTAAGGAAAATTTCAGTCCAACTGTAGGACAGAGATGTTTCTCTTAAGTCGGGTTGAAATAGTTATTTCGTGAACCGACGCGTTGAGCGGCCCATCTTAATCCACATCTGGAGCCCAAACAAAACATCATAACTCTCAGTTTCTGTGGTAAGCACCTGTGGTCTTATTGTTTAGTTTTTATTTTTCTTATTCTTGCATTATTTTTCTAAGTACTTAAAAAATGAAGTGCAAAATACTATTTTTATAAATGTGAAAATACCACATTTCCCTTTTGTTTGGACGCCAGATGAAGTATGTGACGCCACGTGCAAGGGGTCTATGTGTATGTATTTGAATGAAGAAAACATAATAAAATGCACGTCGTCTTTATTTACGAAATAATTAAATTAATTGAAGATAATATTATTTAACACAAGAATTTAGAATATCAAATGATTTAAAATATCAAATGAATATTATTTAACACCATATTGTTTATATTTTGAGCAACAGATGGTAGCTCTAGCAAAATTCTATTTGATATCACCAGAAGTTATTAAAAAATTACAGATATACATTAACTATTTGTTTAATATATAACACAAATAAACATTTTAGTTACAAATTTGGAGTTTAAATTTCAGTAAATGCTAGTTGTAATGTATAGGTATCAAATTTTTATCTATAGAAATGCGGATAAAAATTCATTATTAAATATAAGACGTCTTCCATAGGGATTTAATTTTTTTTAATTGTTTCTTTCCCAACACTTTTTTCTGTTTTTCATCTTCCACATAGTACGTTTCACATCCATACATAAAACATTTCCACGCCACATCAAATTATGATGCAAAAATATGAATTTATGAACAAAATAATTACACAGTCGTAATGATGCGTGTAGTGTGCACAGCGCCACTATGTGGCCACTTTAGCGTTAGGATCAAGTATGGTTGAGAGATTCCATAGGAGAAGTTTCTAGCATAGCTAAATATCCCTTTCCGTTCTTTTTACTGTTTCAGTTTTTCCCATAGGACTGTTTTTCTTTCTGTGTGTTGGGGGGTTGGGCGTTTTTCATTTTTTAATGTAATTTGTCTATTGAAAACTTATGCTTCATGCATTACAAATCTAGCATAAAAAATTCTCTCCCTTCATTCTGGGTCAAGTTACGGACTCATAACTGTTTAAAATTTAAATTTCTCAAACTTCGAGCTTTTCACCAAATCAGCATCTGAAAAAAATCGTGCCAATGTGGTGTGTGTATGACATCTGTGCCAAATATTCAGTCTTTTTTTTAAGTCCACTCCAGTGTTATATTTTTTCAGTGACAGTTTCTGCCCGGACAACGCCTGGCATGTCCGCTAGTACGAGTTATTTTTAGAGAAGATATTTACTTATTCTTAAGGATGTATTCGAAAAAAGGATTTTCCACTTTCAACAGCTCGAAATTTTCCAATACATTTTCAGGTTTATTTTTTAAAGCAGAAATATGAAACTTGCCGAGAGAATTTTTGGAGTGATGTACAAGGTGCCGTGTGATGTAATTTTTCGCTGAATTAATTAGAATTTGATTTATAAGCAATTATTTTCTCAGCATGACTCTTTTTCTCGTTCGAAAATCTCCCGCTTCGGAAAATTTGTTCCAAAACGCCGTTTTTGACAGCATTTTTTTTTGCAACATTTTCTACATTTATCAAAAAATCAACAATCACGGCACCTTGTGTAGTTTTTAAATAAGAGATTTTGAAAGTTTGGTGCATTTCAGATTAAAAATGAATATGAAAATTAATCTGAAAATAAGCAGTTTTGATCAGAATACACCCTTAAATATTCTCTGTACAAACATATGCGTACTTGTGACATATTATTACTAATATTAAAAAATGCTGTGACGAGCATTTAAGGCTCAACACTAGGCCAAGAGAAAGATCAGGATTATAATGTAAAGTCTATGCAAGCGTTCTTTTCAAATATTTTGTCCAAATTTTAATATTTTGACATGATTTTTTTTGCACAAGATAGCTGAGGATGATCCACAACAGGCCTATTTTTACTTTTTTAGTTTTTGTTTCAGATTTAAAAAAAAAATTACTTTAACTTTCGAAACCGGTTCTGAAATCGAAACTATCGTAATACAAAAATATATAAGTAAAATCGAAAGAGGTAAAACCTAGGCCGGTTGTGGATCGTCCTCAGCTATCTTGTGCAAAAAAAATCATGTAAAAATATTAAAATTTGAGCGTGATATTTGAAAAGAACGCTCCCATAGACTTTATATTATCATAAGGGTCTTTCTCTGTGTCTTGTGTGGAGCCTTAATATGTTTTTAAGTTTGAAAAAAGGTTTGACAAGTGCTTCTATTAATAATTGAACAAAAGGGAGGACAAGGGATCCTTTCTTGGCTGCAAATCAGATCAATGCCAACTTTGAAAAAAAATCCCATTTGTGGTACTTTAGTCGAACTTTCCATCACGCTTTACATGTTGACTGCACTGCACTATAATAAGTTTTCTCTGCATTTCTACTCTCAGGGCGTGCTTGGTGGCACTACATTAGAGTGATACGCTACAGAAACTAGGCTTTTAGTTCTATGTGGCCAAGTCTTACACTCGTGTTTAACAAGCTGCATCTTTACTGGGTACGTCTTTACACTATACATTTTTAAAGAAATTGTGACTGATTTTTTTTTCATGGAAAAGGCACAATTATGATTTTTTTCAAATTTGGCTTTGAAGTGAGTTGCAGCCAAGAAGGGATTCCTTGTCCACCCTCATGCTCAATTATTAATAAAAACACTTGTCAAATCTGTTTACACACTTAAAACATATTAACCATTTTGGTGCTCGTCAGAGCATTTTTTAATACTAGTCATTTAATTTTTTTTTGATAAAAACGAAGATTTTTTTATATCTTGAAAAGCAGAAAAATTGCTGCCTTCAAGATTTAATTGTTGTATTAGAATAACAAGAAAGTCATTGCACTGTCATATAAAATGCATAATATCTGAAAACTAAACCAAAGAGTCGAATGAAAAAACTACAGTGCGTTCACAACTTTATTGAAAGAACTGAAAGTGAAAGCTTTACAATAAAAACAAAAACCGCATTTTCCAAGTGATTTATTTGATTTGAATGAATTATGTTAACATACATAACAATTTTTATATTCATTTAAACTTGGAGGCAATGGGTTCAAAAACTACATCAGCAGCAAAAAGAAACAATGTTCAACTGTATTTTTAAGATACAAATTCGATTTTCTCAGCGACAGTCAAACATAGGGCGTGTTCAGCGCAACTTATCAAAGTAACCAATGTTACCGACCGATTGTAGGGCAGTAGGAAAGCAAATTGTGGCACCAATGAAAACTATCCTGTTGAATTGTAGCTGACGTCACACTTCGCCTTGACTTTCATTTCGTACTTGTCTAGAATCGGTAAAGTGACCGGTAAATTGTGCTGAACACGCCCATATAAAAATGAAAAAAAAAATCTAAATTAAATTTTATCATGACGATAAAAATAAGACAAAAATGAAGTTAATCCATCCATGGGATCGTTAGTTACAGTTAGTTGAATTTTTAGTTTTCATTTTTTTTTGTTAAAAGTTTAATAAAAAAACTACAGTAAACTACGATAATTTTTTTATGCTATCATTTTATTCGTCTCATCGAGTTTTATCTTTTAACAAAAAAATCACTGTCAATGGTCAAATTTGTTATAAATTTACAGGGCCTCACAAAAGTATCCCATTACACAATTGTACAAGGAGGAATCACTGTCTGGAACGCGTAATAATGCTACTAAATTTTTTTTCCATTTTATGAAATTCATATAGGGTGTTGAGGTTTACTACAAGTTACTTCCTGTATAATAGAAAACAATAGCATTTGCAAGGACGCACGAAACATTTCCGCGACTTTACTATATCCGATGTACTATATATATTTAAATATTATTTAATATTTACCAAGATCTGGATATTTTTAAAACATTGCTATAGTACGAAAGCACCATATTTGCTACGATTTAGAGTGTAATTTACAACTTGTTTTATGCAGGGATCGGGTGAAAAGTCGAAGATTCTCATTCCTGTATTAGACTTCTTTACTTCTACATTGAAGATAAAATTGGGTTTCTAAATCTCGATTATATGCTCGTCTTCCAAAATCAACTTTTTTGCTTTTGAAAAAAAGGAGGCTTACCTTTGATAATACATGAAATGTAAACAAATTATAAATATTTTGCACTTCTATTCTACACAAAGCATATATCAGGAAGCCTTAGAAAATTATAGTAATTTCATTCAACAATTTCTTCAAATAATGCAAAGCAAAACCACAGATGATTTTCCACATAGACCATATTATAACATGGTCAAATATAAAGACATATTTTCTTAAGTCAAAACACCTGTAGAAACTTTCGAACTTATGTTCATCTTAAATTTAAGGATACCGGTCACTCAGCTTCCAAATTTCCATCCGTAATGTTAAGTCTATGGGAAATATATATTCTTATGTATGTAGACTTAAAGTCAATCAGGTTAACTCTGACATAGCAGGATAATTTTGGACCAAGAATGAAAAAAATTAAAGCTGCTACATCACTTGAGTTAACGGTAAAGTTTTGGTCTCAAAATATAGACAAAAGCACTAGTGTTAGTTTGGCAACCCACTGGAAATATTTGGTCAAGGTTCCACCATGACAGAATGGATCAAAGTTCCGTAAAAGTGGAAGAAAATTACCCTGACTGATTGAACATATATCATTTTCAATAACGAATGTGGCATAATAAACTACAGTATCTTGCACCAATTACCGTATTTTTGGGTGTATAGCCCGTACCCTGTGTATAACCCGCACCCCTAAATCGAGCAGTGCAGTAAAAAAGTTCATGTATAACCCGCGGAGATGCATTGGTGTATAGTCCGCGGGCTATACACCATTTACGAACGTACATTTCAACCAGGGTTCGAAATTAGAAGCCATTAGTCATAATTTTTAACACAAAATTACCAAATTCTTTCGTGGTGCATAGTATCTACAGTAATTGGGCTAAAAAATTAAGATTATCAGTACCGTAATTTTCGGAAGAAACGCCGCGGCGTTTACGTGTTTTAAGATAAATTTTTAATTTTTACGAGCAATTTTTTTTTCAAAAAAGCGTGATATTTGAAAAAAAAAATTCCGAAAATTAAAAAAAAATCGTTGATAAATTCAAAATTTCGGACATAAAATGTATGCGTATCTTAGGTGATTGGTTCCTAAAAGGATCGAAAAAAGGAGATTAAAAAAAAGGAAATAAATGTCCCTGTATCAAAGAGAATTCTATCGCAAGAGAAAATGGATGCAGAACAATTAGAAACATTTAACATATAAATCTGTCCAAACACAGAAATCTTTTTTTCATGAATCTAATACTTTCTTTTTTGTACTGATATAAGGAAGTAAAAAAAACGTAAAAAATATCACTGACAGAGGGAGGGGGAAATAGTTTGGCTAAAGTCATTTTTTGAATTGTTTATAAATTTTAAGTTTTTATATTGCTGTTATGTTAAAAATTGTTTTAATGTGTTGGCAAAGACTCTTAATATTTCATTTCACTTTCATATATATATTTACGAAAAAAAAAGCTGCGTATGTTGGGAATCAAGTCAAATGTATTTTAAAAGGCTGTGTCTATTCTTACGGCAGCCGTAAGAATATTATTCTCACGGCAGTCTACTGCACAAGCGCAGTCAAAATTGCCGTAACGACTGCCGGAGATTCTGGAGAACGAATCCTTTTTTAATGAATCTTCTTTCCGGCAATTGATTGCCCTAACTTGTAAATAAAAAAATTAAAACAATAGTTATAGGGAATTCTTTTATCGAGTGTTTAGTGCTGCAATTATTTATTTATTTTTTTCATGGTTGTGTGTCATTTGACGAAGTTTGCTCGAGAAACAGGAAATGATTTCATGTATGTTAAAGTGTTACCAAAGGACACAGATTTTTTTTTAAATCTAATTTTAATGCAGATGCCAGCTGATACCACTTTTAAAAGCATATAATTATATTTATTGTCTGCTTTTGGGTGTGTATCTGCTAGTATTTAACATTGTGTATATTCCAAGACAGAGCAAGTGAATCATATGAGGAAGATTTTTTTATGCGGTATGTTTGAAACAGTTTTCCTTAAAGTAAAATTTATGCAGGTAAGGAGTGAAAATTTTTATTTACCTATTTATTTTCATACCACAACTTTTAGTACAAATTTTTTTACTGCACTAAAAGGAAAATTTAATACTCACTGTAAATTTAGCTTTTATTTTTTTTATTTATTTATTTATTTTTTGATAGAGTTTGAAATTTCATAAATTTATAAACATAGCAGTGATTGATAAGCCTAAATATTAACATTTTATGTAACGCTCATTACAACAATAATCTTAATATTTTGTACAAGTTTAATTAGATATTAATTTAATGTTGTTGTTTTAAAATCTGTCTGTGTATTTAGCTATTCTTGGGTTAAAAAACTAATCCAGTAGTACTTAATTTTATAAATTTATAAGTAGTGTTTATATATTACTAGCTTTCCGCCCGCGGCTTCGCCCGCGTGGAATTCGGTTATATTGCGGTATAAAGCACAACTATAAGAAAACTTCTCATTTCCACGGAAAAATGTAAGAAGCGCGATGTAACGCTGGATACGATTAGTTGTTAAACCAAAACTGAATGATACACTATATTATATGTTTTCCCTTGTGGAGCAAAAACATGCAGATTATGGGCACTGGAAACCCGGGAACACGCTACATAGAGCTGACCATGCTGACTTTGAGCCTGTTGCGATAAACGGACTTGAGTACGAATTAATATTCGTACTCAAGCCCTCAAAGAAACTTGAGGGCTTGAGTACGAGTTGTTGGGTTCTTCTCGCCAAGCCCTCAAAGAAGCTTGGCGAGCGGCTTGCTCCTCAAGTCTTTGCTGGCGCTGAGATGGTAGCTCAGAAGCTCTCGAAGCAGCCTGACTCTCTGCTTGTTCGCGCCTTCTTAATTCAGCATGGAGAGACGATTTTTGAGATCGTGCAATTTTCATTGCCCGAGCTTTAGATGATGTGCTCGACAAATTAGATTTACGTTTGCGAGGCATTGTGAAAATATGAGTAAACTATAAACTTAAACTAAACTAAAATCCCAAACTAAACTACAACAATCTAAACGACGAACAAAGCGACGTAATTACCTATCGAAAAAACAATAACTACATTAGATATCTACCTAGAAAAAAAGCACTAAACCAACCTAACCTAACTATTATACAGCTACTGCACATCGTTACCACGTTTTAAAAACACCCAGCGCCTTATATCGGATACCTAAAGAACTAAATAACGTAACTAATACTTATACCAATTAGTAATTCGTTGACTTATAGTTATTTCAGGATAAGTAGGTGTAAAAAAAATTTTAGACGATAAAACAAATAGTACGTCATCCCTCGGGAATTCCTCATTTTCGAGGATTCATTATCGTATCATTTAGCTTCTAAATTTACATGTTCATATTCGTTTGCAATATATAAGTAGATGTAAAAAACAGTTTAGACGATAAAACAAATAGTACGTCATCCCTCGGGAATTCCTCATTTTCGGGGATTCATTATCGTATCATTTAGCTTCTAAATTTACATGTTTATATTCGTTTGCAATATTTTATCTTGTTTTAAATGACACACAGCGCCATCTTCAATCCATCCATCAAGCAAACTATATTTTTGTTTTCCCTCGGGAATATAAATTTTTTCCGGAATAAAAAGTACCCTATTATTTAATCCGAACTTCTAACTTTACGTCTGCAAAATTTCAAAGCAATCGGCTCAGTAGTTACGGCGTGAAAGCGGTACAAAAAAACAAACAATCTCACTTTCCGATTTATAATATTAATAAGGATTTAATTTACTGTATGGATGATTGCCTGTTTGATACCATAATTTTAGAATCAATATTTCAATGTCAACCGTTTGATACTGCTAGAAATCCCATGTGACAATGTCAGTATATTCTAGCTAATAAAATATATATCTAGATTTTCAAATGTTTTGTTATCAGATTCTGAATTTTGATGCAACTGAAATAGTTTTATCCCCTAAATCTTAATAGCTAATTTAACAGAGACCTTTTCAAAGCATTTTAACTACGCTGTTTTTGTATATGAATCAAAAAGTATAGCAATATATCGTTAAATTTTAGTATTTCTTCCAAATCATTTTGTACATAAAAGTTAAAAATTTAATTCTGCTATTTTTTTTGTAATATTCTATGCATATTATCAAATAATGGCAATATAGCTATTTTAAACAGATTTTGATTTGTGCACTTGACAACAAATCTAAAGGAAATTATATTGTCTTTTTTTATGTAATGTAAACAAAGTGGAAACAATTGTTTTCTTTTGAAATTGCGGAAGAATGGACATGAACATGCTAAGTATTTTTAATTACCCCTTATGAGTATTATTTATTTGTTCAGTTATAAGTATTTGTATGTAAAAATTGCTTTTTTTCATTTCAGTATCATTAGGCCAAACTAAAGTTACATAAATAAAAATCATCAATTTGATTTTTTACCCCCAAGTATGAAAAATATTTTAATTTATCATATTTTTACCTATTTATTAAACTATAAACACAATAAAAAACTTTTTTTTTTACAATCAATGAAAAACAAATTAATTGTGTATGTGATGTCATCTGTTAGGTGACAATTCATTTGTAAGTTATCCACATAGTTATTTTCTTTCAAAATTATAAGGTTTAAAATACTCTAAGTTTTTTAATAACTGCTTTAGAGTAAAATGCTTGAAATACACAATTTCCTATTTCTTATTCAATATTTCATTTAATGATTTTGTTCAGTCAAAATATTTTTATAATCACAAGCATTATAAGGATTCTGAAAGTTATACATTAATAACATTTGAAACTTTTATAATCTTCTTTCGATGACCATGAAAAACTTGGATTAAAATGGCTACAAAAATAAAGAAATGTATAATTTTGACAGCAGTTAATATTTAAAAAAAACAATAATATAATTTTTAAATTTAATAGAGCAAAACAGCATTGTACTGTTGCATTTTAAACCTATATTGATAGATTTTTTTTTTTTTTTTTTTTTTTTTTACACTTGTAATTAGCGTAGGTACTTAATGATTATAAATATGGATGTAGTAAAGAGTATGCGATGATATACACTGCATAACTTCTGCATTTTAAAAATTAAATGTTGTAAATACCTTCTGTTATAAGTTGTTAGTAAACTTATAGAGCATGTTATCTAGTGTATATAATCACAGTATTTATATGACTAAGCTAGTGATCAAGGGTGGGGAAATAGATCATTTCACTTGCACTAGCCAGTGGATTTTCTGACAAAGTGAATAAATATTTAGGATTTTGCAAAACTGAAGTATATACTGTTTTTTTTCACTAGATAGATATATTTCGTAATTTTTCAAGTTATCACAGTGTAAAAATGTGCACTAAGTTTTATCCTATACTCAACTTTTCTTGTTATAAATACTATTTGTTAAATTTACAGAAAAAATTGAAAGTGCATTGTAGTAATAGTATTTAATAATTTATGCAGTCGCTTGTATTTTTAACTAACAATTTTCAACTAAATGTTGCATTCTACGGTCTGGTAAGTTTTTTCTTCTTAAAATTTCGCACACCTGCTAGCAATTATAAGCTGAAGAAAATAATGTATAGGTAGTAGTATTTTAAATAAAAAAATCCAACCATATAGAATATTAAAAAGAAGCAAAAAGTAGCAATTCAACTCGCAATTTAGGCATTCTGGTCGGTGTTTTCGACAAAATTAGCTTTTTTTCTGCGATCCTTTGACAAAATGCGCTTTTCCTTTTGCATTTCTTTGACAAAATTTGTTTTTGGTCTTTTGGCAAAATTTACATTTTTCCAGCAATCTTTTGACAAAACTTTTATTATTATTATTTTTCTTTTTTTTTTCTATTTTTTCAAACAATTGACCAGATTTTTTTTTCAAAAAATACTTGCAAAAATTCACTTTTTTTTTTCCAAATTTTCAGAGACAGATTATTTTAAAAATTTCTGAAACTAATACCTTACACTTTCAGAAAATTTACAACAGAATTGCCCTTATATTGTTGATCTAAATTTGTCGTCTTAAATACTGAATTGTCTAGTACAAGGTGATCGAAACAACGCACAACCCTTGAGAAATAATGTATTTACTAAAATACAAACATAACCTAAATTGAAAGAGCAACAATACTGAGCAAAATTAAATATTGTTGGAGAAGACAATGAAAATGTGACCCATTCTCTTGTGTACAAAAACATGATTTTTTTACACTAATCTTTTAAATCTAATGTTCAGCATTTGTTTTCAAGTCAATGATAGAATCTGGATTGTTTGTTAGCTCACAGGCTATCAAACCTGAGAGCTTATGTGCCTACCTCTTCTGTATGTATGTGCATAATGCGATAAATCATGATTAGTGCTGTAAAAATAAAGACAAAATGAATACCTGTATGATATCATTTTTTGGGGGGGACTCGCTATCCATTAGAAAGTTATCATTACTCATTACTTTCCTTACTGCTTAGAAATCAGGTACATTAGCAATCATCGTACCATTGAAAACTGTTTATACTGTACAGAAAAATCTTTAGAAGAATTCGCATCTGTTAATGTACTGCCATCTATTGAAGTTTCTAAGTTTTATTTTAAAAATGCAAACTGATTGCTTGAAAAATTTCAAAATATTTAAAAGAAATGAGTTTCGTTTTAGACTTAAACAACAGTTATACATCATTTGCATTATTATTTCAGAATACTTTGATTTGTGTTTCAATATATTAATTTTTCCATTCTTTTTCCCAGAAGCAGTTTGAAGCAGGCCGTTCAGATAATATGTAACTTGATTAGAAAAAAAATCTTTCATATGATACTGATGGAGACATCACTGATAGATATTTTTTGCTAAATCTGCAAGCTCTGGGAAACTATCGTATGATCAATGGCATATCCAACCGTGAGATCACAGAGGTCATGACTCTCCCCCCACCACTTGAACAAGGGCCATGCGGAAAAAAAACTGAACCCAGCACAAAATTTCAATTTGGCACTCCCTCCACCAACTTTTGACAGGCTAAAAAAGACATTTGTAGTATAAATTTGGTGCCCTCTAAATTTCCGTACCCATGCGACTGTCCTCTCCCCCCCCCCCTTTTCACACAATGCTGCCCTGAACTGCAGAAATATTCTAAAAAATACTTTGAAAATTAAATATATCTTAAATCTTTATTCCCCCCCCCCCCTCCTCAGTCAATAATACAAACCTTTCTTATTCTGTAAATGTCTACTCAAATCAAAATTAGATACTTTCTGAATGTTCGTGAAAAGATTTTTAATCTCGAGAAAATTTTTGCAAATGGTGGAGCTATGTGATTAAAAAGGGTTTTCTGTTTTAAAATAAAAGCAAAATTTTTAAATTAAACTTTCAAAAAATTCAGTATTTTAAACTAAATTTTCGGATGCAACTGCTAATTGATCCCTCATGACATTTCTGTGGCTGTCAAGTCCTAAAAATTGTCGTAAAATGCTAACTTAACACCATTTCTAAATATTTTTTTGCATTTTTGAGAAAATGAAGACCATTTCATTCTTCATATCTAAATGAAATCTGCGTAAATTATTATATTTTTCAAAATACTAATGCAGTTTTTTTTTTTTTTTTTTTTTTTTTTTTTTTTTTGTATTTATGAATGAAAATGAATTAGCAAAAGTATCAGAAAAATCGTCACTTTTAATTTAAGAATAACCTTCAATATAATAACTGAACATGAAATGATGTGACTCCCCACACACACACGCCTTCCCAAAGAAAACTTGCCACTGGATATGGAAATAACTGAAACTGGTACCTATCGTCAGAATCTGAACACAATTTTGCATCTTATACCGCATTCGACTTCTGGCCACATTCATGAATCACATGAAAGTAAGCAGCTTTTGAAGTTAGTTTCACTTTGTTCGGTTGTGTATTGAAGGAGGCGATTGCCTCAGGTGCAGAAAATTAGGGGGCGCTAAATTTATAAAACCAACATCATTTTGGGGGAAATCAACATCAAGATGGGGGAGAAGGTAGTGCCAAATTGAAACTTTGCCCCAGGCGCAGTTTTCTTTTCACATGCCACTGGTAACGACTAACGAGTTGTATTTGTTAGCAACAATATAACACTTTTATCCTAGAAAACGCCTGTTACTTGATAACAAATATGTGCGATTTGCAACAGCTCTACTTGTGATAAAAATACCCAATTTACTTGAGATTTTGGATATAGATTTATTATGATAATGTGCTTCCCTGATTAGTTTTGGGAGTTCATTCGATAAGTATAAGAGAGGGAATGGGGGCTAATGCCCTTCCCCTGAGTTATACAAATGGTTTTTTCATGCAGAATTATCCTATTTCGTTCAATTTTTAGATATAAGATCATTCTAATGGGGTTCCTTAGTGATAACAATTGGGTGTTCATTGGATAAGTACAAAGAGGGAGAACAAAGGCTAATCCCCCACACTTAATTTGGGTAAATTGGTTTTTCAGGCAGATTTATTAGATTTCATTCAAATTAGCCACCCTTGGTGTCCAGTTTGGTCTCTCTTAAATGTATACTATGCATTAAATCATATTGCTTTTATTCATTATGTAATTTATTATTAAAATACTATTAATTTACTTATTACTTAATTTATTTTAATTGCTCAACTTTTTGCCAAATTAAAAGATTCTGTTAGAGAAATAAACGCAGATGTCATTAACGCACCACATTGGCGGAGTGCAAGAAAATGGCAATTATATACCTCATATAGCAACTTATCTATTGTTGTTTATTTATTAATAAACTGTTTATTTACTTTTTTAAAATGATTTAAATTTTTTTGTACTACTTGGTTATTCCGTCTATCAATTTCGCCAAACTATTAGTCAAATTATAAAAATTAACATAATTTTTTTGTTTAAATAACGAAAAAATAAATAAATTTATAGAACATTAATAAAAGTTGAATTAAAAATCATATGATGATGTAATAAACATATGCATTATGCTTAATGTCACGTGTGTGTGACATTTACGATCATCCATATTGGCATTTAATCTTGTAGTTTGGTGTTAGATTTTTGGTCGACGGGATAACCAAGTAGTACTTTTTTTTATAATTATTATCTAAACTTTTTAAAAATTATTATTATTATTTAAAGTAATAGAAAATAGTTTAAAAATATGTATGTAACTGGTATTTGAAAATAAAGTTTACGTCAAATTTGGCGTCTAAAAAATAACAAGCGAATATGGTGCATATATGACATATGATAAATCAAGAACTCAGTATTTTTATGCTAGACTGGCGCAGATAATAAATCGCTAAATATTGTACCTGTGGCATTTTTTTTCGTATTTCATTAATTATTTAAAATATAATAATATAATCTTTTTCACGCCTTTTCACTCATTTCATTTATAATACATAACTTTAATTTGAAGCTGAAAAGTTTAAAATTCATGAATTTTATTTTTCTTTTTTAAGCAATAATAATAATTTGAAGCTCCATAGCGAAGGAACAAAACATAAATAAATCCAATTTACCGCAGTCTAAATCTTACCAAACGACTTTCTCACTGCAACCAATAAGATGAGTTTCATTTGGATGTTGCCATTAAACAATTAATAAAAAATCGTGATTTTTGTGCCACATATTTTGGCGTACATTAGCGCATGCTATCATTTTGATGAGTGCAATTCCAAGATTAATTTTTGAAGTTCCTTAGATAAGTCTAACAGGGGGGGGGGGGCTGGATGTGGGTGAAAATTAATGGTCACCACTCGCCACATGGCGATTAAAATTGTGAAATTGGCGACTAAAAATCAGCAATTGATCGCCACTCGACAAGTGGCGATTTTAAAATCTATTACTGATCGTCAAGTAAAATAAAGCTTTTTTTCATGAAAATATGCATATCTACTTTGATTAAATCTAATTAGCAAACTGATTAATTCTTTTCCCTTTTACTTATTAAATAAAATCCAAAGGACATTTTATTGATCATTATTTTTTTTCTTTAATAAAAAAATAAGCATTTATACGACGATTATAGTTTACCTAAATTTCAAGAAAATTTGAAACATTATAATCACTAACTTTAAAAAGTGGCTATTAATAAAACCAATTCTACCGACCACTGGCTACTAACTCAATTTCCCAGTTTTTATGTATAGGGTGAAAGGCTAACCCCTCCCTCCTTGTTCTTAATTTAGATAAATGGGTTTTTCACACACAATTATCAGATTTCATACAACTTTAGATATAGAATCATTCTGACAAGGCGCCTTCTTGATTAGTATTGAGTGTTCATTGGAAAAGTAGAAAGAGGGAAATGGGAGCTAACCTCCCCCCCCCCTTAATTAAGCTTAATGGGTTTTTCACACAGAATTTACATATTTGCTTCAATTTTTGGATATAAGTTCATTCAAACGGTGGTACTCCTTGAAAATATAAGATCTTAATATACAATTAGTATGTGTAGCCTGTGAGCTCAACACCATCAATTTAACTGGGCAATATTCATTTTTATTAACATGTTTTAGAATTTAACAAATAGACAAACTATGGAGTAACAAGATTTTGAAACAGATGTGATGTGGTTTATGGTCGATTTTTTTTATGTTATTACAAGAACAAACCACCATTTGTGAAATTGGTCTAAGTTAAAAGTCTGATGTCATCCCAATTGCTATGGTGATGCCTTACACAGGTTTTATGTTCTACATATTGACTTTGAGAAAAATAATAAAAAAAAGAGCAACATTCAAAAAGACTAAATTAATCTGTGTGTTTCTGATTCACACGTTGGAATCCACTTAAAAGCCATATCTTAAACTAAAAGGAAAAACTTTGAAGGCAGTTAAACATAAAATTTAAGTACATTCACAAAATGGGAAAAGGATATAATGAAATGCATGAGTTACAGCAAATACATTTTATTTTATAAACAGTTTGTGAACATGTGCATATATAGATTATTTTGCATATTTCAATAAACATAATATATTTTAAGGTTGGCTAACATTAATTTTATCTTATTAATATTTAATAAGGAGTGTAATTTGAGTTACTTATTTTTTTTTAAAAAAAGCTTTGCATATACCCCCTATTTTAAAGTTATAGCATACTATTTAGGCACGGCATTTAGGACAGCATATGCCCTTTTTTATGGTTACAACACTGTATTCTGTTTACATAACTTATTATTTTTTATCTACTTATTATTTTTTTTTTACGACTATAGGTGAATTAGAATAGATATCCTTAATCTTTTCTCGCTTGGGTGAGGAATTGTCGGTCTATAGAAATATGAATAACAATATGCATGTGCTCACAAACTATTTATTAAATAAAATATACTTACAATAATCCACGCATTTTATATACGTTTTTCTCATTTTGTGAATGTCACACGTGACTCCAACGTGCGCGAATCAGAGATGTAAAATTTAACAAATTTAGTCTAGTTGTAAAGCTGTAGTTTTCCTCAAAATCTGAAAAAAATTATATTAAAGGTGGTAAATTATTCATTCCTATCTTTTGTTTTGTTAGATCAAAACAATCATCAAAGTTATGCATTCGGCGATAACGAGCGAGCATAACATCATGGTCAGGTCACATATGAGTCGATCACTTTCCCTGATTCATTCGCATCAAGAATCTCCGGCAGTCGTTTACGGCAGTCCTCGACTGCGCATGTGCGATAGACTGCCGTAAGTATAATATTCTTACGGCTGCCGTGAGAATAGACACTTCGTAAATTAAAATCCTGTTACTAGATCCAATCTATTAATCTTTATAGAAAAAATATAAATTCTCAATTTGACTTAAAAAACATTTATTCCAATATGTGTAATTTTAAAATATAGCTCTAAATTAAAAATATCCTTAATTAAACTTTATGTCTTAAAATTCCCAATAAAACTCATTTTTTCCTTGTTTTTATCAACCCTTTTTAAAGAAAGTCTTATTAAATTGATTCCAAAATCATACTTTTCAAAAATATCGTTCTTTTTTATTTTTATTTTTTCTTCGCGTTTGATATTTGTTGCGTATCAATAAATTCGTTTATTTTCCTTTTGTTTTAAAATGAATCGTCTGTAATTGAATGTCGCCTGCAGAATATTCGAATTCTGAGTTCGATTATAAATTAGTTAAATAATAATCCTGTAAAATTACAATTATCATCTGAAAGATATGTTTAATCTCAACACTGGAGATGAAATTCTTTTTACATGTGAAAATCATGGTTAGAGAGTATAGAATGGTCTGGACGTTTTGGTTTTAGATTAAGTGAGGAAGTAAAGAGATTAAATTTTTGAACGATCCCCATTTCCGCTCTCTTGGGCTGATTTCGCCCATTTGCAATCCCCGCTGAGATATTAGCTATCTCAATGTATTAGTAGAGTTTCGAGATGATTTGTGTATGATTGCGACTTTTATCACGCGGGCAAAACTTAGTACAAACATACATACACACAAACACACACACACACATATATATATGTATGTATATATATATAAATATACTTTTTAGATGGGAGTGGTTTTAGGTTCCTGGGGTCATGTAATGAAAAATTATGAATAAATATTTCAAAAGTCTTACTAAAGTAACGAGTGCAATAGTTGACTATCGTTACAAAATCTACCTAAAAAGATCAGAAGTAACTATAGTAAATATTTAGCATAAAAGTTTATTGCAAAATTATGAGTAAATGAGGAGTTGTATGCTTATTATCAAAAACGCAAAATACCATGGAAGACATTTTTAGGATACAGAAAAAAGGGGTACATTTTTATTTTATTATTACATGCTACAACACAAGATGTTATAAAGTAAAAGCAACGGCGTATGCACAGCTCATACTTAATTTTGTTAGTAAAAACTGAGGAAATTTTAGAAAGAAGTCTAATTCGTACGAGACAAATGATGTTATTTAGATTACGATTATCAGAAAATTCCTTAGAACATATTTCACAATCAAACTGGTTTTCAGCTGTATGAATCATAAGATGCCTGCTTAGACTACAATTTTGAGAAAACTCTCTTGGAACATACTCACAAAAAAATGTTTTTCTCCTGTATGGGTCAAGAGATGTTTTCTCAAAGTTTTTTTCCCAGAATATCCTTTAAAGCATATTGTATGAAGAAAAAGTTTTTTTTCCTGCATGTATTAGGAGATGTATGTATTAGAACACAATTTTGAGAAAATCCTTTGGAACATATTTCACATATAAAAGGTTTTTATCCTGTATGCTTCAAGAGATGTGTTCTTAAATTACCATTTAGAGAAAATCTTTTGGAGCATATTTCACAAACAAAAGGTTTTTCTCCTGTATGCGTCAAGAGATGATTTTTTAAATTACTATTCTTAGAAAATTCCTCGGAACATATTTCACAAACAAAAGGTTTTTCTCCTGTATGCGTCAAGAGATGCCTTTTTAGATCACTATTCTGAGAAAATCCCCTGGAACATATTTCACAAACAAAAGGTTTTTCTCCTGTATGCGTAAAGAGATGCCTTTTTAGATTACTATTCTTAGAAAATCTCTTGGAACATAATTCACAAGCAAACGGATTTTCACCTGTATGTGTCAAGAGATGCCGTTTTAGATGACTATTCTGAGAAAATCCTCTGGAACATATTTCACAAACAAAAGGTTTTTCTCCTGTATGCGTCAAGAGATGGGTTCTTACATGATCATTCTTAGAAAATCTCTTGGAACATATTTCACAAGCAAAAGGTTTTTCACCTATATGTGTCAAGAAATGCCGTTTTAGATCACTATTCTGAGAAAATCCTCTGGAACATATTTCACAAGCAAAAGGTTTTTCTGCTGCATGTGACAAGAGATGTCTGCTTAAATTACATTTCTTAGAAAATCCCTTGGAACATATTTCACAAACAAAAGGTTTTTCTCCTTTATGCATCAAGAGATGCCTTCTTAGATCAATATTCTGAGAAAAACCTTTGGAACATATTTCACAAACAAAAGGTTTTTCTCCTGTATGCTTCAAGAGATGGGTTCTTAGGTTACCATTTAGAGAAAATCCTTTGGAACATATTTCACAAACAAAAGGTTTTTCTCCTGTATGCTTCAAGAGATGGGTTCTTAGGTTACCATTTAGAGAAAATCCTTCGGAACATATTTCACAAACAAAAGGTTTTTCTCCTGTATGCTTCAAGAGATGGGTTCTTAGGTTACCATTTAGAGAAAATCCTTTGGAACATATTTCACAAACAAAAGGTTTTTCTCCTGTATGCTTCAAGAGATGCCTTTTTAGATCACTATTCTGAGAAAATTCTTTGGGACATATTTCACAAGCAAAAGGTTTTTTCCCTGTATGAGTCAAGAGATGTTTTCTTAGATCACAATTCTGAGAAAATCTTTGGAAACATATTTCACAAATAAAAACTTTTTCTCCTGTATCAGTGGCGTAATGTTTTTCTTTATCCCCATTTTGAGGAACTATATGCTGTTCACTGGAGCAGCAATTTTTTTCTGTAATCGATTACATTATTGCATCTGAAAAAGTTTTGTTTCAGATGATAACAGAAACATTTTCAAAGAATCAGTATTTATGAAATTGTTGCCATTTTCATCCAAGGAAATGACTTATTGAACTCCACTTGAAATTTTTTTATCTACCTTCGAATCTCAAAACAGAAGGTAAAATACAATAAACAAGACATTTTAAAATAAACTACACTAAATTTTAATTCTGAATTAGGTAGCCGATTTTATAAATTTCATTTCTTTAAACTGCACGAAATTCATTCATTAAATTCCTATATTATACAGGGTGTATCTAAACTACTGGGCAAAACTTTGAGGGGTGATAGTACACATCAAGACAAATAATAATAACTTGGAAACTAAGGGTCCCAAACGTCTTCCGAAGGAGATAGGTGCCAAAAAAGTTTAGGGTCCAAAATTTGAAATGATTATAAAAAATGAAAAAAATTGGTCGATTCGTTTGCGGTTTTTACGATAACTATTCTTTATGTCAATATTGTCTTGAAAATAAATTATAAAGATAAATTTCAAAAAATGCCGATAGAGGGCGTTTTAGACTTTGGAGTAACGAACAACTATTTTTACCGTTATTTTCTGCGTATCATTAAAAATTTTTAGAAGTTTAGACATAAACTTAAATTTTGAGCCCAAAATCTGTAGTTAAGTAGCGCATATTGGAACTGTGCTCAAAGGGAGTGGGTAGGTTCAAATTTCAAATGATTATAAAAATCGGAAAAATTGGTCAATTGATTTGCGGTTTTCACTAAAATTATTCTTTATGTTAGTATTGTCTTAAAAATAAATTATACAAATACATTTAAAAAAATGTCGATAGAGGGCGCTTTAGACTTTGGAGTAACGTACAACTATTTTTTACCATTATTTTTTGCATCTCATAAATTTTTTTGAAGCTTAGACATAAACTTAAATTTTGTGCTGAAAATCTGAGTCGTTGAAAGTGGTTAAGTAGCGCTAAATGAACTGTGTTCAATGGGGGTGGGAAGGTTCAAATTTCAAATGATTAAACAAAACGGAAAAATTCGTCGATTAGTTTGCGGTTTTCTCTAAAACAGTTCTTTATGTCAGTATTTCCTTGAAAATAAATTTTAAAGATAAATTTCAAAAATTCCGTTAGAAGGCGCCTTAAACTTTAGATTAACCAACAATAATTTTTAACTGTTATTTTTTGTATCTAATTAAATGTTTGCAAAGGCTTAGACTTAAATTTTGAGCTCAAATTCTGAGTCGTTGGGAAGGGTTAAGAAGCGTAAACTGAACTGTGTTCAGGAGTTGAAATGTTATCCTGCACACCATACGAACACAGTTCAATTTTTAGCTACTTAATTACTCACAATGATTCAGATTTTAAACTCAAAATTTAAATCTAAGCTTTTAAAACATTTATTTTGATTTTAAAAAATAACGGTTAAAAATAGTTGTTGGATACTCTAAAGTTCAAGGCGCCCTCTAACGGAATTTTTTGAAATTTATCTTTAAAATTTACTTTCAAGGAAATAGTGACATAAAGAATGGTTTTAGAGAAAACCGCAAACGAATCGACCAATTTATCCGTTTTTTATAATCATTTGAAATTTGAACCTCCCCACCCTCATTGAACACAGTTCAATTTGAGCTACTTAACCACTCTCAATAATTTAGATTTTCAGTACAAAATTTAAGTTTATGTCTAAGCTTCTAAAAAAATATTATTGAGATGCAAAAAATAACGGTAAAAAATAGTTGTACGTTACTCCAAAGTCTAAAGCGCCCTCTATCGACATTTTTTGAAATGTATTTCTATAAATTATTTTCAAAACAATACTGACATAAAGAATAATATTAGTGAAAACCGCAAATCAATTGACTAATTTTTTTGTTTTTTATAATCATTTGAAATTTGAACCTACCCACTCCCATTAAACACAGTCTTGTTTGCGCTACTTAACCAGAGATTTTGAGTTCCAAATTTAAGTTTATGTCTAAACTTCTAAAAAAATTAATGAGATGCAGAAAATAACGTAAAAAATAGTTGTTCGTTACTCCAAAGTCTAAAGCGCCCTCTATCAGCATTTTTTGAAATTTTATTTATAATTTATTTTTAAGACAATACTGACATAAAGAATAGTTTTTGTGAAAACCGCAAATGAATCGACCAATTTTTCCGTTTTTTATAATCATTTCCAATTTTGGACCCTAAACTTTGATGGCTCTTATCTCCTTCGGAAGGCGTTTGGGACCTTTAGTTTCACATTTAATATTATTTGTCTTGATTTGTACTATCACCCCTTAAAGTAATGGCCAGTAGTTTAGATACACCCTGTATATTCTAAGACATATGGACTTGACTTGAGTGTAGATACATATGTCGAAATGCTGACTCTGTTCCATCTAAATATTTCTCGGGTGTTTATGAGGTAGGGGGCTGTAGATACACAACATTATCGGTTTGTCTGTCTGCCTGTTTGTTTCTTTGTTTGCCGTGTTCACCTACTTCTTTATCAGTAGTTTATGAGATAGGGGACTTTTACATATACAATATTTTCACTTTAAGGGGGAAAGGGGGGTTGTCTGGCATTGACATTGTGAGATATCTCTAGGAGGGGAAGAGATTCCTCTTTAGATATCAAAATCATTTTAGATCCAACCAATTTTGTGATACACTAAAACTCTTAAAGGTGGTGGATTTGAGATTAGAACTTTCAAAACTCTTTTTGAAGTAACAACTACTGAACTTTTTAATAAGTTATTGCGAAATTCACAATTTTTTAACATTTTGCATACATCTATTAAATAGAAATTTTGATTTTCTAGCCAGTAAAATGCAACATACAGTTGATAGAGAAAATTTGTGCAACTAAAAAAATAGTTGATTGCTGTTTCTTCAATGCAGTTTCATAATACTTTTATCAATAAAATTAAGAAATATATATGTTACTTGCTAAACCCATTATTAATATAATATACTAACTAGCCTATTCCAATGCCCATAGGATAAATTAGTTTTTACTTAGCCAAACTATTTTGTCCTAACACTCATAGGATAAACCAGTTTAGCTTGCTATTCATTGATCTGGACTAGCTTACCATAGGTCAATTAAATTTGGTGTGATTTTATTCAAACCAAAGACCACATCGGCGTCAAATTTCTAGTTTATTCTAGGTTGATCTAGTTTATCCTAAGCCAATATTATTTTACATGGTTTTAGCTCACCAGACTATCAAAAGCTGAGAGCTAATGTCCTCACAGGTTCTGTATGTATGCGGAAAATCGATTGTTCTTTATAGATATACCTAATTAAAATCAAATTTTGGATATACGCTTATTCTAATAAGACGCTTTCCTGATTAGATTTGGAAGCTCATTGGAAAGGAAAAAGAGGGCGGGAGAAGTTTAGGCTAATCTCCTCCTTTAATTTGGGTAAATGGGCTTTTCATGAAGAATTATCAGATTTCATTCAAATTTTAGATACACTATTCTTTACATACTATAAAAGACAATCCTTGCAAATATGCATATTTCCAGTAATTTCAGTTCATTTTTGGTTAAGACAGGGCAACATTGAGCTTATTTTAAATGGGGTTTTTTTAATGAAATTTCTGTTACATTTTTCAGTGTGAATTATGTCTTTGAAGTAAATAATATTTTTTTGACCTGCATTTTAGAAAATTAACTCCTGAGGATGGTTTTAAAGAGAAAATGACACATCGAGTATATTATTTTGTTTTTTGGATTTTAATTTTTTTCATCAAGTTGTACATTTAGAATAAAGCGTAAGTTGGACAGCAACTTATTGTTTTTGCTAAATAGTTTATTTAATATAAAGAGCCATTTATCTATTTATTCTTATATATAGATATAATGAGTTAAATAAGCGCTCTAAAATCTGTGAATGCCTAAAACCTGCACATTCTTTCAGCTGTAAACAATGAAACTCACTTTTAAGATGGTGAAGTCAAATATTCTAGATTTTTTAAATTTTTATTTCATTGTGTACACATTTTAATACAGAATTCTGGTTAATAAGATTGAAACAGTCCTTTCTTCTGAAAGAAATATCAATTTATTTCTGAAACAAATTTAAATAGAGTTAGTGGCAATCACAATCTTTTTACGAAACAGATTTATGTATTAATCTTGTTTAAATTTTAAAATCTTTTTGGTTAGCTGAGTTATATACATATATTTATATATATGCATTATATATATATTTGCGTACATGTATATATGTGTATATCTCTACATAAATATGTAGAGGTATGTACATATATGTATATATAATACATATACATATATATAATACTGGCACCCAGTTAACCAAAAAGTACCCGTTTTTGATTATTAAATATGGAAAAACATGAAATATAACTTTGTTACATACTTTAAGAATTTGATGTAAATTATTATTAGTATACTTTTTATGAGGCAAGTTTCGTGGAATAATTCTTAAGACATATTCCTTTCATGATTGGTATGCATTATTAATGTTTTTATTAGACTTTCATTTTTAATATTAAAAAATCTATAATTTTCTTAATGTTTATCAGTTTAATTCATTACTTTGTGATTTTATTTAATTATTTTACCTTACCATAAGCATTCATTATAATTTTGAATGAATTATTATATTTCAAATTACAGCTTAAAAAATGAGCACTACTTGATTATCGAATAGATCAATTTTACCAAATTATACAAATTGGCATAATTTTTTTTTTAAATAAAGGAAGAACAAATAAATTAATAAAACATTAGTAAAAATGAAAATAAAAAATGGAATTAAAAAATACTTAATGGTGTAACAAACATAATGTGTCTTATTTTTAATGTCAAGTATGATCATCCATTATTGACATTTAATGTTATGGATTGGCAGTAGCATTTTTGTCAACGAGATAGTCAAGTGGTACCAAAAAATATAAACAAAATAGTGATCCACAAAACTCAGCACAACTTCTGGTTCCAAGCTGTGTGGATTTAAGGGTCTACAGTATATAAAAACAATAATATACATATATAAATATATATACAATATTTAAATACAGTAGACTCCCTCAAATCCGCATAGCTTGGGACCAGAGGTTTTGCAGATTTTAGAATTTTGCAGACTTCTGGTCTTTGCTTTGTTTACATTAAAAAAAAATAATTTGAATGTGATTAATAATGAAATCAAAAGTATAATGAATGCATACAATAAACTAAAATATTTAAAAAAAGTAATAAACTAAAATAATAAAAATTTAGATATTTTTTAAAATGATTAAAATACTAAAAGGAAAGGTAAAATTAATAATCAATAATGTACAATTAAATATTCATTATAAAAGAGGAAATGTGTTTTTCCTAAATCATTCAATGAAACTTGCCTCATAAAGGTACATTACTAATTCACATCAGGGTCATAAAATAATGAAACTTTATTTCAGGTTTAGCCAGACTAAATAACAAAAAACTTGATTAATACATAAATATATTTGGTAAGATTGTGATTACAATAATATTAGCAATATCTTTATTTTTTCATAAATAAATTATTCTTTCTTCTTGAAGAAACATGAATTCAATAACCTTAACAAAAATTATAAATTAAAAAATGTATGGAATTGATATAAAACTGAAAAAATCAATTTTTGCACCTACATCTAAACTGAATGTTTCATTGTTCACACCCGTAAAATATGTGTGGATTTTAGAGAGTTGCAGATTTTAGGAGTGCAGATTTGAGGGAGTCTACTGTACAATGTTTACATGACTGTTTTATAATTTGGCAACAAATCTCAATTTCTGAAGCCGATTTTCATGAACATCTTTCAAAAAATACCAAGGTCCCTATAGTGAAAAAGTATGATAATTTCATTAAATTAACCAATAATAATTCAATTAAACCATATATAAAACATAAAACAGTGAGAAAATGATGACACATTGATAAAGAATGTATGTCGTAAAACAGACGCATACATCAAATATATACAGTAGACTCTCTCAAATCTGCAAACCAGAAATCCACAACTCTCTAAAATCCGCACATATTTTATGGATGTAAACAATGAAGCTTTCAGTTCAGATATTGGCACAAAATTTAATTTTTTTAGTTTTGTATTGATTCCATATGTTTTTTAATTTGTAATTTTCTTAATAATACTCTATTCGTGTTTTTTTCATGAAGGAAGAATAAATTTTTTTTGGAAAAAATTCAAGATTTTGCTGATATCACTGGAAATCAGAATTTTTTTGCCTAGTATATTTATGCAATAACCAAGATTTTTCGGTTATTAAACCAGGCTAAACTAGAAAAAAAAAATCCTTATTTTATGATTTTGATGTGAATTAGTAATGCACTTTTAAGAGGCAAGTTTTGTTGAATAATTTTGGAAAAATACATTTAATATTTATAATGAATATTTAATCATGCACTATTGATTATTAACTTGACCTTTGCTAATAGTACTTTAATCATTTAAAAAATTATCTAAATTTTTATTATATTAGTTAATTACTTATTTTAATAATTTATTACTTTTGATTTCATAATTAATTACATTCAAATTACTGTTTAGAAAATGTAAACAAAGCAACGACCAGAAATCCACAAAATTCTAAAATCCGCACAACATCTGGTCCCAATCTGTGCGGATTTGAGGGAGTCTACTGAATACATATGTGAATATTAATACATATACATGTATATTTACACACACAGATATATATATGCAGTTGATTCCCTCAAATCTGCACAGCTTGGGACCAGATGTGGGGATTTCAGAAATTTTGCTGACTTCTGATCATTGGTATATTTACATAATTTAACAATAATTTGAATACAATTAACGGAAACTACAATAAATGTTTACAATGTAATAAATTATTAAAATATGTAATAAACTAAAATAATAAAAATTTAGATAATTTTTTAAATGATTAAAATATTAAAAGCAAAGGTCAAGTTAATAATCAATTATGTATGATTAAATATTCATTATAAAAATGAAATGTATTTTTTCTAAATTATTCCTTACTCTATTGCCTCATATAGGTGCAATACTAAGTCAAATCAAAATTATAAAGTAGGAAAGTTTTATTTTAGATTTAGTCAGACTTAATAACCAAAATGCTTGATTATTAGATAAATATATTTGGTAATGAGATTGTGATTACCAATGTATCAACAATATCTCGAATTTTTTCAGAAATAAATTTATTCTTTCTTCATAATAAACCATGAATTCAGTTATATTAATAAAAATTACAAATTAAAATATACATGAAATTCATATAAAACTATAAAAGCCAAATTTTTCCCCTTTTTTCTGAACTGAATATTTCATTGTTTACATCTACAAATTATGTGCGGATTTTAGAAATGTACACCTACATGTATTTACAGTGCTCAGCAAAAGTTTAGACACCGGTGTTATTTAACCTTAAAATAAAAAATACGAACTCTTGAGTTTTACAAATGGCTATACTTATTTTTAAATATATTTTAAAGATTTTAGGATGAAAATAATGATTATAATATAAGATAATATTTAATTTAACAGAAAAAGTAAAATTTGCATACTGCAAAAGTTTAGACACTTTTTTGATTTTTTTGCCAACTGTTTACAGTAAATTGCATATTTCAAAGTTATGATGTCATATGTCTGAAGTATTTAAGTATGCCTCGATATAGCATCAGTTAGTGAAGATGCTGCGAGCTAAAAATATTCAGTTAGATGAGGTAATTGAAGTCGGGAAGCTGAAATGAAAAGGAAGAATGTTGCAAAAATTTCAGCTGCATTGAATCATTCAAATAGGTCTGTCTATGAAGTATAGTCTAAGGGTGACTCCTTCAAAACAAAACATAAATCTGGAAGTCCTTGTGTGATCAGAAAATGAGATGACAAAAGGATCCATAAACTAGTATTTACACAAATGATGATTGTTATTCACATAAAAAGTAAGTTAGGACTTTCTGTGTTGATGGATATTATTCGTAAATGAATTAAAGAAAGAGGTAAATCAATTTACATGAAAATTATAAAACAACCAGCTTTGAAATCTCACTACAAATTGGCGAGAATGCAATGGACTTGCAAACATACGTCATATGGACCCAAATGTTACACTATGATATTCAGTAAAAAAAAAAGTGAAATTTGGATGGCCCAAATGGGTGGGCACAGTATTGGGACGACTTGAGTAAAGAGCTGGGACTTTCTTAAGTCAACAACAAGAAGCTGACTTTTAAATGATTTGGTCCTCACTTTGCTTTAATGCTCGAGTATCTCTGGAGATATTCAATGGTTGCTAAGCAACACAAGACTGCATACATACGTTGGAGAACAATTTTTAGTCATTTGGGGAACTTTTAGCTGGTCCAAAGTGTGGATTTTAGCAAGATAATGCATCGATTCATGTTGCATACTAAACAAAAACTTCGTTTAACTCTGAAAATACTATTGATCTCAACTGGCCGGCGTGTAGCCCTAATCTGGACCCAATCGAAAACCTTTCTGACACCATATCAAGTAAGGTTTATGCAAATTTTTGCTATACTTTCCTGTTAATGAGCTTCGAACTGCTGTTTAACGTGTTTGGTACAAAATAGACCCTTAATGGATGCAGCATTTAGTTTCTTCGATGGAAAGTCACATTCTTGCACTAATTGCAGACAATGTGTGTGCCGCTCGATTTTACTTTGCAGTTATTTTTCTGTAAATATACAGATTGACTATACTTTTTTCGCAATGTTAATTTCATTTTTTTGTCATTATATATTATGAAAAGGGTAAAATTTAAAATTTATTGTTTGTGAATAAAGGATAAGTAACAAGTAATGTATGGCAGATGAATTACAAAAATTCGTTACATACTTCTGAATATAGAAGCGTTATCGATTATTGTCTAAACTTTTGCTGAGCACTGTATATATATCTATACATATATATAAATGTATATATTATATAACACTGGCAATCATCTAACCAGAAAGTACCCATTTTTTATAGCATTATGTGCACAATGAATAGGACATGGACCGTGAAATATGCAAGCACAGAAATTTTCACAAAAAACAAACAATTTTACAGTGCAATCTAATTATATTTTTCATTCACAACAAGTGAATTGTTTAGGATATCTGAAAGCTACACAAAACCTTATTTTAAGTAACACGAATGAAATGATAGCGGAAGTCAATAATTAACTGAAAGTAAACTTTTTGTTTATTTAAATAGATGAATCATTTTGTGTTTAATGGAATTAAATCTTTCATATAAATGCAATCCATCAAATAACAAAGAAATGAAATACGACAAATCCAGCATTAAAGAGAAACTAGATCAATTCTTGATCTGCTGATGTAGCCATTAGGAATGTAATCTCTATTTAGAAGCAGTGATGCCTTTTTATGCACAGAGTTGATAATTCAGAGATAAATTCAGATTTAACTAACATTTAAGACATCTTTGCAACAATTCAATACATTTTTTTAAAATGCACACATTTAAATGGTTTGGAATTCAAGTTTAAGAATTCTATTTCCATTTTCTTCAAAAAACTGTGATCAGGTATGTCTATGCTATAGGTGGAAAAATAACATGGAAAAATATAGTTAAAAACATGGTAAGTAGAAAAACACGGTAGGGTTCACGAGATGATGCGCAGTAGTTCGTGACGTCACTGGCACCCTGCGTCCAGCACTTCCTGTATCTGGACACTCATTTTAGCGCCTCTCTTATGTTTTTCTTTCTTCGCGATAAAGAGTGTTATTTTATTTATTTATTTTTTTTTTTTTCGTTTGTAAAATCATTTTATGCCTTATGCTATTTCCTAATGAATTAATAGCATTGCCATTTATTTGTATAACACTGAAACATGTAATTTACAGCAATAGTTTTAAAAAAAGCACATATATTTTACATTCTGAACTTTAATGCTCTCCAGAAAGATTATTCTTATAATTATCAATAATTTTATAATTTAAATTTCTGTATTAGTGTATATAAACAAATTTAGGGAAACGTTTTTAAAAAAATATCTAAAGTTTATAGTTAATGTTTAAAAAAATTTACTATTTTTTCTTTAAAATATTAGTGAATTCCGAAAATCCCAAGTTAAGAAGACTTTTTTTCTTAATTTTATCCATAGTTGGTTTGAAAATTGCACATCATTTTTTAAATTGTGAAAACTAAAGCAAAGTTTAAATAAAAACAAATATATTTTATATTGTGATTTCTATGCGCTCAAGAAAGAATATTCTAATAATTATCAATAATTTTATAATTTAAATTTCTATATTAGTGTATATAAATAAATAAAGAGAGATATTTTTAAAAATTGTCTAAAGTTTATGTATATTGTTTAAAAAATTGTTACTGTTTTTTCTTTAAAATATTTATGAATTACAAAAACTTTCAAGTAAAAAAAAAAAAGCTTTTTTTATATTTGTGCAATATATATATATGGGAACGTACACTGTTACTCTTGTGACCATTTCAGTGAATTTCCTTAAATAATCCCAATTATTTTATTTAAAAACATAAGATAAAAATTGATATAACCAGTGAAATGCTGTTTACTCTCGTAAAATATATATAATTTATAATTTATTACAAAATACATTTTGCTTGTCTATATATAAATCAAAGTTTTGTTACTCTTTGTGAAATGTCACAAGAATTTTTTTTTTAATTAGTTACATTTTACGAGAGTAAACCATAATAGTATTTAAATAGTTATATCAATTTTTATCTTAAGTATATTTTAAAATAAAATAATAAAAATTATTTATGAAAATTTGCTGAAATTTCACAAAATTTCTGAATGGACATTCCCATGTATTAGTTTATAAATGTATAATACATATATTTGAAAATATGTAACATAATTATAAGCGCATTTATCTCAAAGATCTATGAATTTAAACGAAAGTTTTTCGATTTTTCTCAAAGTATTTTGAATTAGTATTAAAAGCATTCTGCAAAGCAAAAAGTGTGTTACCAAAGACTGGAGATGGGTTCCAGTGACGTCATGGGAGAAAACGAAACCTGCGCGTGAACCCTACCATGTCTTCTACTTACCGTGGTTAAAAACATCCCATCAAAAATCAGTTTTTGCTAAATATACTGTCCATTTAATTCCCTCCGCCAGTCCCCCCCCCCCAAAAAAAAAAAAAAAGAAAAAATTTTTTCATGAAAAAAAAATTTTTTATTTAAAAACCAGTTAAAAATAAATATTCTAAATTTACTTTTGAAATCTTAAGCTAAATAACTATAATTATACATTTTGTGAAAGAGTATTAATTTTTAAAACAAAATTATAAATGAAAAAACTAATTTTTATAAAAATGAAATTATTTATTCATGTTTATAATGTTTATGATTATTCATAATGATTAATCGAACTGTGGAGGCTCTAAATGAGTAAAGCTTTAATGTTTATGTATGTTAGAAATTCAAATGAACAATTGTATTGTAAATTAATGCAACATTATATTTAAAGCTGGATACTGCTCAATTTCAAATAATTCAGTGATACCTCCATCACAATCTAATTGTTACTGTTCTACCATAGCATAATATTAAACTAGTTTTCAAAGAGTTTTAATGTGGACTTTTTTTTAAAATGTTAGTCTGCATAATGAAAAATTATCAAAAAAAGCTTTTTTGATCATTCTCAATCAATTATAAACACTGACACTACTAATCACTTATTCTGCAAGATATGAATTAGGGAAGGATTTTTCTTTCAGCTTGAAATTTATAATATAAAATATAAAGTCGGGCTTGCTTTTTCACAACCAGGCTTTACAGTTTTCCTTTTGTTTATATTTTTCTACCTGGTTTTATACAAAAGATTTTACAAAACATGTAGGCTTACTTCTCCATTGACCAACTAGAAAGCAGGTTGCAATACAAGGATATTTTTTGTTGTCTGTCTTATAATCATCTCAGAATTTAAAAGAGTATTTAAAGAGGGAGGGGGGAATACAACAAAAAGATAAAATGGCTATAGGCCACTGACTGAAAATAAAGAATGTCATTTTTTGTCAGTTTCTTGAAATGTCCAAAGGCAGGAAAAAGAAAAAAAACTAGTTTCCTAAGAAGATATAGCAGAGTTTTTCATTGTATAGTTTTCAATTTACTTTTATTACTTTTTTATGTGTAACACACGAGTTTCATCAGATAAATGATTATAAATAATCACTAGATTTAAATATTTTTTAAGATTTATTATATAAAACAAAAGTAGCACAGCAATATAAAACCTCTTAATAGTTAAAAAATATTAATGGATGACAAATTACTTAATATATATATACAGTAGACTCCCTTAAATCCGCAAACGAGAAATCCGCACATATTTTATGGATGTAAACAATGAAACTTTCAGTTCAGATATTGGGACAAAATTTCATTTTTTTTGTTTTGTATCAATTCCATATATTTTTTTATTTGTAATTTTCTTAATAATACTCTATTTATGTTTTTTTCCTGAAGGAAAAATATTTTTTTTTCAGAAAAAATTCAAGAATTTATTATATTACTGGTAATAACAATCTTCTTACCAAATATATTTATGCATAAATCAAGTTTATTTGGTTATTAAGCCTGGCTAAACTTGAAAAAAAAATCCTTATTTTATGATATTGATGTGAATTAGTAATGTACTTTTATGAGGCAAATTTTGTTGAATAATTTTGGAAAAATACATTTAATCACACACTATTGATGACTCGACCTTTGCTATTAGTACTTTAATCATTTAAATAATTATCTAAATTTTTATTATTTTAGTTTATTACTTATTTTAATACTTTATTATATTATAAGCATTCATTATACTTCTATTTGCACTATTAATTGCACTCAAATTACTGTTTAAAAAATGTAAACAAAGCAGTGACCAGAAATCCAGAAAATTCTAAAATCCGCACATCCTCTGGTCCCAAGCTGTGCAGATTTAAGGGAGTCTACTGTATTATATATATTCATATATATATATAATATATATATACAGTAGACTGACTCAAATCTGCACATATTTTACAGATGTCAACAATGAAACATTCAGTTCAGATAAAGGTACAAAGTTTGAATTTTTAAGTTTTAAATTGATTGCATATAATATTTTAATTTATAATTTTTGTTAATATTCCTGAATTCATGTTTTTCGTGAATGAAAAATGAATTTATTTCTGAAAGAGTAAAAAATATTACTGATATCACTGGTAATCACAATCTTTTTATGAAACATACTTAAGTATTAGGTAATCAAGCTTTTTTGGCCATTAAGTCTGGTTGAACCTGAAATAAAGCTTCTTTATATTATGATTTAGATAAGAATTACTAATGTTTCTTTATGAGGCATGTTTCATAAAATAATTTAATAAAAATACATTTAATCTTTTTAATGAATATTTAATCATACATTATTGATTATTAACTTGATCTTTGCTTTTAATATTTTAAAATTATCTAATTTAAAATTATTTTAGCTTATTTCATAATTTAATATATTATATTTGCAAATGTTATAATTTTGGTTAAGTACATTCAAATAATTGTTTAAGAAACGTAAACAAAGTAATGACCAGAAATCCGCAAAATTTCTAAATTCTGTACAACTTCTGGTCACAAGTTGTATAGATTTGAGGGAGACTACTGCACCTGATTTTTAATTTGGTTCTTAAATTCCTAATTATTAGGCTGAATCTCACCTATTTTATAAGTATTTAAAATGGTCTGTAAAAATATTTACAGTATTTTCAGATGTATAGTCCTACCTCTAAACCAAAGAGTACAGTAAAAAAGTTTGTGTATAAGCCGCAGAGTTGCATCGATGTATAGCCTGTGGGCTATACATCGACTCAGAATTATTTTTATATGATTACAAAACATGATAATTTTTCTTACCCAACGCCATGTAAAAATAATGCGTTTGGCAATAAAAAAGTATTTTCTGGTGCTACCATCTGTTGTAAATGAAGCAACACTGTAAAGTTTTAACATGCATGCAAGAATTCTGAAAAAAAAAGGGTATTAAGATACTTTTAAACAAATTTTATAGTTAAAAAAAGCTAAATAAAGTTATTTATTAGAAAATAGCATAATTATAAATTTGTATAAATGAATTATCATTATTTTATTATTATTTCTTTTTTAAAACTAGTCATATGTGTTGAACCCAATATTTTCTTCTAACTTTTCATTGTTGATATTTCCTGAAAAATGCAGCATATCAGCACCACGCATTAGGTGGTTTACACCAAAATCTAGTCAGCAACAATGTTTCTCAAATTCTAAATGAATCTGAAGTTAGATGAAAATCTGTGCATTAGTTTCTAAAATAGAGCTATTGCAAAAACTTTTATAAAATCTTCATAACAGAGGTACATGTTGGGTGATGCACACAAAAAGCTAATCAGGATCAATATTTTGTACAGTCAAAGTTCTATAATCTGCACAAGTTGTAGCCAAAGGTTCTGCGGATTATTAATATTTATGATAATAGAATATTATACGTTATACATCATTTTATTATTCCTAGACAGCATTTTAGCTCTGTAATCAGTATAATATGGAAAGATAAATATGAAATCTAATACCGTATTTTCGGGCGTATGCGCCGCACACGCCGTAAGCGCCGCACCTCCAAAAATGCATTAAAATAAAACGAATATTCATCAGAAGCGCCGCATCAACGTATGCGCCGCACTTACGAAAATACATCAAAAATATTAAAATTGCGTTATATTCAGTGTTTTTTCGCGTTTTTTTTAACATTTGTAATATAAATCCAATTTTAAATTTAGTATATTTTGCATATTTTTTATGATAAAATTAAATTTGTATTCGTGCAGCGCGATTTTTTAATACGTTTTTATAGTTTGTAACGAGGTTTGCATGGTTTTATCGCAATGTTTGACGAAATTTGCAAGGTTTTATCGCGATATTTGACGAATTTGCAGAGTTTTTTTCGCGATACTTGAAAAAATTTGCGTTTTTTTAGGGGATGAGCAAGGGATGAATCATGAATATTTGAATGAATCATGAATTTTGATACTTGAAGCATTACTTGAAAACATTTGCGTTTTTTTTTTAAACGTAAGTTCTGTCGAAAAAGCGCAGAAAAAAGGAGAAATTTGTAAAAAAGGCATAAAAAGAATGAAATCTATTAAAAAAATCTCGAAAAAAACACACATTTCATCAAAGATTCATGATCCATTCATTTCATCATGATTCATTCCGTCCTCATTCGCCTTTGAAAACGGCATGAATCGTGATGAAATGAATCAATCTTTGGTGAAATGTTCGTTTTTTCGAGATTTTTTTAATAGATTTAATGCTTTTTTTAAAATTTGCCCTTTTTTCTGCGTTTTTTCGCCTGAATTTACGTTTCTTTACGTTTTTTACCGTTTATTTATAGATACGACATATTTGAGTTTTTTCTAACAATTTTTTTGCAACTCTTTTGTGCGTTCTTTTTGGCGATTCCTTTGAGAAATTCATGATTTTTCCTTGATCGTTTGTCATAATTTGTGTTTTTAGAGATTTTTTGATATATTTCGCGTTTTTACTGCAATCTTTCGTCGAAATGTGGGTTTTTTAGCGATACTTCGGTGAAATTCATATTTTTTTTGCGATCCTTTCAATAAATTTGCGGTTATTTTTTGTGATTCTTTGGCGAAATTAGCGTTTTTTAAGCTATTTTTTTATAGTGGGGATTATCGTTTTATTGGGAAGGGTGGATTAACGGGATTTTACGATAATAAAATTGTAGTTTTTCAAGTGATCCTTTCATGAAATACACTTTTTCTTTTTACATATTCGCGCTTTTCCCGCGAACCTTTGATAAAAGTCGTTTTTTTTTTCTCCCGATCCTTTGACAAAATTCTTGCTTTTTCTACGAATGATTGACAGAGATTAGGCTATCATTTGTCGAAATTCGCTATATTTTTTATGCTTCGCATATTCCACCTGATGATTGACTTTTCACAATTTCAGAAAAATTCCGATCAGAATCATCTCTGTAATGAATATCGTTGCAAGGGGAAAAAAGTACATTGTATCCGCCGCCCCGGCAGAAGCACCGCAGTAAGCATAATTTTAACTTTTAAACTCGTATGCGCCGCGGCGCTTATACCCGAAAATACGGTAATTAATTTAATATGCTACCTCAAAAAATGTCTTTTTAAAGTTCTTTTATTAAAAAATTAATATATATGTACATTTAAATAAAAATAATATATCGTCAACTGAGAATAATAAGGTTCTATCTGTGTTTTTGAAAAAAAATTACTTATTGATATAGAAATGTTCTATTTGTATCTATGAAGGCATTTATGGATTAAAATAATGCCGTAACATAATCATTATACCATATGTAAAATACAGTCAAAGTTCTATAATCTGCACAAATTGGGGCCAAAGGTTGTGCAGATTATGGAATATTGTGGATCATAGAGTATTATGGATTATACGTCATTTAATTATTCCTAGACAGCATTCTAATTTGACAACATAATTTGATATACCATCTCAAAAAATTTATTTTAAAAGTTTTTTTTATTAAAAAATTTGATATACAGGGTGATTCAGCTCGTCGGTGACAAACTTTAAGGATCGATAGAGCACACCTAGACGAACATTTTTGAATAGGGAATGTAGAGTCCCTGACGCGATGGTAAGGCGCTAGGCGCTTTCGAAAATTTGGGTGCCGAAATTCGAAACGTCATAAAAACTAGGGAAATGGTTAGATTTTCTTGCTTGTTGCGTCGGAATGATTCTGTTTGTTTAGACTTTCTTCAGTACCAATTTGATAAGCGTATCTCTTAAAACATGGATAGGGGGCGCTGCAGACTTTGGAGAGCTAGACAACAACTTTAAGCCCGTTATTTTGATAATTTAACACATGCTCGCCAAAGTTTATACTCTAACTTAAAGTTTGAACCCAAAAGTAGAGCCCTGCAAAAAGCGTAAGAGCCGGAATAAAATGTCAAAGTACAGGGTGGTCGAAACTCGAAGGCTCCTAAGAGATAAACAAACAGATTTCTTGACTTATGGCATGCATTTTCATGATTCTGTTTGCTGGGGCTCTCTGAAACTCAGTTGAACGGTACAAAAAGAAACATCGATAGGGGGCGCTTTGGGCAAAAAACATAATTCGTTGACATTTCGGACGCTAACTGGAAACGGGGCAAGTTGTAATAATTGTTATAATTGTCCTTTGACCTCAAACGCGCACACACGCAGATGTCGATATGGTCTTTGTTTCAGTTCCGTCGTTTCTTTCAAAAGAACTTTGAATGCAGTAGGAAGAAAAATAAGAAAACAAGTTATTTATTTATTTATTAGCGATCCTTTGACAAAATTCCCGTTTTTGTCAATTTTTTTCTGCAATTGATTGACAATTTTTAAGGGGGGGGGGTGGAGATTATTAAAATTAGAGATATTTTTTCTTGACAGACTGATAAAATACAAATTTATTTTCTCATTCTTTCGACAAAATTTGCGTTAGTTTACCTCGATCATTAATCGAAACTTTGTGATTTTTTTTCCACAATCGATGATAAAATTTTTCTCAGATACCGATAGACAAATTCGACCCCCCCCCCCCATCCCTCTCTTTAATTAATTATTGAAATTAGCAACTTTTTTTACAACGATTAGTTGAAGAAAATATCTGTTTCTTAGATGAGTGATGAAATTAACAAAACTTTTCCATAATTGTTTATAAAAATTCGTTTTTTTTTTTTTTTTTTTTTTTTTTTTTTTTTTTTTTTTTCGTGGCCTATTTATGAAATGATACTGTAAAATCTCAAATAAATAAATAAAAATAAAGATCACTAAAACTTTAAAAAATATATTATTGGAAGTATCGTTTTTTGTTTGCACTAGGAGAAAAAATTGCCTTTTTTTGTTATTATATTGCCATAAAAAAAGATTTTTTAACAAACCTCAAAAATCCGGAATCGCCGCGGTCCCGACGGTTCCGGATTTTCGAGGTTGAACTGTATAACTACTTTAACACGGAATCGTCGTGATTACAACGAGTCTGAATTATAGAAAATTCCGGATTACAGAAGTTGTGTACCTAAGATGCAGGAAGATTAATGATAATACTAATATCTCTTATTAATATGGCTATACAAAATAGCAAGAAATTGGATAATTGAAAACACTGAGAAAAATCAATTCAAAATACTCAAAAATGAATGTTTTTTTAAAAAAATTATGTATATTTTATGCAGTTGCAGTATTACCATAATTCTATGCAGTGTCGTCATCTATCGTAAATTTTTAAAATAACAAACCTACGATTTTTTTAAAAATTGTGATTTTTGCTTAACGAGTACTTAATAAATAATGCATATCACAAGAGTAATAGACTCATGATGAAAAATATTGAAAAACTAAATTCTAAAACCAAAAAAAAAAAAAAAAAAATTCTTTGTGAAATTTAAGATTTACAATTATAATTTAAAAATCAATCTTATAATTACAATATCGTATTTAAAAATGTGATATATAACGCTAATAATATAAAAAATTAAATATATAGCAACTATAAATATCAAAGTAAGTCATAAGTTAAATACTTAAAAGAAAGAACAATAAAAAAAATCCGATTTTGTGATATTTTAGCGCATCTTAACTTTCAAAAAAGAAAAATAACTGAAATTAATATCATGAATTTTTACAACTTTGTAACTAAAAAGACACCTATATTATATTAATTACATATGTAATTTAGAGAGTTCTTACAGTTTTAATATTGAATAAAAAAGTTTTTTTTATTATGTAACCAGTTTCTGAAATTCCTTTACATAAGACCTATGGCGCCATCGATTATTTCTAATCCTAAATAAAAATGAATAAACGTACCAAAGTGTCCGGATTATAGATGTCTGGACTAAAAATGTTATAATGTATATTAAAATAACTAACATATATTTCTTGTCGTTGTTAAAGCATATATCAAATCTAAATTTGCAACACCTTCATACATTCAAAAAGCCACTTTTAAACCTGCACATGTGTAAGTAAAACCTCACTATTTTTTAAAAACAGGAAAATCAAATTACATTTTCCAGTTGTCGCTAAAGCAAAGAATCTATCAGCGAACGTTGCCAAATACGGTGTTACTAACAGATTTTTCAAATGTGGCAGTTTAGAAATAGTTTTTGTGAGATAAAACTTGCTTAAAACTAAAAATTTTATATATTTATCAAAAAAATTCTGGGAGCTAATGCATGATAAATAATGTTGAAAAAAGGAAAGAAAATTCTTAAAATTAAAAAAAAAAACAAAAAAAAAACCAATCTTTTTATTACTATTATTATTTTAAAAAAATGGTTTATTTTTTAAATTTTTATGCCAAAACAATAAATGTTCCCAAAAGTTCTACAAGAATCTTTATTGACAGCCAATTTTTTTACAGTACACCAGTGATTCCTGAACTTTTTTTGTTCTACCAAAGCATCCATAAAATCGTGATTGCCAACCTCCCCCCCCCTACACGTACACACACATATTTTGAAACATACATATCTTATTATGTTAAAAGTGAACTGTATTTACCTCAAAGAAGGCTGGCAGACCCTTAACAATAACTATTCATTTTACATTTATTTAAATTTATTTAAAAAATTTAATTTCCATTTCAAAATGTATGATTTTAACATAATTCTATAAATGAAATGATAAATCTTCACTTTTATGTCAAAAAGTGTTTTGTCATGTCTTTCCAATTTACTTGAGTTCTTTATAAGAGTATTGGATACTACTAGGTTATCCCGTCGACCAAAAAATTATCGCCAAACTATAAGATTAAATGCCAATAATGGATGATCGTGAATGTCACATTCAATGACATTAAATACGATTCACATGTTTAAAATGTCATTAAGTGATTTTTATTTCGATTTTTTATTTGTATTTTTATTAATATTCTACTAATTATTTGTTTTTGCATTATTTAAAATAAAAATTATGTCAATATGTATAATTTGGTTATTAGTTTGTCGATTTGTATAATTTGGCGAAATTGGTCGATGGGATAACAGAGTAGTACCGAGTATTGTCTATATTTTTTTTCACATTGTGTTTGAAGAGACTGTTGCATCATTGAGCATCAAAATTGATAACATTGACACATTTTATAATTCATAATAACTTTTTAACAGTTGGTGATAACACTTTTTTATGGATAACAAAACAAGCAAGAAGCATTTTAAGAATAGGACCTTTATCAAATTTAAGCTGTTTATTTTACTTCACCAAATTA
Source organism: Maratus speculifer (assembly GCA_964019185.1). Lineage (NCBI taxonomy): Eukaryota > Metazoa > Arthropoda > Arachnida > Araneae > Salticidae > Maratus > Maratus speculifer. The sequence continues at coordinate 16,381,958 of CAXHSM010001376.1, read as the reverse complement.
AGTAGAACATAACAAATTTTCCGATTGTTACTTTTTAAAAATTACTGATAGTAAATCTATGAGTTACAAGCTCGAAATTGTCCAACAGTTGGGTAAACACCCTGTATTATGAACCACTGCAGTACACAATCATTTGTAAAAATTTTTTTCTAAAAAACAACATTAGTTAGCAGTGATCCTTTTAATTATCTTAGTGATAATATTTAAGTCAATAAAGATAATACTTTTTTATTTTAAAATATCTCTTTTTAAATACATTTACCGTAATTTCGGGTGTATAAGCCGCGGATCAAACAATTCTTTTTGGACCCAGAAATCTTATTTAATGATTGAAGATAAATATTTACGGTGATCTAACTAGTTACACTTATTGCTTAAAAAATTCTGGGTCAAAAAAGAATTGTTTGACCCGCGGCTTATACACTCGAAATTACGGTATTTTTTAGAAAATTCACTTATATTTTTTATCTTTTATCTACCATATTTATCTACCTATAAGCTACCTTGAAATATTTTCTAGAAGTATTTACCTATTTCCTTTCTTCCAATGTTTATAAATAAGCTGTTGTTTAGTTTTGTAACTTCTACAACTGATTCTTCAATGAATAAATGCATAGAATATTACTGTAAGATTTTTAAATTGTCTGTTCATGTAAGTATTTGTTCATAAATTTTCAAAAAAAAAAAAAAATCACCTAATTATTTGTAAGGTTATAAAGAAAACACATGTAAAATTTGATCTTATACAAAACTTCTAGAAATTAGATTTGTTTATCAGCTTGTTGATTGTTTGACAATAACCAAAAGAATTAATGTAAGTTCCTGAATCAAAGTGTGTTTCATTTTGCTTACTAAATTAATTATATATTTACCCTAAATCTTTTTTTTTTAAATGTTATCTTTGTGAACAAGAGTGCAATTGAATAACATCGATTTCATCTACTGCTGGACCAGCGTTTAAAGAACTGGATTGGCATACTGCCAAAATAACGGAATGTTCCGAAGGTAGGGAAGCATTAGGAAGGGACGAAATTCAGGTTTCTCCCAACCCGTCTGACCTGACCGCATGTCATTCCTGTTTTGGCTGTACTATTATTAACGTTATTTCTTACTCGTTGTATTCTGCTTGTTATTTTCACAAACGAAGCTTTTTATTGCTATTTTGTATTCACTCTTACATCTGTAAAATACACTTAAGAGAGTCTAAAACTTCTCAAGGCAAGCACTTTCATAGTGCAACCAAAAATATTTTAAATAATATTGTAAAATATTGTGATAATGAAGCTGATAAAGGTTGCCTAACTGTTCCACTATCACATGCAAATAGAAGAGTTAATTGCTGGTGTTTCGGAGAGCACTATAAAAAGAATTCGCAAAGAAGGCGATAACAATTCGGGTGATTTCGCTTCTCCCAAAAAGAAAAAAGCGATGACAACCATAGAAAATGTCAACTTGGATGATTTTAATTTGGATGTAATTCGAAGAACTATACAGGAATTCTACACGAAAGATGAAATAGTGCCTACAATTCCGAAACTGTTAACCAAGTTAAAAGAAAGTATCAAATTTTCAAAAGATAAAGATACATTACGGAAAGTTCTTCACGAAATGGGATTCCGCTGGGGAAAGTGTCAAAATAAAAGAAAACTATTCTTGGAAAGAAGTGACATTGTTTTGTCTCGTACGAAATATTTACGAAGTATTCACCAATTCCGAAAAGAGAAAAGACCTCTAATTTTTTTGATGAAAGATGGATTGGCAGCAACTTGACTGTTGGGAAATGCTGGCAGTCAAATATTTCAGTGTATTCATATTTAATAAGGCAGATATACTTTTTCACCATTTTTTTTATTATTATTTGTGTATTTTAAAATGTTATTTCGACATGTTAAGTAGTTTCATTAAGGAAAATAATTTAATAAAGTATAAATAGAATAATTGTGGCAAAATAAAAATGTTTCAATAATAATAAAAGAAAATTTCAAAACAACAATTTTGAACTTTTGAAAAATAAAGGTATTTTTAATTTTAAAGAATCGGTGTTAAAAATTTTAATTTATTTGAGAAAAAAATTGCAATGACGCATGCGAAATTACAGTAAATATGACTATTTATTTACTTAACACTATTTTTTTAAAATAAATTATTTATACAATTTAAAATTCCATCATTATTTATTTTTTAATGGACGTTAAAGAAGAAATAAAACATTTCTTTTACAGCGGTGTTTATTTTTCATACCATTTAAAATTGTTTCATATTATGATATTAAAAAAAATTATATAAATAAAAATAAAACATGTTTAAGTGTCTAAAAAATCCTAACATGTTTCATTCGTTCGAAAAGAAAATAATGTATTATTATTAGATAAGATGAAAAATCCTCTTTTTAAAATCTTGGGGATAAGTGAATACGAAACTACTGGTAGCATTTATTTCCCTCTCCATTCCTAGAAAACCAGTATTAGGGGAAACCCCTTTTCTCTGCCTTCATCCTATTATCAAGAATAGACTCGTCTTACTCGGACCTTTAACTCACGTGACAGGTCTTTAATCTCTGGCTAAACAGTACATATCATATTTTCAGTTTTTTTAATCAGTTTGCTTGAGATTTCCTATGTTTGTTCAGCGAATTCTCTGATTTAATTTAGTAAATCTACTTCCGTGAAGGAACAAAGAGGTAATTACTTTCTCGCAGAAATAAATACACCTCCCCATAAATATCCTGTTCTTTTTTTTTCAGATCACGCTACATGAGATATTTTTTGCTTCTGCAGTGACTTGTCTGTAATTATCGATAAAACCCTCTTCCGTAAATGACCGTCCTTAGCAAAAGATGGCATATAATTTCAGTGGACTCTCTCTGTCTTAACACATTCTGACGGACCCGGCAAAACTCCATAGGTAGTAACAAAAGATAAACTCTCTGTATTCTGAACACCCGACTGTTATTAACGCTACTTTTGGTCCCCATTTCTACTCCTCTTCTCTGCAAATTGAACATGTGTTTGTAATCTGAATTTGAGTACCAATCATGAAAATATTGAGAAACTGTTACAGAAAAATAAAAAGGTTCAACGAACTCGATTAAAAAATAAACAGACAAAATCACAGCTAGATTTTAAACATGTACTTGAAAATGCAATTTGTTTGATAGAATCTTCAGTTAAAAGTTGGAGCATCTGTTGTCACATTCCTGTTAGCTGCCATTTTATGACTTTTTTAATTAGAAAATGTAAAAATTTAATTTTTGATTAGTTGGAGAAAATTATGATAAGTTAAAGTAACCCATTTTCATTGTTCTTATTTAAAATAATAGTTCCGTATGAATTATTGTTAAATCACAGCTTAAGCATGATTTTTAAAAGATTAATTTTTGAATTTGAGACTATTTACTTTGTTTGTTCAACGATTGAGAAAATGGCAATTAAAGGAATTATTCCTTATAATTTTGTTGCTATTTAATTTCAGCAGATTTCAGTTTTGCCCTTGAACATTCATTGAGGGATGTAGCAATCATGTTAGTTTACTTCTAAAACTTAAAAAAAGGAAATACAATAAAAAAAACCCATATTTTATTTGATCAACTCGGTCACTGTAATATTAGTAACGCATTTTCAATCTAACTTTATAATGAACACTCCCATAATTTGAACATAATTGTCCGATATGAATTTCGTTGTTAAAATTCATTAATCTGAAAACGTCGGATGTAAGGAAACTCTATTTTATACATGAAAACCTAAGCAGGAGCAACATATGACAATATCTAACAGAATATTAAGTTTAGTGAAATTCTGTTCGTTAGTTCTTGAGATATTCTCGCTAGCGTCGTGTAAATCCTGATAAATGTATTGAATTCAGGGAGGTAGTACTGGAGGACATTCCCCGTCTGGAACGCTGAACTGTACTCTAGTAAGATTTCAGATTTTATGGTTAACAGACAAAGCTCCAATTCCTACCCACCCCCCTTACCACCACACACAGAAATCTAGATTGTCTCTCTCCAAAACTGCAGAAATTCCTCTAGGTGAAATGTGTCTGAATTCAACACCAGTGCCGTGCGAAAGGCAAGAGCGAAGGGGGCAGTCGCTCTGGGCGCGGAAATTTAGGGGGCGCCAAATTTACACTACCAGCTTCATTTCTGGGTTGTTACAAGAAAAAGTTGGTTGAGAGGGACGCCAAATTGACACTCTGCCCCGAGCGCAGCTTTCTCTTCGCTCGCCTCAGTTCAACACTGCTGAAAAAAGCAGCATGCCAATGTAACCTATCATATGATTTACACGAAAACCTAATCAGCAACAATTTATGGTAATCTCCAACAGAATATTGAATTTTATGAAATTCCGTTCATTAATTCTTGAGATATGATCTCTAAAATCTTGTTATCCTAAAAAACGATTGAATTCAGGGATTAGCCCAAAGGGGAACATCTCCGTCTCCGGAATATTAAAAAAAAAGATGAAGAGAAGCTCTCCAAAAGACTGACGCTGCATGTACAAAAGTCAGCCCCCTTCTCTGAAGTCTAGAATACCTCTCCTAGGAGACGTAAAAATCCGTCCCTTAGAAAAAATGTCTGAATTCAACACTACTGATAAAAGCAGCATAGCAACACCCCCCTTCCCCCTGTAGAGTTATTTACACTGAAACCTAATAAGTTCTAACTTATGCCAATGTCTAATTGAATGTGAGGCTTGATGAAAATTCCGGGAGTAGTTCTTGAGATACAGCAATTGCAAAAATCGGGGAAAATGCAGCATAGCAGCGCCACTTGGCGTAGATTTACATCAAAGCCTAATCATTAATCATTTACGTCAACACCAAACCGGATCAGAAGTTTGGTAAAACTTTGTGCATTAGTTTTTGAGATAGTGATCTTGGCATAATCATGAAAAATGCAACATAGCAGCGCCACTTGTTGAGCGATTTTAACCAAAAAGTAATCAGCACCTAGTTGAATAAAAAGTTTAAAGAGATTCCAAGCATTAGTTCTTGAGATAGAGCACCCACAAAAGTTTTGATAAAGATATATAAATAGACAGACTAAAAGACAGACAAATTATAAAAATAGTTATATGTGTTATATTTAACAACAAAAGAAAAAAATTACAAACAGTTTATTTAGTTTTTTTTCTTCTTGAAAATAAAATAAAAAGCGATTTGTCGTTTTTCAAAAGGGAACATATTAATTTTTTTTAACATAATCAGAATAACCATTTAGATTATATGCATAAAGCATATAAAAAAGAAGAAAAACTAAGATTGCGACTAACTAAGACTTAAGAACTTAGACTAAGACTTACGAACTGAACTTTGTTGTGTCTAAAGAAAAGCAAAATAGCGGAATTTCAAGAAGGGAGTTGAGATGATTGAATATTGTTTCAACAAATATTGAAAATGTTTTTTAATTACAGATATTTCAGAATTACGTACCTGTATAAGAGAAATTTGCAGGAGACATTGAAATTTCAAGTGAAATTTAGATGACGTATTATTTATTTGTTATTTCAGCAAAATAACAAACACAGCAAGATTTTTTTAAGTCTTAAAACGTTTGTATATACTTGATTTTCACTTTTTCTTGACTTCATTAAACGCACCTTGAATTTTCTATTTCTATAAAATCATGCAAAAGTTTAAAACCTATAATTATTTCTTTTTAAAATGATCTTTCCTATATGTTATTTTACAACATACACACACAGTTACAGTATGTGTACACAGTACATACAGTATGTTATCACCTCTCTTACATTTACCCCAACTATTGCCAATTTTATTTCCAAGCAAATAATAACTGAAGATTACAGAGTTTCAGAATTATAAGAATTATTGATATTAAAATAATTAAAAAAGATAGAATTTATATATTTTTTGAACAATTACAAATTTAATTCAATAAATTTATAATTAAACCAAATCATAAATTAATAGAAATTTAAAATAAAAAAAATTATTGTAATTTAAAATAATATGTTAAAATAAAAATTTACAAATTTATTAAAATTGCTTGGATTTTTTCCCCTAAACTTTTTAATAATATCACTGATTTGTTGTGTCAGTAAAAAATCTTGTCATATAAATCTTCATTCTTCTGAAATTTTCATTTCATCTTTTCTACCACCAACATATAATGTCTAGAATTATGTATATGGATGTATATATATTTAATAATCGACATAGCCCCCCTCATGATTGTTTAAAAAGTAGTAGAAAGCTATTAAAATGCAGGTGACCAACACCTTCCCTCCCGTCTTTTCTTAAATTAATGGGATTTATTTTCTTTTTGTTGAAATCACTTTTGCCATTGAGCTCTAATTTAAAAAAATTTAAAAAAATGTATATAAAAAATATATAAAATAAACAAATGGAAAAAACGGAAGTCTATTAAAATGCAGAGGATTCGCCCCTTTCATCGACCATCCTATCTAAATTCTGTACTTTCACAGTTTTCGTGCGAAGGACAAAACCTTCCCTCCAAGAACAGTCTGTTAAACACAGAAAGGACCCATTAGATTACAAGATGGCAAAGCCTGGTTGGGGATTAGAAATGCGGTGCGCGTACATCTTGAACGCAACTTTCTTGTAAAGATATAAGAAAGTAAATCTGTAGTAGAATCGATTCTGCCCGTAACATAGGACTGACATCAATAGAGAATCGATTCAGTACAGATTTTCTGACAATGTGTAGATGCAGGTAGAACCTTTCTTTTTTGTTTTTACTTCAATTGAAATCGCATTGTGCACGATTCTTAGATGCGGGTAGAATCGTTACATTTGATTTACTTCAAATCGAATCGCGGTCGTTCCACGATTCGGGGTGAATCGTTCCTTCCAATTCCTTTGTTTTAAGGGTACATTTCATGTAAAATTTTGTATGAGGAAAACTTAAGATTTTCATTTCAAACCTTTTTTTGTAAAAGTAAAAATTTCAAACTCAAATATTTGCGGTAGATTTTAGAAGGATAAAACTCGAATAGTGTTGACTATCATACATTCGCAGCATATAAAGGGAAGGGGCTAGGGGGGGGGGCGAAATTCAATGTATGCATGGGTGGATCATGTGACATATCGTTGGAAAGGTCGCGGCTTCGGCTATCCATATCTGAATATTTCTTCATACATAGTTCAATTTTCAGTTTCCTGTGGACATTTTAAAGCATTTTTTTTGGCTTTTGCCTTCTCCCCCCTTTGTAGTATATCATTTTAAAGATTTTGACTTGTTGATCTCAAATATATTCTTACCTTCTATTTTACTTACCTTACCTGTGAGTAGAAGACTTTTTTTTTCTTTTACTTTTGCTCTTTTCTCTTCTGTATTATAGTATTTTAGAGATCTTTAATAGTACTTTACCCCTTTTATGATTTCACCATTTTTACGTCAAATTTTAGACAGATTAGCGCCTTGCCTATTGTTGAATTAATGGGGTGACCCATGGGAGATATTCCCCCTGAATTAATGAAATGTCCTCCAGAAATTTGGAGATTTTAGGTTTTCAAAGGTCAAAATGTTGCTATTCCCCCCTCCCCGAAGCCACAGAAGTACCTCTCGGAGAAAACAGCCTGAATTCAACACTGCCCTGCCTTCAAATAAGGCAATAATTGCAATCTATTGTATTTTTTTAGTCTTAGTAAACATGCACCACCCTGCCTACGGTGCCGAACAGCCAATTTCCCTCTAATGGACAGTATCGGGGATCCAATTACTCGTGGTTGGCTGTCTATGATTGGGAGATTTCGGTTCCCAGCGATCCATCCCTTAAATTCACCTTTAGGTTAAACCGTCATATTTTCATTTATAAGCCAGGTTATTTGGGTTATTAATTTATTATTTTGTATTTTTCACGTTCGTCCCTTTTAATCCCTCTTTCCCCTAGCTCGCCAATCTTAATTTACAGGATCATTTAAAATATGCATACAGTTTTAAAAATATTCAATTTTTAAATTATTTTATAATAAATCCATACTTTGAAAGTGTGACAAAAGATACATTTAGGGCCGCCCTTCTGTCCGTTTGAAGTTTACCTGCCCCTTTTGAGGGGTGGTACATTTTTAGTTTCTTCCAAACCATCTTGTGTAACATATCGTCGGAAAGCTTTTTGATCTCCTCTTTTTACTGTTCCTATCCCTCCTTTCTCCGACCTAGTTACACGTTCTTAGCATTTTTTATCTCACAGGCTGTCAAATCCAAAAAACTTAATGTTCCTGTCAGTTCTGTCTGTACTTACATACGTATGTATGTAGTATGTACGTAACGGGATAACTCTTATTTGAAATATCCGATTTGCTACAAAATTTGGATATAGGTTTATTCTAAAAAGTGTTTCCCTGATCAGTTTTGGGAGTTCATTGGATAAGTTTAAAGAGGGGTAACGGGAGGTTAATCCCTTCTTAATTTAGATAAATATTTTTGATGCAGAATAATCAAATATTATTCACATTTCAGATCTATGATCATTGTGATGAGGCGTCTCTATGATAAGTTTTGAGTCTTCATCGGTTAAGTATAAAGGGGGAAATAGGTGGTAACCCTCTTAATTTTATGGAAATGCGTAATTCAAACAGAATTTACTGATTTGCTTCAAATTTTGGATATAGGTTTATTTTGATTTCGTGCAGAATTAACAGATTTGCTGTCCGATGATCGGTTGTGCGCTGCCCGACCATTGGGGTTGTCCATTAATCCGAACTAGGGTCGGTCCTGACTTCTTCGGATAATCGACGCTCTACTGTATTTTTGTTTATTTGTTAACCAGAGAAAAGTATGTTGTTTCACTGTTAATGATTCTTATGATGGCAACTTTTAACGGCTGAAAATTTGGTAAGCATTAAACAAGAATGATATTTATAAACTGTAAATGGGATGAGGAGATATATCTTTTTAAAAGGAAAAGAAATTTTATTACATAGTATATTATTTAAAGCAGAATTTCTTATTTTAAATTGGGTAAATAATAAATAGCAATAATAATTAATAATAAATAGTATGTGTGATTGTGTAATTAAATCATCACATCTATTTTAAAAGAAGATTTGAAATATTTGCATTTCCCTCAGCGTTATAGGAGGCCCTAGAAAGAGTGAAAAAACTTTTAATTCTTTAAATAAATTTAGAGATTTCAAAATTTCACTCATGTGCGAATTTTTAAGAAAAATGAGATATATAAGAAGTATTTCTCCCTTTAGTTGGTTACAGGAATAAGTAGAAAATGCATCTGCGCCAGATGAAAAAAAAATCCTTTTTCTCTTATATTTAAGTTAACTTTTATCTTATTGAATCTTTCTTAAAAAATAAATTTTAATATAATATAAATTATTATTGAAATTACATTTTGAAAATAATAAAAATAAAATCTTTATTATTCGACTCTAAAATCTGTAATAGCTTATTTTTAAGCCTTCCTAAATTGGGTTGAAGTGGTGGGAGGCGAAAGTTATGGCCCTACTGATTCGCCAAGTTTTAGAATGACTGATTTTGAGCTTATCTGTGTGAATCTGCGAATATCGAAGTATCGATTCTTATTATGATCGAAGCCGTTTTATACGATGTCGATTTTAATTGATTCTCAAAATTTCCAGAATCGTCCATTACTAATCTGAAGTATTTTACAACTTATCAGTAATTAATAATCTATTAAAATTTTTCTATGAGTCTTCAACCCTAATGTTACAGTAATCTTCCAATGTTGCTATTAAATGCGGTACAAATAATACATGAGTTTAATTTTGGTTTCTTCTAGCCTTTTTAAAACTTACGAAACATGCCTTTGGAGTCGGTTTGTGTTCTTTAAGAACTAATTCCTTTAATCTCTCGTAACTTTCAATTTGTTCCCTAGTGGTAGAAATTAATAAATTATTCACCGTATCTCCTAATATATTTAATAGAATTTCAGCCTGTTGTTTTACGATGCATTTTTAGTTTTGAATGTCCTTTCTTAATGTGTAAAAACGAATTCTATCCTTCGGTACTTTGATAGACACAGTTTTAATCAATTTTTTCATGCAACTCTCATTGTTAGGTTCCCTACCTCCATTAGAAGGATTTGCCAATAGATTAAATTTTTAATCTCTTCATTTCTACTTCATGTTCCACTTTTAATTTTTAGTCATTTCTTCTAATTTTAACTTTTCTCGCTTAATCCTTTCTTTTCTTTCTAATTTTTGCTGTTTTAAACTTTCCTTTCATAATATACTTTTAAATTGCATCAGAAAAATTTAAGAGACTGAATGGATGAAGCAAAAATTTTAAATGTATTTTATCAACATTTATTTCCGAGATAGTCGACTTCTGATGTCCTTCCTACCGACGCACAATGGGACAAAAAGCCTTCAAATCTGGCAAAAAATCGAAAAAATGAAATTCTACATTGAACTACCGGTATACGTTACTTTAATAGAGCAGATGTCAGTGCACATCTACTCAGTATTAAAAACTGTGCAAAGTTATCTTGGTCGTCATTAAAAAAAAAGAAGTTTAACTGCATATCGCACTTTGATAATGAATGAAAAAAATCAATAATTTTGTTTCATTATTTCTTTGTTAATTTCGCTGTAATAATTCAAAAATAACTTTTTTGACTATAGAACTATTAACTATAGGTAAGTAACAAAAATTCATTAACTTTCAATTTGTTTTTTATACGATTTTTATAGATATAGTGGTGAAATTTATAAAAAAAAAAATTAATGTTGTCTACAAACATTAAAGGTTTTAGTTATGAGTTGAAGCGAATTCAGTATTAACTATAATTTTTTCTACTACGTTTGAGTTATAGGAGTATAAATATTTGAAAAAAAATCTTGTTCCTTTTTTATTTGTACAATCATTTTTATAATTAATTGTCCTCTAATCTTTGTTAGTGTACGGATGTGTGCGAAAGATGATTATGTATGTATATTTCTTAAAGACGAATTTAAATGCCTTTTTTATTACTAAGTAATGTATTTAAATGAAACTCACTATCATGAAACGTTTTAAAGAAAAATCTTTTGAAAAGTAACATTGTAACACGCGCATTCCAAAGGAAAAAAGAAAGAAAAAAAATAGACTGTCACGCGTCACGTGACCTGAGTTTTGCTAAATTAAAAAAATGCAGTTGTAATATTTTTCGTCTTAAAAAAATCTGGCAACACTAGTTCTATTAAAAATGTTCTATTCTTAATGATGTAAAAAAGTTGGTTGTTAACTGTAGTTCACGTGATGGTGGCATGCGCCAGAATTATGTAAAAAAGCTTTATTTGTAAATATTGTGTGTTTGTTAGTGTGCTATATGATAGTTCTGTTTTTTCAAGTAATAAAAAATTTATAAAGAAGAATGCATCCCCCGAGATACCCATAGTAAGATAAGTGATCTTCTTTCTTTCTTCTTGTAAATTTATAAGACGACTTCTTACAAAATGGCTACCCAACCTCGGGCTACAAATCAATTCCAAAGTATTCAGATATCTTAGTTCCAGAAAAGTTCGATATTTTTGATAATGAAATATGATTAATAAGAATGAAAAAGAAAATGGCTCGAGCGGTCGTGCTCGTTTGTTTGTGAAGTATACTTTAAATGATTAATATATTAAATTTTTTTCGTTGATGTGAAATCATTCTTTTGTGAAATATGTTCTCGGAATAATCTTGCTTCGATAACGCCATTTATATTTATTTGTGAATTCTGGCGAATTCTACGTTTTTCTGTTCTTATAAAAACTTTCAGTTCGTGTGCCTGCAGTTGTAGCTCGACAACATTTATTTAATCTTCAAGGTACTTTCTTAAAGTGATCGTAGTTTTGAAAATGGATCCATATTTTTATCAACAGAATGCATTCTTTTCACATTTCTCTATATTTTGTTTTCTATTTGTAAAAATTTTCATATTATTAGTTTTAATTTATTGATTATTTTACAATTTATTTATGTATTGTGTAATTCCCTTTCCTTCCCCATCCTTATTTTTTTATTCTTTAGTTTATTTTCATTCTGTGCATGCATGTTTAATTTTTATCTTGATTAAATAAAAAATTTTCTTACTTCGAAAAAAATAAATAAAAAAAGGGTTGAGAAATAATGAAATGAGCATTTATTTACGTTGATATTATTTTTCTTTTCTTTTTACAAACAGGAAAATAAATTGAGAGTGAAAAAAATATATTAAAATGTATTTATACCTTTATTTCAAGTGTCATATGGTATGTGTTTATTAATTATTTTTTGTTGGTTTTGTTGTTGGTTTCGCAAGATAACAGAATTTAATTAGAAATTTTATTTGAGAGTTATGTTGTTAGTTATTTTTAAGCATTTAATTTAGAGTTCCTGACATATTGTGAAATAGCATTGAATATGATTTTCAAAACAAATTGAGTAAGTTTTTGCATTTATTTATTTATTTTTTTATGAAATAAGACTTTCTTTTCTTTTAAAACTATATTTAAAAATCTACATTACGTAGTCTTGTCTTGATAATATGATAATAATATTGATTGACATTTTATGTAATCAGATATGTTTTGACTTATTTAGAACATTGTTTATGAATGTTGCCAACAATACAGTACTAGTTTTATATCAGTTAAAATAATGTTTTGATTAAATGACACGTAATGACAAACTAGTTTAATTATATCAGCAATAATTTAAAGTATATTTTCTTTCAAAAAAAGAAAATAAAATAAAATAAAATAATTTAAATTTTAAAGATACTTAAAAGTTTAATGAAGTTTAATTATTTTAAAAGTATATTTTGCTAACGTTAAAGTTCACTGTTTTGTTTTATTAATATCTTGTTTATATGAGTTGTAAACAAAGCTCACGTCTGGGAAACAATTTACTTAATCGAATTTTTAGCATTTGTGGGGTATATATCTTGTTGTTTTGCTAAAGTTAAGAATGTCCGAGCTCAATAAAGCATGAAAAGAAGACTTGTTTCAGGTCGCTGTATAAATGAATTTAGATATACAACCCTCTATAACCGTTGTCACATTGCATGATAAGATTAAATCCTCTTCCTCGTACGAAGTTGATTTCGTGAATTCGTTAGTCAAAAATCAAATTGCGACTCGCGAGGAAGAACAGCGTAGACGAGACTTAGAGGAAAAACAAAAAGCAGCTGAGTTAGAACAGCGTAAATTAGAAGAGAAGCGTTGTTCGGAAGAACTGGAATTAAAAAAGTTTGAGATGAATTTTGAGCTTGAGAAGTTTAAGTTACAGACTTAGAGCCAAAGTGTTTCCAGTGGAGTGGTAGGTGGTAATGCGGCAGGGATGATGTCTCATCCAGAGAGTAAAATAGATATCCAGAAGCTGTTGCCTATATTTAAGCCAGAGACAGATGATGTAACGTTGTTTTTGGTGCTCCTGGAACGACAGTTAAAGCTTTCGAAGGTACCAGAACACCTCTGGGTATCTTATTTACTAAGTGTTGTACCCTCTTCTATATCTACGCTTATTGCCCGTGAAAAAGAAGAAAACATTTCTGATTTTTCACATGTTAAAGATCTACTTCTAAAAAGGTTTAAAATTAGCGCTGAAAAGTTTAGGCAGCTATTTTCACGCATCGCAAAGATAAAGAAATTACTTGAAGAGATTATTACTTCGAGTTACGTGCTTATTTTGAAAACTGGCTTAAAGAGTTAAATGTAACGTCTTTTGAAGCTCTTCAGAATCTGATCATAGCGGATCAGATGAAAAGGCGCGTGCCTGTCGAATGCAAACAACATATATTAGATGATTGGGAACATTTAAATTCGTCAGTCGATCTTGCCGGAAAATTAGACGCGTATTATACTATCAGGTCTACGTTTTCTACAAAAGATTCGGTTGTACCCAAGGAGAAAAAAGAGTATTCTCGACGGGAAAATACATGGAAGCAGAGTAAGCCTCCAAAAGAAGACAGATCTTCTCCTAAGTTTCCTAATCAACGTTTAGAATCCGATATATTTTGCTATGGTTGTGGCAAAGTGGGATTTATAAAGAAGAAATGCTCAAATTGTTCCCCTATGGTTAAAAAACAAATAGTGCAAGCTCATCCTCTTCAGCTATATAGTTTAAATACATCAGCAGTTTCAGCTCCAAATGTGCCTATTACGATCTGCAATAGGAAGGTGTTAGTCTGTGCAGATACAGGAGCCAATCGTTCTATTGCAGGCGAACGAATATATAAATTATTTTTGAAAACTGGTGTTGCATTGAATCCCCATACTCATGATGTAACCTTAGCTGACGGAATTACGATGGCTAGAGAAACTTTGTCTGCCACTGTGCCCGTAGAAATTGAAAGCCGAGTTTTCAAAACGGAGTTTATTGTATTACCAAATGCCAAAGGTAATAGAACTCTTTTAGGAATGGATTTCCTTCACAATGCTAACATGGTGCTTGATACCGCTAAAAAACATGGCATTTTAGTGATAAACCTCATAAAAAGTTTGATTTTGTGGATGAGTATGAAGAAGAAAATTGTACGTCTGCTGGTGCTGTCGAAGTTAGTCCATATGCTTTACGTGAAGACGAAGGCAAAAATTTAAGTCCCGATGAAAGGGAAAGACTTAATGATCTCCTGAAAAAATATGAAAAGTGTTTTCAACCAGGGGGAGAGACAGCCCCATTTGTTGAGCATCGTATCAATACAGGTGATAGTGCTCCTGTTGCTGTACCACCTTATCGAATGACTCCTGCTAAAAAAGAAATTCTTAAGAAGGAATTAGATAATCTTCTAGCTCAAGGAATCATAGAAGAATGTGAATCACCTTATGCTTCGCCTGTGGTCTTCGTACCAAAGCCCGATGATAGTGTGGATAGATTATGGATAGATTATAGAAAATTAAATGAAAACACAGTAGCAGATAAATATCCATTACCTCGAATGGACGACCTTTTACATGACGCCAAGCATACCCCTTACATGTCAACTATAGATCTTCGTTCTGGGTATCACCAAGTTCAAGTCTACCCACCAGATCAAAATAAAACTGCATTTGTCTGTTCTTATGGAACTTATCGTTTCTTAAAAATGCCTTTTGGACTAAAAAATGCTTCTGCCATGTTTCAAAGATTGATAGATCAATTTAGAAATGGTCTTAAGGATGTATTTGCTTTATCGTACCTAGACGACATCATCGTTTTGTCAGAAACATTTGAGAAACATCTCTTAGATCTTACAGCTGTGTTCGAGAGATTCCTTGAATTTAAGTTAGATGCCAAACGAGGAAAATGCCATTTTTCTTGTGACAAAGTTAAATATCTAGGACACTGGATAACTCCAAATGGTTTAGAAGTAGATCCAGACAAAGTATCCGCGATTAAAGCAATACCTCTACCAAAAATGTTAAAGAAATTCAGTCCTTCTTACAAACCTGTTCTTGGTACAGAAGATTTATATCAAATTTTGCTGATATCTCAAGACTTCTTAGCAATCTTACGAAAAAGAAAGCCACTTGGAAATGGGGAAAAAAAGAACAAACAGCCTTTGAAACTCTAAAATATTGTCTCAAGACATCTCCAGTACTGAAGCAAGCTGATGGAACCAAACCATTCATGCTACGTACTGATGCTCTTCTCAGTCTATGCTCTTGGTGCTGTACTATTACAGGGTACTAACAAGACCTCTGAACACCCCATAGAATATGCTAGCCGTCTTCTTACAAGTGCAGAAAGAAATTACTCCACTACTGAACGCGAGGCTTTTGGCTGTTGTCTGGGCCTTAGAAAAATTTCGTGGTTATGTGGAAGGCCAAGAAGTGATTGTAGCTACTGACCACCAACCTTTAAAATGGCTTCTCAGTCTTAAGTCACCATCGGGAAGATTAGCCCGTTGGGCACTACAATTGCAATCGTTTTTATTGAAAATAGAATATGAACCTGGAAAATCTAATGTTGTGGCTGACATGCTGTCACGTCTTGTGTGTAATCATCAATCTGCTTTGTGCAAGACATGCAACTTTATTAGCATAGATATGCCAACAAGAAGCTCAAAAGATATGAGGGAAGCGCAGTTACAAGATGAAAATCTTAAATTATAGATTGCTTTGAAGATGAACAGAAAAGTGAAAATTTTGCCAATTGGACTGATAGAGGATTCCTGATGAATCAAGGTGTACTTTATCGTTATGCTCTTGAATCTGATGCCGAGGAAGCACAACTGGTCATTCCAGTTCAAGAAAGAGAAAATATTTTGAAACTTCATCATGACGACCCCTCAGCTGGACATTATAGTGAAGCAGGAACCTATCAAAGAATTGCTAAGAGATATTATTGGACAGGCATGCGAGCCTTTATTTCTGAATATGTAAAGGAATGTCTAGAGTGTGCTCGCTATAAAGCAACAAATCAGAAACCTGCTGGTTTATTGCGAACACCTTATGCTCAGCGGTTTGAAACCATCAGTATTGATCATTTTGGACCACTGCCACCCAGTAAAGATGGGCACCGATGGATTTTTATAGTGGAAGATTGTGCCACTAAATGGGTAGAACTATTTGCTTTAACAACTGCAACTGCACAAGACTGTGCGACTACTTTGATAGAAGATATCTTCCTTCCATATGGTATTCCAAGAAGACTGATAAATGATAATGGTCCTCAGTTTGTGAGCTCTGTCCTACAACAAGTTTGTTATATTCTTGGAATAGACCAATCATTGACACCTTTATATCATCCTCAGGCCAATCCGGTCGAACGCAAAAAACGAGACTTGAAACCTCGAATAGCAATCCTTGTCGGGGATGAACACCGTTCCTGGATAGTTAAACTTCCTTTTATTAGATTTGCCATGAACTCTGCCAAATCTGATACGACTGGCCAAACTGCTGCCTATCTACAACTTGGTCGAGAGCTAAAAACAATCGATGATGTAGTAAACGATTTCAAAGCTGTTGTGGAAAATGGTAATTTTGTTCCGGAAATAACCCCATATCTTAAACGACTTGCAAATATTTCGAAAAGTGTGAAAGAACTTGTTGAAATGAAACAAGATCAGCGAAAGAAATATTATGATAAAAATCGTAGACAAGTATATTTCAAGCCTGGTGAAAAAGTATGGGTTAACCTACACCCAGTGAGCAAGGCAAGTAAAAATTAAACAGCAAAATTTATGCCTAAGAGTGATGGGCCATACATAATTTTGACTCAAAAGTCACTAGTGACATATGACATTGCTAGTCTAGAAAATCCTACTGAACGAATTAGATCTTACCACGTTTCTGCCTTGTTGTCTTTCCAAGAATCTGAAACTGTTCCAGTTGCACCCTTGAGAAAAAGAGGAAGACCCAAAAAGCATCCTGTTTCCTCTCCAAGACGTAGATCGAAAACAGAGGGGGAGGATGTAACACACGTATTCCAAAGAAGAAAAAATAGACTGTCACGCGTCACGTGACCTGAGTTTTGCTAAATTTAAAAAAATGTAGTTGTAATATTTTTCGTCTTAAAAAAAATCTGGCAACACTAGTTCTATTAAAAATGTTCTATTCTTAGTGATGTTAAAAAAGTTGGTTGTGAACTGTAGTTCATGTGTTGATGGCATGCGCCAGAATTATGTAAAAAGTTTTATTTGTATGTAATGTGTGTGTGTTAGTCTACTATATGTGAGTGCCGTTCTTTTCAGGTAATAAAAAGTTTATAAAGAAGAATGCAGCCCCGAGATATCTATATTAAGATAAGTTATACACTTCTTTCTTTCTTCTTGTACATTTATAGACGACTTCTTACACCTGGCTATTTTTTTCATAATCGAAGAAAAAAATTAATTGAATTTCGAAATGCAGGCGGATAATAATCCCCCGCGGCTCCTTTAATGCCATCTATGCATCTGCACATTGATGAATGAATAGCAAAAACAATGTTGCACAATAACTCTTTAATACTGTTTTATGGAAAGCTAAATTTGAACACTTGTTGTACACTTTGATATTTTAAAAATGCAAGAAAAAGTCAATGTATTCGACATCTTCCTATTGGCAGGTTTTGACATGTCTATTATCTGTATGTCGTGGATATCTAGGATTTATAGCTCTTCCTATTGTGACTCCTATGTCTGGAAAAGAAAAAGGATGAGATTCGTGTCTGTTTGCTTTGCTGGCATCCCCTCCTCTTCCACACTTCTTCTTTCTTCCAGAGAGTGCCATCAGTTCCTCTATCGGATCTTCACTTTCGACAGGCGAAATCAGAGGCTGGATACGATCGTCGAAGGTAGATTCGATCTCTGAATTTTCTTCTGCTACTGATTCCATATCGGTCAGATAATTGTTGTTATGTTTCGAACGAGGTAGTGGCCTAGGTGGGAGGCCCTGCATCATCCACCGTTCAGGCTTCATATCTTTAGCTACAGTATCAACTTTACCATCGATATCACTAGAAACAAAGTTTCTGACTATATCTTGATACGATTCGGATTCCTTAGATTGTTTTATTTTAGGTTGGCTCTTGTTAACAATAGCTGTTTCTACCACAGTAGTCTCCGGATCATTTTGTTCAGTATCTTCTTTACGATCTGGTGGCTTGAACTTACTCCAGCAAAAGATACAACAAGATACAACAATGGTGAGGATGATACTCGTGGGTGCGAACACCAATAACAATCCTAATAACTGTAACGAGCTGAATTTTCCGAAAAACTTCTGCAACTTTTCCTTTGGATGCCTATTCTTAGCTACATCACTTTTTTCTTCTGGATGCGTTTTATCTGAATATCTCATTTGATCATTTTGTGTATTTGACCCAGCTATATTTGTCTTATCTGAAATTCTTCCATTATTGATAGCTTTTGCAACGCGTGTGTCTTTTTCAGGTATACGAGCATACATATTGTTTTTGTCACGCCTTGATGGTTGAGATTTTACAAAAAAATCTTGGTGGTTAAATGATAATCCATTCGCATCTGCATTGTATGAATCAATTCTTCTATCAGGCATATTACGCCTGTGTTTTAAAACATGGTCATTTCTTGCAGGTAAAAAACGATGTTGAAATGACGGATTGAGACTTTTGTAATACCGATATCTGTGACGATAACGCTTGTGATGTCCGTATATCCTTGCATCTTCGGAAAAGGCTCTATTCTGTCCATATACTCCGTTATTTGAACCCAAACTGTTGAAATATTTTGAAAACCTGAATGGCTTATTATTTTTATCTTCGGACGACTTTTCTGTTAAAGATTCAAAATTTCTTTTCAAACTACCAGTCTCCGTTAAAATAATACTATATAAAATAAACAGAATTAAGACAGATTTCATACCTATTGTATGTTTTATGATGATTTTGTTATTTATAGTGACCTGAGTTCATTTTTGTTTAGAGTTATTTTAAGTAATAAGAAGAAAAATGGGTATTGGTGCTTTAAATACGCATGAAGGTGTGTATATAAATATAGTTATCTGGCATTGTTGGTACTTTATGGAAAAATAAATTGTTACAACAATGCGAATACCCAAATGCGAAATTCTGCTGAAATCGCAATAGTGAAAATCAAATTAATTTCATTATTGCAACATAAATAATAATGATCCTATGAAACAAAGTAAAAATGTTTTTGTTGCAACAAAAGGTATTTGTTTGCAATTGCTAGCTGGGATTATCCTGTTTTCTAGTGACATTTAGATTTACTTCAAAAATTCAAAATTAAACTTATGACCTGCTAAGCAGATATAATTTCATTACTGGGGCGCAGTCATTGGCGCATTTTAGTGAGCATAATTTGTAGAAAATTTAAATAAATTGTTACCACTTTCTTAGACTTGTTTTTTAAGTGTGTGAGCGTGCATTTATAGTAGCATATAACCCTTTGAAGGGCGGTGGGATAAAATATATTTCACTTAATTTTAATTGCGAAATGTCACATTGGCACCAGAATTTTAAAATGGAAATTTTAATTTTATCAAGTACATGGATAAAATTAAAATTTTGGTATATTGACCAATTTCTTAGATTTATTTATTTTTTATGTGTGTGTGCGTGCGCGCGTGTATAGTATCATTTAACGCCTTGAAGGGCGGTGGGATAAAATATATTTCACTTACTTGTGAAATGTCACATTGGAACCAGAATTTTAAAATGGAAATTCTAATTTTATCAAGTACGTGTGGGGGGGAGGCCCTTTGAGCTCTGATGATAGAATTTTCTGCCACATAATTTTAATTCCGAAATGTCACAACGGCACCAGAAAATTCAACCAAATTCACTTGAAAAAGGCTTAATACATTTTTTCATGTATATTGTTAACCGGTTTTTTCTTTGAAAAATACTGGTGCCAAAGTGACATTTGGAATTTTGAAAATTTTTTCCCACCAGAGCTCAAAGGGTTAATCTCTTTTGAAATAAATTTGCTTTTAAAATTCTGGTGTCATTCAGTCTTTTCAGCATTTTAAAAATAGAAGTGCTTTGCCTCTCAAAGAGTTAATCCATTAAGTAATTTTTGCACACTAGTGTATATATATATATATTATAGATACACACAACATGTTCAATGGTGACCGGCCACTTACGATTTTAGACTTTTTTTAAATATCTAGAAAAGTTTGAGGAGAATCATTCTGAAAATCCAGGTGTGTAAACAAAATAGCACATTTCATATATTTCCGTTAAGTTTTTTCTCCTCGTTTTTGAAATCCCGTAGGGGATTGTCGACAAAGTGAGAAAGAACGAAGATCTTTTGCATAACCCTGTCAAAACTAATGTAGCAAAAGCGTACAAACTGCAAATTATGATTACGAGGCTTATTGTAATTAAACGTGTTTATTTTTATGAGGATATCTTGTGTACTTGCAGAGAAATTAAGCTTTTTATAAAAATAGTCACAACATTTTCCAATTTTTTTTCTATTAATTTGCAGAGTTTTCAATATAAAAATATTTCTTTTCGGAAAATGTGGCAAATAATATTGTACATAGTTCTCTGTAATCAGAATTAAAAATAATGAAAATTGTAAAAATAATGAGCCGCTTTACAACATGTTTCCCTGTGCATGCGTCGACGCAATGAAAATGTAATTTGCATAATGTGTTACCTAAATATATAAAACAACTTTTGTAAAAGTCTGAAAAACATAGCTTGAAAGTTCTGAAAATAACCGTCGATAGAATAAGCACAAAATCAGTTATTCCCACAATGAAGCAAAAAGATGAGGGGCTGTGTCCATATATCCCTTTGTTAAATGTCAATATGGTATACATACTATTGCGCGTACTGCTATATTTAATTACAGTCCCTCATTTTTTTGCTTTAATTTGGAAATAACGGATTTTTTGCTTAATCTATTGACGATTATTCTCAGAATTTGCAAGCTATATTTTTGAGATTTTTACAAAAGTTGCTCAATACACTTAGCTAACATGTTATGTAAATTATATTTTAATTGCAGTGACGCATGCGCATAGAACATTTTTAGTAAACCTGCTCATTTTTACAAAATTCTTACTATTTTTTAATTCTGTTACAGGGTATTATGTACAATATTATTTGTCATATTTTCTGAGAAGACAAATTTTTTATATTAAGAACACTGCAAATTATAAGCAAAAACTTGCTTAAAATTGGGACTGTTTTTATACTTCGAGAAAAAATCTTCAGGGAAGTGTATGACCTGTACCACTCTGTTTAAGTATTTAAATTTTCAGTATAATTCCTCATATTATTTTCTAAATATTTAACAAAACGTCTAAAATCACAAGTGGCCTGTCATCTTTGGTCTAAAGTGTATATATAGCACTCTGAAAGTGTTAATTCTAAGACTAAAATTTAAAGAATTATCTCGTTTGTATTTCCATATCTATTTTTTTTTTAACTGGATAACTGCAGTCAATCGCTACAAAAGTAGTTTTTTCCCCATTTTTTCAACTTTGTTTGAAGACTTTATTTGATTTCATTCATTTTTAAATCTGGTTCCGAAAATGAATGTATCTAACTTAAAAAATGGAATGTATTGAATAGTGTTTTTCATTTTTTAACCGGAAAAATACTTATAGAGTTATAAGAGACTCTTGTCACATGATAACAAATCTTTATTCTGACGCTATGTCATGGGGATTTCGGTTCACAGTGAGCAGCTTTCCCATTATTTTCAGAACGAACTTCTGCTTTTAACCAAAAATTGTAAACGCCATTTGATGATATTGTGTGTGAACTAAAGCATCTGCTCATTTTGTGACTTTCCGAACAAAATCCAAATTCAAATGTGGGTCAGAAAGTAGCTCCTTTGGATTTAAGAACAACATTCAATGGAAAACCTGATCTTACTTAAAAAAAATTTCCTCAAAAAGCAAAAAGCAAAAAAAACTCTTCATGACGCTTTTTTTTGCAATTACTTGATAATTTCGTCGATCCTAGTTGCAAAATTATACAAATGGGAAGAATGTCGCCAATGAAAAATTTTAAGATAGAAAAATTTCGCTTCTGTATAAAATGCCATTCACTTTCAAAAAACGCTAACAAAGGACATAAGTCTAATAAATGTGAAATGCATTATATACAGGATATGTTAAAGCACCCAAAAAATTACATTTAGAGAGGATAAAGAATGAATAAGTTATAATTCCTTCCTGCAAATTATGCTTTCAATTCATCAAAGCATAAAAACAAACAGTCATTCTCTGCCTCACAGTATTTTATGGGTGTTCAGTAGAATTTTGTAATAAGCAGCTTAAAAAATTCTTCAGCTGTTCAATAACTTAATAACTATTTCAACGTATATCCCCATTGACATGCAGTGATGCTTAAATAACCAACACATCAAATTTAATGAAACATTTCGGTCTTCTTATACTTTAAAATGGCAGGATACAAAATTCTGTAAAAATCATAAGATTATTTTTTTAGATAAAATAATCATTATTGCTACTATATCATTGCATATAGACACACAAACATTTGCTTGTATTATAATGTAACAATATAAAAGACTAAGTACAGCTCAGTAAAAATTAATTTTGAGTTCAACTCAACGCATTCTCAGCAAATTAACAACTATATATCTCTGTCAAATTTAGTAATATTATTTCATTTGATGAAAAGAATGTATATTGGCTTGAAAACTGATTTTAATACCAAAACGAGAAAATGTGCTAGCTTTATGACTTAATTTGCAGTGGAATTTTCACCGACTTAATAATTGTTTAAATCTTCATGCTCATTAAAATACACTGACCCATAGTGATATCACAATGACCCACTAATCGAAATTTCTTGACCATGTTATTTATCCAAATGGTCATCTCATACCTCAGAGGCAATAATGTTGTGCTGCAAAAATTTTTGAATTTCATTATTCAAGAAACAAACAAATAAAAAAAGAATGAAAATAAATCTTACTAAGTCAATTTCGTATACAACTGTTATTAATGAATCAAGTAAACATGCCAAATAAATATTGAATTCATTTTTTATATATTTAAAAAAAAATACAAGTTTATGATGGGTGAAAAAATTACATGATAATGAGATATATTTCATTTAAATCTTAGTGGAATTTTTAAAGAAAAAAATTTAACGAGTAATTTTTTTTCAAACAAAAGTATTTTTAAAACATTTCTCGTACATAAGTGTTACTTTCACAAACTCTTTCTGATCACATACGATAGTGAGTTACAAATTATTCTTTAAGGTCAGATTTTTTTTGGGGGGGAGGGGGGTAAAATTACATAGCATTGAAATAACAAAAAATAAAACTAACAACCAAAAAGAACTTTACTGAAATCTAATGGATAGGTCCAGAGCTTATTATCAAAATGACACTATGCTATGGAAGAAGTTTTTAAAATTTGGGGGGAAAAAGTGCATATTTTTTAATTTTATTACTAAATGCTAAAACACAAGATAGGTAATAATAGTAGATGCAACAATATATCAGTGTTCATTCACAATTTTGACAATGAATATAATGCTTTCTTAGATTATTGTTATGAGAAAATCCTTTGGAACATATTTTACAAAGAAAAGGTTTCCACCAGCGTGAATCAAGAAGAGGCCTTGTAGGTTACTCTAATCAAATTTGAAAATGGTTCACAAATTGTTTTTCAATGTATGTATCATGAAATGCCTTTCTAGACTGTAACGTCTAGAAAATTCTTTCAACTATGTCTCACAAACAAAGGATTTTTCACAGACATGTACCAAGCGATGTTTTCTTAGATTAATATTCTGAGAAAATCCTTATTTCATAAACAAAGCATTTTTAATCCATATGGGTCAAGGGTTTTTTCTTTTAAATTACAGATCACCTATCAGAAAATCCTTTCGAGCATGTTTCATAAAGAAAATTTTTTTTCTAAAAACATAAGTCAAGAGCTTCTTAGGCCAAAGGCTTCTTAAATTACCAAGCTTAAAAATATTTTGGAACAGATTTTTTTTTCTTTTTTAATATGAGTAAAGAGACTTTTTTTAGATTCCCTTTCTGAGCAAATGCCTTGGAACATCTTTAAAGAAAGAACGGTTTGTCTCCGGTATGTGTCAACAAATGTCTTTTTAGAGTACTCTTATAAGAAAATTTTTTGGAACATGTTTCACAAATAAAAGATTTTTCACCTGTATGTACCACAAGATGTAATTTTAGACTGCTATGCGTAGCAAATCCTTTAGAACATATTTCACAAACAAAGGGTTTCTCTCCAGTATGAGTCAAGAGATGTGTTCTTAGAGTACTCTTATGAGAAAATTCTTTGGAACATACTTCACAAACAAATAGTTTTTCATCTGTATGAATGAACAAATGATTTTTTAGGCTACTCTTATAAGAAAATGCTTTGGAACATGTTTCACAAACATAGGGTTTCTCTCCAGAATGAGACAAGAGATGGATTATTAGATTTTTATGCTTAGAAAATCCTTTTGAACATATTTCACAAGCAAAAGACTTTTTGTTTGTGGTATGAGAGAAGAGACTGCTGCTGTAGTTACTATTATGAGAAAATTCCTTGGAACGTGTCTCAAAAATGAAAGGTTTTACACCTGTATGTGTCAACAGATGTTTCCTTAGAGTAGTGTTATGGGAGAATCCTTTGGAACATGTTTCACAAACAAAGGGTTTTTTACCTGTATGTACCATGAAATGTCTTCTTAGATTACTTTTCTGAGCAAATCCTTTGGAACATACTTTGCAAACAAAAGGTTTTCCCCCCGTGTGTGTCAACACATGTTTTCTTAGACCACACATATCAGAAAATCGTCTGGAACATGTTTCACAAACAAAAGGTTTTTCATTTGTGTGTACCAAGAGATGTCGTTTTAGATTACAATTAAGAGAAAATTGTTTGGAACATATTTCACAAACAAATGATTTTCTTTCAGTATGAATCAAGATATGTTTTCTCAGATAACTATTCGTAGAAAATGCTTTGGAACATATTTCACGATCAAATGATTTCCTTTCAGTATGAATCAAGATATGTTTTCTTAGATAACTATTCTTAGAAAATGTTTTGGAACATACTTCACAAATAAAAACTTTGTCTGCTGTATGAATGGAGGAATGTATTTCTTTAACACTATTTTGAGGAACAAAGTGCTGTTCTCTTAAGAAAGAATTTTCTTCTGTAATCGATGACATTTTATTGTAATAAAGAAATTTTGCTTCGGATGACAATGGAATCTTCTTAAAAAATATCAATATGAACTGATTGTTGCCATTTTCATACCAGGAAATGACTTATCGAACTTCATTTAAAAAGTTTATCAAGTTTTGAAGCTAAAAACAGAAAGAGAAATAATAAACATGTTTTTTTAAAAACTTTACTAAATTTTAACTCGTAATTTAATATAAGATTTTTCAAATTTTGTTATTTTAGTACAAAATTTATACGTTGCAATTTATAGGAAATAGCTCAGCTCTCTTTCCCTGCACAGCTCTACCAGAACCATCTGTCACTTTATGAATAATTTTTTCTAAGCATAAATTTTATTCTGTCTAAATTTCAGCATGTCTGAAATATCTCATATGTCGATAGTTATAAAACACCTCGTAAAAAGAGTGTGGCAGAGTTTTTAAGACGACTAAAATGTTTGGTTTATATATATTTTTTACTCTATTAAATATTTAATTTAAAGGCATTACAACTTCAAAAAGTCTCGTGGATTTTTTTTTTTTTTTTTTTTTTTTTTTTTTTTTTAATGAAAATTTTGGAAATTCAAAAATAAATAAGTTGCCTAAGTATTACGAGTCATCAGCCAAACATTTGATTTTGTATTCAGTCATTATAAAATAAGTGTTACAGATATTTTCTCTCAAATGCCTACAAGGTGCTTCAAATACCTACCACAAAATGTTTAACAATTCTCGGACTAATAAATTTATCAACTTACGTACACATTTACTGTTACATAGCATCAAGTTGGAAGTTTGTAAAAATACAATGCACCAATGTAATAAAAATTAAATTAAATTAAAAATTGATGTAATGAATGTTATTGGCACAATTGCGTCTGATCTGTATTAGACAATATGTAAAAACAGTTTTTAATTTTATTTTCTTCTCCAGTTCTAGATATTATAAAATAATTAACAGATGGTCAACACAGTATGTTAAAGATTATAAAAGTACATTAAATATAAATAAATAAAAACAAAATAACTTTTATGAGTATTTTTCTCATTTTAATAGAGTTATGAAAATATTTTGAACTGGCAGCAATTTTCCATTATTTTTTAAATGACTGATTTGGTGAATGAATAAAAAAACTGAAATGCTGACTTACTTTAGAATGGCAAAAGGCTCCATTTGGGTGATGCAACCTCATCAAAGTGATTTAAGGAAAATATAATTTTTAAGGCATATTATGCAACATGCTCAGAAAAAAATGTCATGATATTTATTAATGAAAGTATAGAGATAAAGTGTAGTAGAAGGTGGGGGAGGGGAGAGAAGAGGGAAATCTATCTTTGACACTAACTATGTGTTTTTCTGTGCCCTTATGATATAATTTGTGTTTTTTCGCAATCTTTTGCAAAATTTTTGAGGATTTTTTTGCAATCTTTTAATGTAATTTGCAGAGTTTTTTTCGTGATATTTTCACAAAATTTGCTTTTTTGAGATTTTTTGACGAAATTGTCGATTTTTCTTTGAACGAATAACAAAATCAAAATCAATTGGTTTTTGCGACCATTTGTTGAAATTTGCAATATATTTTATGTCCAACTTTTTGCATTTATGACCGATTTTTTTTTTTAAATTTTCAGGAAAATTTGGAACAACATCACGCGTGCTGAAAGAAAAAAAAAAAATAAGGATAAGAATGCATGTAAATGCTGCATCGCTTGAAATTTTATTTTAAAACACATAAAGGCCATAGCATTTCTTCCTAAAATTATGGTACCAATCCTGATTATCATAGCCAATCACATTCAAAACTGTAATTTAACACTATTAAGTATAAAAAAATTGTTAAAAATGGTAAATAATAATGCACAGATGCAGTGTTGAATTCAGACATTTTTCTCCTTTAGAGATTTCTGTTGTTACATGAACATTATAGATTTCCTGGACTGAGGGAGGGCAGATTTCACTTTTTGAACATTGAAAACCCAAAATCTCTAATTTTTCTAGGGAGGGGAACTTTATTGCTCACGAGGATAATGTCCTCCCACCCCCTGAATTCAACACTACAAAGATATTATATATGCACCATATTGGTGCAATTGCAACAAAATGGCAGTTTTATCCCTCATACAATAACCAGGTTATTTGTTTCAACAATTTACTTTAAAAAGAAACAACAGTTAGAGCAACAAATAAACAGTGATAAATAGTAAACAAAATAATAAATATAATAATACATATCAATGTCACAAGTTGTATATAGTGGCACAGCCAAGGGGGAGGTTTTTGGGGCTAAAATCCCTCCCAGAGTTAAGGAAGATTGCTATAACTGCTGTTTATATGAATCAAAACCAAATTTAAGGTCTAAACTTTTTTCATATTTCTGAATGTTCCACTTTGTTGAATCAGGTTCCATTTAACAACGTGATTTAATTAAATAGCAAAAATTCTACTTAAAATTGTGAAAGTGCATATTACATATATTAGTTAAGTAAAAATTGATTATTTGAGCTATAAGTCAATTTTTTGAGCCTTCTTATGCTAAAAGAAAATTAATTTTCTGTTCAATTCATATCTAGATATTTTTAGAGAACTTTAACAATAACAAAGATATTTTAACAAACTTTTCAACAAATTCATATTAAGTAATGCAAAATTCGATGTCATGTAATATCATGAGGTGGAAAACACCTTAAATACCGATTTTAGTGGTTGAAACATAGTTTCATTATTGTTTTTTCTTGGCTTTTATGTTTCCTATCTCTAACATTGTAAATACTGTTTATATAAAACATGACCAATGTAACTGCGTAAAAGATGCATTATGATTAGATACAGTAAATATACTGATCCTATTAACTGTTGATTCAAATAACTGGCAAACACCTTTATCAGAAACTCAAAACCCACCTAGAACTGAATTCTAGCTGCGCTACTGGTTGTATATATTTAACACTTACTGCAACATTGAAGAACAAAGTTTTCACCAAATTTGTAGTGGTGATAAAATCACGCCAAGGTTGTGTGTATGTGACATCTGTGCAATAGTAATAAAAAATAAAATAATAAAAAAATAATAAAAATGAGGATCAATATAAAAAATCAATATAGTCAAGAATAAAAAAAATTAATGGTACTACTCTGTTATCCCAACGACCAATTTCGCCAAATTATACAAATCGCCAAACTAATAGCCAAATTATACATATTAACATAATTTTTATTTTAAATAACGAAAGAACAAATAATTATTAGAATATTAATAAAAATACAAATAAAAAGTTGAAATAAAAATCACTTAATGACATTTTAAACACGTGAATCGTAATTAATGTCATTGAATGTGACATTCACAATCATCCATTATTGGCATTTAATCTTATAGTTTGGCGATGATTTTTTGGTTGACGAGATAACCTAATAGTACCAAATTAATAAAGTATAATAAATAAGCATCGTAAATAATACAAAAAATCAGGAAATAAATGAACTACAAAAATGAACTACAAAAAAAAAAAAAAAAAAATCCCTATAAACTATGATAAGTAAATAAAAAATGTTTTGTATTATTATCATTACATTGCAGCCCTTATTAGCAATGCCGCAGTATCTAGTTTCAGAAACTAAGGATTAATTTAATCAGTATAACTGGCACCATACTTGATACGATTATACCAGACCTGGCACAGAAAGTGTACAATTAATACAAGTTACCATAATTTGAATTAATTATAATAGTCATATATTTTTTTATTTTAAGGCTTTTCTAACAAAGAAACAGCATATGATAGATATTACTTTCTTCCAAATCATCTTTTTTTTTTTTTTTTTTTTTTTTTTTTTTTTTAGAAAATAAGGAAATTATTTTTACAATCATAAAAATAAAAATTCTATTAGCAATTAAAAGTTTTTTTTAAACAATAACACAAAGCACAGTTTTTATAGTGTAAATTTTATTTGTAAAGAAATATTCTTTTTTATATAAAAAAAGTACCAGTAATAAATGAATCACGTAAAAAAGCGCACCGGAAAAAAGCGTCCTTGGAAAAAAGCACCCACGGAAAAAAACACACCTACACTAGAAAAGTTATTTAAATATGTACTTTTCTAAGACATTTCAGAAGTAATGCAAATATATGCAAACATTTTTGTCTTTGATACCCTTAAGAGTAAGAGGGGGGGAGGAGCTTCAGAAACTTCCTTTGAAATAAATAAGAAATTACATTGGAAGACTTCAGCAGATCAAACATGATCTGTTATTAACCCAAGGACACCGAAGAATTGGTGTCCTCTCTTTGCCATTGATTGACCGGGGGGGGGGGAGGGGGGTGAATTTCCCCATAAGTTAGGAACGACCGCACGCATTCATTATTTCCCGAATTCTAAAAATAGACTTGGGACAGTCTTGGACAAGGAATCTGGTTATCGAGGGAGGGGTATGTTGCTGTTTTTGAAGGGGGCAGTGAGTCCAAAATTACCAAACATTTAATAATGTTATATATGCACAACCCCTTAAGTGTACAAAAGTATTCAAATATTTTCAGGAATAATTTAAGTTACGAAAATAATAAAAAGGAGAAAATTAAGGAATATTTTACTCATGCTTGTAACTTTTTTTTTCTCCTGATATCAAGATTTTTTAATAAACTTATAATCTATACATAATGTCCTTAAAAATATCATTACAAATTTTTATTTTAGATAGATAGTAAATAATCTTTATAGATATTACAAGTGAAACCAGGTTCGCTGTAAACTTAATCCTAGTTTTGTTCTTAAATATAACAATCATAAAGATATCTTTAAAAATTTTCCACAGAAACACACTCTGTCGCTGTATATGAAACTCGATGATCTCACGAAAAGTGCAAGATGAACGTAATAATTTAATCAATGACAGGTTATAGCTTTTACTATAGTTGCAGCATTACAAAGTATATCCCTACATCAATGCTTTTTCACTTTTTAGATTTTGGTTGCAGATATTTCTTAGAATATAACTTCTATTTTCAGAACCAGTTTCGAGAGTGATTTTATAAAAAAATGCTTGCAACCAAAAATTGAAAAAGTAAAAATAATTGCTATGTAGAGATGCACCTTATCCAATTCTTAAAATAGAAATAAAAATGTCGAGATGCATCCTTAATGATTTGGTCTACAGGCAGAGGCATACTTCGAAGCTAAAAACTCTCTAAGAAAAACTAAATCAAAAATAGAGAAAACCCTGACCCAATTGTATCTGACCGCTTTTGGCGAGTTTTTAATTTCATCTTTCTGAAAGAGCTGGTTTTATTAGAATCATGTTAATGCAATAATAATTTTTGAAGTCGTATTTGTTTTTTGCTGTAACTGTTTGTCCTATTAATAACTTTCTAATATGAATGTATAGATAACATTAAAATGATTTACAATAAATCTAAGGAATTTGATAATTTGTAAATTTATGAAGTTATTTTTTTTCCATTCAATTTCTCCCCTTTTCCTTTTTTTGGCTTTTTATTACTTATTATTATTATTATTATTTTCTGTATGAGCTGATTTTATCAAAAAATTATCAATATTGCTATAAATATTGAAAATATTTATGATAAATTTAGGTAGATTTGATATTTTGAGACTTCGTCAGTTCTCAAGAAAATCAAATTAGTCAGTAACAATTTATAACTTCCTCTTTTCTAAGGATTTTAAGGACATTTTCAGAAAATTCCAACAAAGAGAAGAATGTAATTGGTAGTATTTCTTTAGAAATTGGTAAATGGAAAAAAAGTGACTGAAAAAAGTGACAAGGTAAAAAATGAACGGGAAAATGTGACAAGTGTTAATAAATATTGAAGTTAATAAAAAGTAAGTATTAAAAATTAAAGTGGTAACAAAAACTATATTTTTTATGTTCTGAACATTGGCGTTATTATCTTCAGATATTAATAGAATAAATTATGAGAATGACAAAAACCAAAATGTTGTTATTCATCTCATTATTGAATTAAAATATATATTTTATTTTAATTATTAAAATAAAAATCTTAGGTGATATTAAATATTAAATTTCGTATCATTAGGAAGAATTGATTTAAAAAATGAAAATATGCTTCATTAATTGATAGTAGATTAATAAAAAAAATTGTAAAATTAAATAAAATTAAGTATAAATTTAAATATAAATTAAATAAATAATAATTAAATAATATAATTCATTCATATATTAGATACATAATAATATTACAATAATTAATCAATATATTAAGGTAATATATACTAATTATATAATAATAATAATAACAATTATTATTATTATTATGAATATAATTATTATATATAATAATTTATATATTATATAAATATATTTATATAGTATTATAATAGTATATTTATTAGAAGACGTATATGTTGTGTTTAATACATTTTTAATTTTATACTAAAAATTAAAAAAAAAACTATATATTATTATTAAATTATATGTTAAATTACATATTAAATATATATTTTCATAATTCTGTTTATAGTCATTCCACAAAACTTCATAATTAAAATTGTGGTTTGTTTCGTTTATTTTAAATAACAGTTTAAATTTTCATGCTCATTATACATGCTAAAAGACAGTTTATATATTCTTCTCATTGAATTTTAAATTTTGGTAAATATCTATATTGAATTGGATTTATTTATAAATATATATAAATATATAATGTATAATAAAAATGTGTCAAATATATAAAATAAATGTGTGTGTATATTAATAATAAATAATGTTTTTATTACATTAATAATAATAATAATATAACTATACATATCATATAATACATTTATGCATATATTTATATATGTACTAAAATTTTATGTATTATATTATATATATATATATCTTCTAATATTATTTATAATTTTAAAAATACATATTTATTTACGCATTATACTATATTTAATATATAATTTAATATATATTTATTATAATATAATAAAAATATATAATAATAAGATTAATAAATAATATATAAATATAAAATAAATATAGAATTAAAAATAAATGTATAAATAAATAAAATTAAATATTGAAAATTATACTGATTTACAAGAATTAATTGTAATGTTTTATTAAGTGATAGGAAATTAATAAAAATAAATGTATACATAAGTAAAATTAAATGTTAAAAATTATACCCATTAACAAGAATTTAATTTTAAAATGATAATATTTTATTATGCAACTTTACTGACATTATTGTCATATGCCCCCCCAGCAGATTTGCTATGTATCCCCAAGGATACACGTACTCCTGGTTGGGAACCGCTGCCCTAAGAGAATGATACAAATCAACCATGTTTTACTGCTTCAGTTTTTATCGTTGATTTATGGACAAGTTCAATATTTATCAATTCTTTGTCAGGTCTTGTCACTTTTTATATTTAGAAAACATCATTATTGGGGCTATTACAAGTTTAGAGATAACTTACAAAGCCCCCTCTACCACACTATCTCTCTCTCTTCTGAGATAAGGTTAACAGTATGCATTATTATCAGATTTTTTTAAATAAGTAATTTATACGGTGCGCTTTTTTCCACCTACCGTAATAAATATTATATAAAACTTAATTTTTTAGCATCTTTAACCACTAAAATATTAAAGAATTCGATATGACAGTTACCCATTCGGCTAGCTAAATATTCCATTTACTTGTTCTGAATGTTTTAAATGATTATGACACGTCATCAAAAATACAACTTGCAATACATAGAATTTTGTGTCATTATACGATCGAATCATAAGTAATAGAATTTTCAGTATAATAATTAACTAAAGCAACATATCTTACCAGTCTTTTTTTAGAAATGAAAATGCATTAGTCAACTAATTTAAAAATTAGCAACTGTTACCATCAGATTAAATCCATTTCGTACATGTTATCATAAAAGTAGAGAGACGCCAATACAATGAGTGAATCATGAAGGATGAATTTGATTCTGAATGTTGAATCAATGAAATTGAAAAAAATCTACTGTAACAGAAATGCTCAACAAATTTTCAATTAACAAACAACAACAAAAAAAAAAACATTTATTTTTAGGAAAGGAATGTAAAACATTAGACAAAATTCAAGATTCAAGCAAGTAAATATATGAGTGATTTTAAAAATATACGATTCATTCTTGCATTGGCGTCTTGCGTCTTGTCTTGTTTGTAATATCTGAAAACTTTTAAAACATGAATTTATTGATCCCAACCCCAGCCAGTTTACAAAAATTAGTTGATACTAATATTGTTTCTTTGGTTAATCTTCTACTATAAGTCCTAAGATTGACGATTTGATAAGGTGACTACCGGAATATTGGATCATTCGGGATAACTGCCAAGCTGCTCGTAAGTCCCAAAGCCCCCCCCCCCCCCCCACTAGCTACCTACGACTACCGGAAATTTCATGTATCCCAGCATTAATTTTTGCTGATTATTTAGTCATATGTTTTTGCCGTTTATTTGATAATGATTATGATAATTTTGTTATTTTCATATTTATTTGTAAGTAATTTAATTAATAATTTTTGAATTTCAAATTAAAAATGGGAAATTGGTTTGAGATTTTTTTATAACGTTTATTCTTTTAAATAATTGTGCTACTCATAGGCTGTATTGGATTGAATTCTGTTCAATTGAAAGTAAATCTTTTTTAAGTAGTTGTTCGCATAATGAAAGACATTTAAAGTTCATGAAAATATGCATAAACAATGCATATGGGAGTGTGGGTAGAATAGAACAGTATTAGATTAAAAAGGGCTAGCCCAGTCTTATGTTAAAAAAAGTTGTAGATCTGCGTAGGATTGCTATCTTATATTTAAAAAAAATATTTCAAGCATCAAAAATAAATTTGTTTCATATACATTTTAATCTTGCTGTATATTAATGAGTTCTTTATGTCATAGTTTCTTTATTTAGAACCAGAGTCGCATTACCCATTTGGCTGAAGCCTAGGGTCCCCAGTGCTTTTTCCTTGCTATTAAGATTTTTGTAATATGAAGAACAAGAAGTATTTTTTTACACATTGGGCAGGCTAATATTTCATACAAAAAACAAGTGATGTGCAAAATTCTTTGTTGTAATCAATTATAAATATAAAATTTTGAAAGTTTTAACGCATATATTGTACAACAAACTGCACTCCATTCTTAATTTATTCTAATTTCTATTTAAAAAATTTTCAGTTACAGATTTACACAGCAAACAGGGCATGAGTTTGTAAGTAACTTTAGGAATAATATCTTTTAAAGAAAATTTTAAGTATTAGTCAAGCATTTTGTTCATTTTTGCCACTTAATCTTTAGCTTCCTGATCATCAGCCAAACTTCCCCCCCATCGCCCTACACAATTAAAATCATCCTTGCATTTATAAGAGTTAGGAAGGATACCCTAAACATCATTTGACTATTTTGTGAATGAATTCTGTTCTTGTGCTAAAAGTTTATGAATGCTGCTAATGCCCACCAAATACAAAAAAGCTTTATATTTAGTTAACTCAGTTCAATGATTTGTGTTTTTTCAGATACTTATTTGGGGTTTTTACAGATCAGGTTAAATCTAAAACACATGGAAAAGTCAGAGAATTTGAAAATTCAAGCGAAAAGTCGGGGAATTTTTTCTTATTACTTTTTATCAGAATCTCAATAATTAAAGTTAAAAAATTTTGAATTAATTATTCATTCAATCTAAAATTGTTACATAAAATTTTATATAAACTATGTAACAGTAGCATAATATGAAAAGTAATTAAAAATCAAGAATTCATATTGCATATTTTTTTAACCACTTATCTAGATTAAAGTCGGCTGTTGTGGAGAGTTCTGCAACAATAGATTATGTGAAATTTTTATTATAAAAACATTATATATAAAATATTATAAAAATATTACATATAAAATATTATAAAACTATTATAAATAAAATATTATATATAAAATATTATAAAAATATTATATATTAAAATATTTTATAATAAAAAAAGTAAACTTTAAAAGTAGCCAGAAAACCTTGGAAAATATAAGATCTTTTTTTTTTTACCAGAATTGTGTTGTAATCCTGTTACTGTATTTTACTGATAATACGGAAGAAAAAGTATTTCATGTCTGGGGAGGAAGAAGTTTTTGAAGTAAAATGAAATTCCTGAGATGCTTAATGCTTTATATAGTTTGAAATCAATATTAAAGCATATTATTGAAATAGATATGAAATTTAATAGTTTGCGACTTAATTTAAATGTAGGGATAAAATTATTAGATCTTCATATCAATACTTGCCAGAGAACTATTTCGTTTCAGGATTTTGAAATACTAGTAGAAATTTTACAAATTAGCACTGCCTCATATAAAGAAGAAATATGGTTATAATACTATAAAACTGTAACAGTAAAATAATATATTTCAGTTAAACTTCCATAACGGACATTTCTATTTAACAGAAAGTCTTTCAATCTCTCACTACCAAAATTTAAATTTTTGTTGGTTGACCTCTTACATTTCAAATAGCGGAGAGTAATTTTGGTGAAAAAGGGTGAGAAATTTTTTAATAAGAAAAAAAAAGTAAAATGCCTCTAAATTTATCACATTATTGTCAGAAATTTTGTGATCATGGATAAATGTAGGGGGTGAGACGGGGAAAGTCCTACAATGCCCTATATTTATATGAGATCACTTCCCTAATTCCACTCAGGAAAGTTTGAGATTTTATGCTTTTAAAAAGTGGTAAAATACAGTAATTAATTACACTTAAAAAAAAAAAAAAAAAAAAAAAAAAATGATTTAAAGGTGTTAAAACTTCGTACAGAATTAAAAATGAAAACTTGACACACATTGAAAAACAAATTACATGTACTAGCAAGCAAAAGCAAGCTTTTGTAACAGATATTTTTTGTAAGAATGTAATAAATAGTGGATAAAGAAATGTACAATTTTATTCCAGTTTTATTGCTCGGAAAAATAACTTTAATTT
Organism: Maratus speculifer; assembly: GCA_964019185.1. NCBI lineage: Eukaryota > Metazoa > Arthropoda > Arachnida > Araneae > Salticidae > Maratus > Maratus speculifer. The sequence continues at coordinate 16,345,488 of CAXHSM010001376.1, read as the reverse complement.
CTGATTAATTATATAATAATAAAGGTTTTACGACACATAAAAGCCAATTAATTAAATATTAAGAATTTCATAGCTATTTTAGAATTACTGAGATTTTCTCAATAGTGGAGACCTCGTAATAGCGGGCAGTTTCCATGCTCTGAAGTGCCCATTATTTAGAGGTTTTACTGTATAATGAAAATACTGGGAAAAACAAATTCACACTTTCTAACAATTTTTTTAAAATTTATATGCAGATTTTAGATAACTTCTTGATATAAATAAACAATTGCTTGATAGAATGCAAATATGTATGCAGTTTCTATACATGTGAAACCCGAGAAAGTTAAAAGTTGTAATCAAAATATACACTTAAACCTTTGATGATCCATTTTCTGAAAAAAATATCCCACTCCCTGAAATATACCCAAGACGCATGGGGTTATGGTTTATGAGCATCTTTTATGTTTTAGCACAAAGCAAGTTTTTTCTTCAGTCATAAAATGTAGCAAGACATTCTTACACAAAATAATAAGAGACAGAAAAAAATATTATAGTAATTATGCACATTTAATCTTCAATATTAAAGCAAATTTGCAGTTAAGGCTGTTCTCAAATCTCCAACAAGGCAAAACTTTCACACACATTTTCTGAATCACTTTTAAACATAAGATGTAAAATTAGTGAGCTTCATTATTGAAGCAATGCAAAATCAATGTGTATTTTCTATTTGAAAAAAAAACATACTTATTTAGTAACAAATAGTTTTTTTTTAACCTGATGACCATTTTTTCCCCCCACCATGTCACGCAAAAAATTTTGGTTTTAAAATATCAACTTTGGCAGCACTGTCTTAAAGATCTTCTGCTTACCAAAGTATGAAAAACACCTTTCAATTGCATAGTTCCTGAATAAGAACATCTGATAGAAACTTACTTTCAGTTGCAAAATAATAAGTTTAGACATAGAACCAGCCAGCCCACTTCAAAAAACCCATTGTTTTTTCTTTTAGTTTTTTCTTTCTTTTTTTTCTTTCCTTTTTTCTTTTCTTTTCTTTTTTTTTTCTTTTTTTCACATGCAACAGCTGTATTATTACTTGATTTAGTGTATAAGAATGCAAAGATAAATGCCAATTCAAATACATTTCAAAAGGACCAGATTTAAAGGAATTTCTATGGAGAGATAAAATGATCAAAATAGAAATTAGCTGTAAAGAAGAAAGATTTAATGCTTGTAATCTAAAATGTATCCGACTGCTTTCTTAAATGCATGCCTAAAGATGGCACTTGAACACCTCCTGAATTTCGGAATTATGCCAGATTACTCCAGTAGTAAGATTGTTTCCATTGTTATAGCTTTTAAGATTAATCATTTCATTTATTATCCTGCTTCAATGTTCAATGAAAATGTTGCACATGAGTTTTCAAAACAAAAATGGAGGCAGATTATGGCAAAAAAAAGAGTGAAAAACATTAAGTTTCCTCTTGTATTTTATAAATATTTCTTTTCGGTACTACTTATCCCATCGACAAATTTCACCAAACTAATAGTCAAATTACATATATTGACGTAATTTTTATTTTAAATAATGAAAAAACAATTTTAGTAATTGTAAATTGTTTAGTAGATTATTAAGAAATACATTAATTCTTAATGTATTTCTTAATATTTTTTTATTATTAAGAATTATAATCAAATTCTTAATATTACAATAGAATATTAAGAATATTATAACAGAATATAATATTATAAATAATTAGTAGAATATTAAGAAAAATACATATAAAATGTCAAGATAAAAATCATTTAATGACTTTTAAACATGTTTATTGTATTTAATGTTATTGGATGTGACATTCATGATCATCCATTATTGGCATTTAATCTTATAGTTTGGTGATAGATGTTTGGTTGATTCGATAACCAAGAAGTACCTTCTTTTCTTTACAATCAGCACCAGCTACCTCTGTTTCAATCAAATAATGCATTACTACATTTGGTCTAGTTTGGAGCAAATTACTTAATTTACAAAAAAAAAAAAAAAAAAAAAAAACATAACAAAATCAAATGAACAAACTAAACCCTAAAAACAAACTAAAAGGACTCATAAAACTTATTTTCAATAAAATTACATCTGGCCATCTCTATAAAATGTTAAAATTTCATTGAAATAAAGAAAGTTACCCAAAAAATAAATAAATAAAACTTATTAAAAAAATTTAAAAAAGTTTTACTACTGAAGCAAAAAATGTGCTAAAACAAATCAGTCAAAAGCGATCAAAATATAGAAAACAACACTTTTCAACATATTCTAATGATTATACTTGGTATGAAAAAAATTATTTTAATTTGCAATGCAAGTAAAATCTTGATTTAAAAATATAAGCTGAGCTCTTAAAAAACTGATAAAATTTCATGAAAAGAGTAATAATAATTTTCCTTTCATATGTACTGAAGAAGATTTTAATTTGTACAGCTGAAGCCTGTAAAAGCAATCTCGAATTAAATCTAACCATCATGAATTTTCTTATTTTAAAAATATATCTATAAGACTTGCTTTAAACACAAAATTTTTTCATTTATATTATTTACCGAAAGATGGTGCCAAAACAATTTTTCAAATCTAAAGTATTCAAATTCATGAAAGCATGGACATGAAAGTTACTTGATAATCAAGTTAATCTCAGATTATGAATAATCGATAATTGAAACTGTTTAATAGAAAACTTACAAGAAACAATACAACAGAGAAACTATTGATATATCTTCTCAACTATTATTTATTAATTATTTTTATTTTAGACGCTATACTTCTAATGAGGATGCTGCTGTAATTGTATTGAAATGTACGATGATACTTTGTGAAATATTTCACCAGAGGAAGAATTCAAAAAACTGATTCAAAAATTTTGAGTAATGAATCAATTCATTTTTCATTGATAACCATTTTTATTTTTTTTTTATTTTATTCAAAGGGATATTTTTCTAAATTCTTGAAACAAATGGTAGCATTGGGAAGATGTAAGAAAGTAAAAACTGTTGCGGCAGACTTTTTTTTTATTCATTCGTTATTCAAATTTAATCACTGTGATTCATTCATTGGATTGGCATCTCTTTGCTTCTATGTGAACTTGGAGAACTTGAAAGCTCTCTGTTAATAAACGGCTAATTTTTGAAATACAGTCGAGGATCTATAATCCGCGGACCCATAATCCGCAATTTCCCATAATCCGCGTTACTTTACGAATGTAAACAATGAAATAAACAGTTAAAAAAAATTACAAATCCGTGATCCAAAAATGATTTTTTTTAACAAATAATAAAAAATGTAATAAAAATCATAATAAAACATGTATTTTTTTTTATTTACTCTTTTATTTTATTGACAGTAAAAAACTAAACTGTATTACGGAACGTGCTTAATCTTACTGGACGTTCGAATTGACAACAGTTCATTCGTAGCTATTTCAGTTTGTGCAAGTTCAGGAGAGTAATAGTAAACACAACACCAGCTAAGAACTAAATATTATACCGTTAATCCGCCCCCCCAAACGTGACGAAAAATCGTACAATAGTTAGAGGGGGGCGCTTATGCGGGATTTTTCCGCGATCGTTCAACAAAATTTACAGGAATGAATCATGATGAAATGAATGAATCATAAATTTTGATACTTGAAAAAATTTGTTTTTTTTTTTTTTTTTTTTTTTAAACGTAAAATCTGTTGAAAAATCGCAGAAAAAAGGAGAAATTTGTAAAAAAAAAAAGCCAAAACAAGCAAGAAATCAATTAAAAAATCTCGAAAAAACGCCCTTTTCATCAAAGATTCATGATTCATTCATTTCAGATTTTGAAACAAACAACACTCGACTCTTATTTTTGTTAAACAAAAGATTTCTTAAATAATATTCATAGTACTATTTCATTATAGTATACTGAAGTAATTACCATTTATTTTACTTTGTGTTGGTTATTTTTTGTGCATAATTTGTTCTCATTTTTTTTAATACTTTTTTCCATAAAATATTCCTTAAAAATAAATCTCATTATTATGTAATTATTGTTCTTTAAATACATATATATATACATATCATTTAAAAAAAATAAAATAACTTTAAAAATGCATTTTTTTAGATTATTTATTAAATTAATTACTAGATTTCATATTTATCTTTCCATATTAGTCTGATTATAGAATTAAAATGCTGTCTAAGAATGATAAAATGACGCATAATCCATTATACTCTATAATTCGCAAAATTCCATAATCCGCACAACCTTTGGCCTCAACTTGTGCGGATTATAGATCTTTGACTGTATAATGACTTATAGCAATAAAATGAAACAATGTTTTTAGAATTTGGTGACCTATCCTTTTTACTAAAATAACTTAATGGTAATATATGTTTCCTTTACTTACTCTTCTACTAAAGGTTCTATATTTTGTAATAAAAATATTCTAAACTGTTAATGATTATTAACTGGTGAAAACTTTTCATTTTATTTCAAACTTGTACAGGAACATCTAAGGGACTGAAAAAGGAAAGAATAAATTTTTGAATTCTATTTATTATGATTTGTTTTCTGAGAAATGATTATTTGGGATATGGTTAGGCTTAGCCTAAGTATTGTATGATAGCCACATTTCCTATTTCTGTATTAATTTTAGTAAATCTCTAATGCTTTATACTTTATTAAAATGATAAATATATATTTATAACGTAGGAAATGTAACATTAACTCTACAAAACAATTTATTTTCTAAATGTAGTTTAGAAAGAGAAAAATGATTAACAACAACAAAAATAATAAAAATAATAATAAATGGATTATATAAGTGATAATAACAAATGTATAATGTATAAGTGATAATAACAAATATAAAAAACTCTGAAGAAATTGAACAAGAAAAAAAAATCTCACAAAAAAGAAAGTCAGAACATCCAAAATGCAGAATAATCATGAAAACATCCCAGATGGGTAAAATGCGTTTGAATCCACTTCTTGGCGACTGTTTTTTTTTAGCTGTGTGATTGGTATGACGAGTCTCGAGACCCTATATAATGTGAGAGCTGCTTTTTATGGCAACCTCAAAGGAAAATTTTTCTCTTTGCTTGCAACCTTTTTGAACATCTGCTGTTAATTTTTCTCTATTAGGTGTTTCCTGATTGGTAAATAAAAAAAGAATTCGCCAGAAAAAAAAACTAGCATCATTTTTAATTTTATCACTGCCTAGCTGCAGCCATTGAAATATGATTTTGTGTTTACTGTTTAACCGTTTTAATTTAAAATGAGTATTCTTTAATTCTTTTAAAATTAAAAATTGCTTATTTTGTAGTACTTTGAATATTTCTGTTGTCATTTGATCGTAGAGTTTTTTGTACTTAAAAGTACAGTAGACTCTCTCAAATCCGCACAGCTTGGGACCAGAGGTTTTGCGGATTTTAGAATTTTGCGGATTTCTGGTCATTGCTTTGTTTACATTTTTAAAAAAATAATTTGAATGTAATTAATAATGAAATGAAAAGTATAATGAATACATACAATATACTAAAATATTTAAAAAAGTAATAAACTAAAATAATAAAAAAATAGATATTTTTTAAAATGATTAAAATACTAAAAGAAAAGGTAAAGTTAATAATCAATAATGTACAAATATTCATTATAAAAGAGGAAATGTGTTTTTCCTAAATTATTCAATGAAACTTGCCTCATAAAGGTACATTACTAATTCACATCAGGATCATAAAATAATGAAACTTTATTTCAGGTTTAGCCAGACTTAATAACTAAAAAAGCTTGATTAATACATAAATATATGTGGTAAGATTGTGATTACCAATGATATTAGCAATATCTTTATTTTTTCAGAAATAAATTATTCTTTCTTCATGAAAAAACATGAATTCATTAACCTTAACAAAAATTATAAATAAAAAAATGCATGGAATTGATATAAAACTGAAAAAATCAATTTTTGCACCTACATCTGAACTGAATATTTCATTGTTTACATCCGTAAAATATGTGCGGATTTTAGAGAGTTGCGGATTTTAGGAGTGTGGATTTGAGGGAGTCTACTGTATATAGTTTAGGCATTTCTTTAGTCTGTTGAGATGTTTTCAATCTTAATGATGTTTAATTGTGTATCAGAAGAAAAAAAAAAAGATTATTTGCTTTCAAAGCTTAATATAGAAAATCCTAGAAATCTTTAGAAAATCATTTATTAATTTCTTTTTTTATTTAAAAAAAGATTTGTTTTGTTTTTAAAAGCAAGTATGTGTACAATTTCTTTGCTTTTTAACTTAATTGTTTTGCATCTTTAGATATTATGTATGTTTTAAGAAAAATTTTTATCCGGGTGGGGGGGGGGGGGGTTAAGGGCAGGCAAAGCCTCCCTTACCAAGAATTTTTTTTCTTTCTAAAAAGTTTGTAAACTAAATTTTTGATTATAGTCATATGGACTTCATATCTTAAATTTTAAGCAATAATTTTCTAGGTAAATGAGAAAATTGGTTTTAAGTTATTGAGATGCAGTTACAGATCGATAATCCCCGCACCCAAAATCTACAATTTTCTATAATGTGCATTACTGTATGAATGTAAACAGTGAAATAAACAGTTAATAATATTTACAAATTTGTGTTCGAAAAATGATTTCTTAAAACAAATGATGAAAAAATTGAAAAATATTACAACTAAACATCTACCTTTTTTTTAATATACCTTTTTATTTTATTAACAGTGAAAAACAAGCTGTATTATGGAACATATGTAATTCATTTAATTTAAATGCATATATAGTCAAAGATCGATAATCCACAATTTTCTATAATCTGCATTACTTTATGAATGTAAACAATGAAATAAACAATTAAGAAAGTTTACAAATTTGGGATATTTTTAAACAAAAAATTTTAAAAAAAAGAATAAAATCATAATAAAACATCTACCTTTTTAAATATAACTCTTTTATTTTATTAACAGTAAAAAACAAACTGTATTATGAAACATATGTAATTATTTTTATTTAAATGCACGTATATATAAATTTTTTAATAAAATAACTTAAAAAAGGCATTTTTTGAGATAGCATGTTAGATTAATTATTAGATTTCATATTTATCTTTTCATATCATACTGATTATAGAATTAGAATGCTGTCTAAGAATAATAAATGGTGTATAATTCATAATACACTATAATCCACAATATTCCATAATCTGCACAACCTTTGGCCCCAACTTGTGTGGATTATAGATCTTTGACTGTAACTATTTTTCATAATATGTACCTATGTTTTTAAAATCATATTTTTTTCAATATTTTAAGATTTTGTTTTGAAATATGTATTTTTACTTTAATTTCATTATTGCAATTTCCAAAACTCTGTCAAAAACATAGTTTTTTGGTAAATGGATTATTTATTTATATTTAATGTATGATTTTTTTCAAAATTTTTTGATTTTCTATGTTTAAAAATATATATTTTTGATTATCACCACCATAAATTGTGCAATTTTGCATGGTGTATCCTGGAGTTATCCTGGAAATATTTATTTAATCAAATTATAGCATTTTATATGTTTATAAATAGCAAAAACTAATTTTTTTTTTCTTTTATGATTAAGGGTGAAATATGAAAAAAAAAAAAAAAAAAGATTTATGAATTTATATATATTTTTTTTGTTACAGATTTTTTATTCAATTTCATAAATCTAATATATGATAAGTATTGTACATGTTATAGTATGAAATAATCATTTAGATTTTGATACAAAAGTCTTAAATATATCAAAGAATTGCTAATTTTATGTATTTTATTTTTTAATTTTAATATATATATAAAAATTTGGCCCTCGATTTAAGAATTTATGAAAGATAATATTGGCTTAAGTCATTCGTAATCCAGCCAAAATCTTCGCTTTTTCAAAACATTTTGAACATTCAAAACATTTTTTACCTTATTTGCCATCAGAATATCAGTGATTAAATAAAGCAAAAAATGTTAGTCAGAAAAAGTAGTACCAACAGATCTAAGAAGTAGATGGAATTTGTCACAAAGTAGTTAAATTTAAAAAAAGAATCCCTGTCGGTTTGGCCTATAGGCGGAGGTAGATTTCGAAGTTAAGTGCGCATTTCAACAACTAAAAATAATATATGATTAGACATAAATCCAGTTTAACAATATTATTTGGCCGCTTTTGAAGAATTTTTAACTTCTTCTTTCTGTAAGAACTGTTTTTATCTGAATCATCGTAATAGAAATTCGGTTCAAAATGCCCACTTTGACAGCATTTTTTCAAATATATTCTAACAGTATGAAAAAATTGACCATTACGGCACATTATATATTTCCTAAATAAGAGAAACTGTCAAGTAAATGCGTTTGAGAGCAAAATTATATTTAAAATGAATCAGAAAATAAGAAATTTGTTGTTTGAATAAATCCTCAATTATTCAATCACTTTCGCTTCGGAAAATTATGCTCAAAATGCCCACTTTGATAGCATCTTTTTAAAATATATTCTGCATATATCAAAAAACTGCCCAATACGTCATATTAAATAGTTCCCAAATAAAAAACCTTGTCATTTGGACGCGTTTAAAATCAAAAATGGATTTAAAAATGAGTCGGAAAATAAGCAATTTTGTTCTTTGAATAGTTTTTCAATTTTTCAGTTACAATCGTTTTGGGAAATTCTGTTCAAAATGCCCCATTTTCAAAGCATTTTTTCATCACAACTATATTCTGCCTTTATCGAAAAACTGCCCAATATATCACATTATATAATTTCCAAATAAGAAAACTTGTCATTTGAATGCATTTAAAATGAAAATGTGTCCGTTTAAATTCAAAAATGAATTTAAAAATGAGTCAGAATAAAGGCTGTTTGGATTTGAGATTTTTTTTCATCCATTCCCATTTTTTAAATTTTATTTTGCTATAATGATTGGTTTTAAAAACCCTTCTGTGTGAAAGTTGTAGATGTTATCGAGAAGATGTAAAATAAATTTAATTGGTTTTGATATCTTAAGAATTGACGCAGTTGCAGATTTTTTTGTTCACCCCTCCTCCTTTTTGTTTTCGTTTTTATTTATTTATTTATTTATTGCAATGAGAGTTGTTCTTATCAAAAACTTGTAAATACAAAAGTTTTATATAATATTAAGAACTTATATAAAAAATTTAATTGGATTTGATATTTGATTTTTATCTGAAGAATTGACGAAATTCTGAGTTTTTTTCTCCCAAAAACCCTATTTTTTGCGCCGCTTGAGCCCATTTTTAATTTTATCAAAAATCTGTCATGCATAAACTTTTGGCCCATTTTTTTAGAATTAATATACATTTTAAACTGATTCAATGTCTATTTTCATTAAGATTTTTTTTTTTTATCTTCCCTTTTGACCCCCTTGGTCCGATTTTGCCCATTAACGAACTTGAACGAGGTTTTATGTATTAGTTTGGAGGATATTTGAGTAGAATTATAGAACTTATCGTGTCTATATAAGTTTTTTACTTATGGTAGCTTTGGGGTCTAGGGATCATGATCGGTGTAGATCTGTAAAAAAATTTCAGAAATTCCAACATAGGAGCGACCGCAATAGGTAGCATTTCATGCGAAATATACCTAAAAATTAGATATTTTCCCTCGCCCCCTTCACACAAAAAAAGTTTATAATCTGGTGTATTGTTAGGTAAACTGAAAAAATTGCAACAGTGAAAAATGATATCTTTAAGTATGTGAAAATAAAACTTTATGTATAAATATTGCACTCAACAAAAAATTGAGATATAGTTATCAAAGTACTTATTTTGAAATATTTATATTTATATAGAAAATCTATTTTATGCTTCAAATAAAGCAAAAGCACTACTAAGATATTTGTACGATTCTTTTAACCCTTTCCGGCACACTATGCCCAGCCTGGGATACCTTATTTTAATTCCAAATTTGCAAACGGCGCCAATAATGTTTTAATAAAATTTTGCTTTTGCAATAAAATATTAAATTAAGAGATTCTTAATTTCTAAAAAAGTCGTTTGTAAATTCCGGTGATAGTCGATAATTTCACATTTTAGTAATAGGATTTGACCATGCCGGAAAGGGTTAACAAGTTATACGGATAGCTTGTGATTAGGACAGTGGCTTTTACTTATTTATAGAAACTTGATCAAAGTTAAACATTGGGAGTGAGGGGGGGGGGGGGTAAAGAAAACACGAAATTAAAATAAACAAACTTTTACTTATAGAGATTTTAATGGATTTGAAACAATGACAGACGAATTAATTTTTTTGAAAAGTGAAAGCTTTCCATTATCATTTTTTTATTACATAGGACGGGCAGAATTGAAAGGAGGGGGTGTATATTTAAGTAAGTCAAAATTTTGACATCTGTCAACTAAAATAAACTAAAATAATAACAACTAAAATAAAGTTGCCCATTCAACAGCTAGACACATTGTAAACATAAGAACATGACAACTACAGGCATGACGCTAAATAATTTGGGGTTACATTTTTATCTTTCATTTATTGACAAATAATTACATTTTGAGTTTGTGCAAAGTATTAACCCTTCATCTATCGATGGTACTTATATGTAGTATAAAATTTACTTATTATAAAATTCTTTTAATACACCAATTTAGTTGTAATACTATTTAGAATGAGTTACAGATACATTACTTTATTTTGTTCCAAAAGTATTGTTGGTTATACAAAACAAAAATATTTTTAAAAGGATAATTTCTATTGCCTTCGTATCTTTTAAGATTTCTTGGCGCTGAGGGAGGGGGGGAGGGGGGGAGGGGGGAGGGGGGATTTTTCAATTCGGAAATATTTCTTAATTTATACTGAAAGAACATCATATTTGAACATTTTATAATTCTTGTTTGATATTGTATGTGAAGTATGTGAGATTAATAGTTCATTTACAGGGGCACCCAACAGAATTCCATTATATTATGATATGGAATATGGTCGGAAATTGCAAATATTGCAGAGGATTATTACAGAAAATTTTAATAATATTACGTTATTTCAGGTGTATTGAAACTAATTTTAAATCATTGAATTTCATTAGAAGATGATTATGATAGAACAGGTTATTCTTAGCATTTGTCATTCATTTACAGGAAAGAAACACTGAAGAAACCGATTATAGTACTGTTTTAAAATAATAATTGCGGGATGTGCGCTCTTAATTTCTTGCGCTTTTAAATTTAACTGTTTCTTTGCATGGTAAATTCCATACCTCATATACAGAACTGTACAAAAGAGTTCACATACCATTCACCTTAATAGTGGAAATTGCTGAAAGCGAATTTTCAGCTAAAGTTTATAAGTATTTCTATACTAAACTCAGGGCCGCAGCTAGGACGCGCCAGGGGAGGGGGGGGGGAGGGTCTCAGATGTAGGACTCTAATCAAAGATTCGAAGGATACCACTGAAAATATAAAGATAAAAAAAAAGGGGGGGGGAGCCTCCATGTTGATATCGCTAAGGCAACCATACCCATATTTACGCAAGATTATCCAAGTTTCACAAACAAAAGCGAGAAAGTTTCCGGGGATTAGACCGATGGACATGATTGGGTTAAAATCCAGCAGCTTTGAGAAACTGAGATTCTGTCTTAGCACTTTTATTGAATTTTATAATTATTAATACCATCATCATTATTATAAGCAAAGTATTTATTTAGCTCGTAATATATAAATGTATATATATTTTTATGATTCTTATATTCTGGATAAAGTTTATTACACAAATTCGAGATGCCCATCAGTTAACTTAGAAGTGTATTTTATTATTACTACTATCATTGTTTAAATAAGTACTTTATTTTAGTGAAATTTTTCTCAAAAATAGTTTTTGATGTTAAATATGAAGTTCTTTATAACAGTATTTTTATATATAATCTTGATTTCATTTTCAGTTACATGAAATTTTCTATAAATTTTTTTTTATCATATATTTTATTTTTTAAAACAACAGCATACTTGCGAACCTGAGAAAATTCAAATGTGTAAAACAATACATGAATGATATTTTTAATGAGTTTTTATAAAATAGTCCATGAACGACATTTAGTACGAAATTAGTAACTTTGTTTGCTTTACTTTAAACATTGTCAATCTTAATACCGAAAAGAATACTGAATACTTAGTTCTTCAGTTATTTGGTCAAACCATTATCCATTGCATCACTAATTTTAAACATATCTTCAATTCTCAAATTTTAATAGAAAAATACAGGCAAAATTTACTTAAAACGAAGTTAACTTTTACACACAACGCAAATTAAAAATTCTATGATTTTTAATAATAAAACAAGCTCATTTTTTCACTATACTTAAATATACCTACTTAAGTATTTATAATTAAAAGCAATTAGAAAACAATTGATAATTTACGGGGGGAAATGAAGCTTGGAAAAAAAATTGCAAAAATGTACTAAAAAAAAGTATTTTAAGTTTAATAGTGTAAAAAACATCCCAAATGTGTAAATTTTACACCTAATGTGTAAAACTTGGCCAGTATGCAATAGGATAAGATTAAAAAAATACATTCATTTTTTGTTTCTGGAGATATATTTCACATTTTGGTGTATCAGTAAAATCTGTAGATGAAACTGATTTTGAATGTGTGCGATAATCTTCATAATTTTTTTTAATCCTCTCATAATAGTATCAGTGATGTCTGTCCCTCTTTTTAAAGCCAGTGCCCTTTTCAGTCTTTACAATGACTTGCAAAATCAGTAGTTTAAAAATTATTCATAAAAGACATTTTTATGACATAATAACAAGAAAATTGCTATAACTTAAATGAAATTACATTCTACTATATGTATGTGTATATATTTTAGTCTTGGTGGCTTATTATCTGTTTTAAATAAATAATCAAAAATTGTAATAAAAATTAAATAAAAAATATTCTTAATATTAAAAAAAATTCCTTGCAAGAAAGAAAAGTAATAGCTATCCTGAATAAATAAAAGTTACTTTGCATGGCCTTAGTAAGTTTTATTATGAAGATTTTTATGCTTTTTTTTCTATAAATGAAAACATTTTTTTATATCACAGAGAGAAAAATAAATCTAAATCTTTGTGGAAAATGGTTGCTTCATATTTTCGGATCATTATATCTTGGCGCGTGTGACAGTCCAAGCACCATTTCACGAAATAAGCAATGACGTGTTTCGATTGGGCCATTTGTCGACCCCATTATTCAAACTGATTTGGAGTTTATTCGATTTTAATTTATTTGAAAATAAATATAGAAGATATAAATTTTGGTACTTCTAGGTTATCCCGTCGACCAAAAAATTATGGATGATCAAATGCCAATAATGGATGATCGTGAATGTCACATTCAATGACATTAAATGCGATTCACGTGATTAAAATGTCATTAGGTGATTTTTATTTCGACTTTTTATTAATATTTTTATTAATATTCTACTAATTATTTGTTTTTTCGTTATTTAAAATAAAAATTATGTCAACATGTATAATTTGGCTATAAATTTGGCGATTTGTATAATTTTGCGAAATTGGTCGACGGGATAACCTAGAAATAACTAAATTTCATGCAACTTGTGGTTTGCAGTCCGTAGTATTACAACCTAATTACCTAGATAATGATGCTATGATTCTCCTTATGCGGTTAAATACAACGAAATTTATTAATTGGAAATATTGGTCACCAGGGCCTGATTACTGCACGGGCCTCCAGGGCCCACCAATATTAGGGGCCCACAAATTATGTGACTGATTTTTTTTTTCCCTGAATCAAATATTTTTCAAATAACATTGTTTTATAAAATATGAAATGTAAAATTTAAATATTCTGAATGACTCAATAATTTTTTTAGAAGCTGTTAACCTAGGGATTTTTCACCCCAATAATGCTGTCAACTCTTCAAATAAACCTTCATTTTTTTTGTAAGTGTTGCCGAAATTGGATAGGTAGTGGGGGGGGGGCAACTTTTAACAGGCCCTGGGCCCAACTTCGGCTTGATAGGTCTCTGTTGGTCACAAGCGTTTCACTTGTAGTTTGAATATCCCTTGCTATAAGTCTTACTAAAATTTTTGAGAAGATTGTGAATTTACTAAATATTTTCATACGACTGGAGAGTAAAACCTCATAATAAAATAAAATAAAAACTATTTTTTGTATATTAACAAAATAAATAAATAAATAAATAAAGTAACCTTAATATAGTCTTTTAAGGTTGCTCTTATTCTATTTATTATTTTTTATTATTATTCGCTGCTCAGCAACTAAGATTTTTTTTTTTTACCTATTAATCTGAGAATTTTAAGTACAAAAAATCAGATGTCGCATAACTTAAAAGCCTTCATTATTTTTAGATAAATTCGATAGATCTTGCTTTGTAAGTAGCTTATCCTTCGGTACTTTTCAGTGATTACAAGTATTTCCACATTTGAGAAACGATACAAAAAGTTAAACTGGCAGACTTTTATCAAAGTTAGTTTACCTTCTCACGAAAAATTAAAACGCTATTAGATTTCACTTTATGTGAACTAAAAAAATTTAAAAATTTTAAGCATTTTCTAAGGAAAATATTTTCAAGAATGTGTCAAGTTTTCTATTTGCGATCCGCCTAAATATCTTTCAATACGTCGAATAAGGACAAAAACTAAATTTTCGAAAGTAAGGATACTTTCTTATATGTATAGTACATTTTTCTTTCTACTTTTCTTTTTTAAGTCTTTTTAATGCAAAACAACATTTTGCATTTATTAATACCGAAGTTTTGCTAATAAACAGATGAAGTGCATTTCAATCTTTTCTGAACATCCTGTGTGCATTACTATTTCTTTTTTAAATTTGAAAAAAAAAAATTCTTTTTACAGATGTACCGGGTAATTCAAAAGTAGTCGTTAAGTTTAAAAAAATAATAATACAATAAAAAATTTCTTCGCATAAAAAAACTATGGATCATAATAATAAAAAATTAATTAAATAAATAAATAAAAGCAGAATGTTTTAGTCGAGTTCGGATTTGCATTTCATTCATAGCTTTTTATATAAAGTATAAGGTGATGATTTAAGGAAAATTGAAAAAAAAATGCAATTTAAAGGCTTTAATTTGTATAAAATGATACAGTATCACAAAAAAAGTAGATCAGGCTATCACACTTTTTGAAATAGAACTGAATTAGATATTCCATATTTCGTAATGTAATTGACATTTGCAGTGTTACTTGGTACACTTCAATTGAGAGAAAAGCAAAAAACATCTGTTGAAAATTGTTTTAAATATATTTTCTGTGGGAAAATAGGAAACATGATTCCCGTGGATAAAATGGATATCACACAAAATTAGAATTAATCAATTAGGATATATTTTTTATGAATATATTTTGACGTGAATATATTTTTAAAAGTTTGTCGCATCATATTTGTATTACAAATAAATTTTAAGTTAGATTTATACAATCAATGTTTACGAAACATAGAAAATTGCATTTTTTATGTTTGGTATGTACTTTTGTAGTTGAATTTATTCATTATAGATTTTGGAAAAGAGCAAGATATTAAAAAAATACGTAAAAATATTTTTTGTATAAAATGTTTTTTTAAATTAATATTTCCATGTTACATTTTTTTTTTAAAGTAATCCGAAGGCTCCGATCTTTTTTTTTTATAATGTATTTAACTTTTAATAATTTAAATGTGTTCATTTAAATTATTTATGAAAGTTAATATAAACATTATTGTATTTATATCTTTTTCCTTCCTAATATGTATGAATTTGTCTTCAATCAGAAAATGTTATAATTA
The DNA here is from genome assembly GCA_964019185.1 of Maratus speculifer. Taxonomy (NCBI): domain Eukaryota; kingdom Metazoa; phylum Arthropoda; class Arachnida; order Araneae; family Salticidae; genus Maratus; species Maratus speculifer. The sequence goes on along the minus strand of CAXHSM010001376.1, from coordinate 16,329,691 downwards.
TTATTCATTTGTACATTTAACTATCATAAATTGAAAAAAGATAAAAAAAACAAAAACAAGGCTTGAGGATTTTCTGAATGAAATAAAAAATAAAAAAACCGTATGAGTAAATATTTTGTCCTTAAAAACGAAAGAAAAAAACACAATATTTTAATGCAAAATATAATGGTAATTATGTCTCCAAAGATAAATTATTTTTCCCCTCCAAATTGTTTTATGCATCACAATTAAATGTAGTTTAATCCATGTTGAAAGATAAGGCAATTTTAAAGAATTTATATCGACATATTATGATAGTTATATTTATGTATGTAGGAAATTATGTTATCATTTTAATTCCTATATCTCAGAGCTGCCCAGCCTGCCCCTGAATACCTTATTAATGTAGTCAAATAATTCATTCATTGAAAATTTTACATAAATTGTGTATTTACTTTTTAGGTGGGTTCGTAATTATGTAAATAAGTAGCACCTATAGTGGTCGTTCAGTCCGTCCGTCTGTCTGTCCGCATATGACAACGCAAAAACTACCCAACCGAATCGTTTGAAATTTAAAATACATAAATATTACATTATTTTGTCGAGTCATTTCAAATTTTATAAAAATCGGATCTATAGATCAATTACAGGGGCAATCAAAATTATTCCATTACATTACGGTCAATGGGGGGAAAAGTTTCAAATGCATTTTAACGTTTGAAATTTAAGATACATAATTATTATACAATTTTGTTGAGTTATTTCAAAGTTTTTGATAATCGGGTGCGTAGAATAGTTACAGGGGCAATCAAAAGTATTCAATTACATTATGGTCAATAGGGAAAAACTTTCAAATGTATTTTATACGTTTGAAATTTAAAATGCATAATAATTACATAATTTTGTCGAGTTATTTCACATTTTATGAAAATCGGATGCATTGATCACTTACAGAGACAATAAAAAGTATTCCGTTACATTACGGTTAATGGGGAAAAATGTTTCAAATGCGTTTTAATGGTGTTACACTCATTAGAACTTAATAAAATTTATTTGAAACTATAAAGTATATATTATATACATTTTACATAATTTGTGGTGCAAAGAACATTTGTTATTTATTTACAAGGCCACACAAAGGTATTCCATCACATAATGGTATAGAGAGAACATTGTTTGATGAGCGTTTTAATTGTAATTCACTATTTACAATTTTATGAGATTGATATATGAGACTAATATTTTTAAAATTTCGTTATCGTACGAACGCACCTCATTTGCTACGCTTCACGTGCAATTTCCAACTTGTTTCTATTTGTATAAGTTATTAAATTCAATGGTTCATATATTGTAACACAATTAGTGGTTTCATATAATTTCTCGACATCATATTTAAACAATAATATAAAATTGACATTTATCATAGTTTATAAATAAATTATTTGAGTCAAAAATGGATTATTTACGAATTTAACAATCCTAAAATTAAATCACAACTATTACATAACAGCTGGAATCATCAAGGAATAATCTCTTATCTTGCTACAGTATAAAGTAAATACATATAAGTATAAATTTATATACCCACTTTTGATGAATTCATGTATTTTTGTTCATTAAAATAGGACTTTGTTCAAAATACATGAATTTATTTAAACAAGAATCTCAATATAACCCTGATTTTACATTACCATAATTATGATTAAATTTCCCCCCAATTTAAACATCTGTTCATAATTTTCACGAAAAGTGGTCAATTAGGAATGACAAATCAAATTAAGGGTGCATCATATGGAGGGTGTTCATAGAACAATTATCTCAATTTTTGTGGAATCCATATAATTATTGCATAAGATAGAAAAGTATATAGTGACCTCAGATAGAAGATCTTATTTTTTATTAGAAAAAGCGTTTAAATTCCATCTATATGCGTATGAAGATTGATATTTTTAATATAATTTTTAATGCCAAATTAGTTATTCATCATCTTTAAAGGATATTACGAATATTTCATTATCTTTATTTCTTATATCTGTACAAAATAAAATAAAATAAATATTCCATGATAATAATTTCTTTTCTTCACCAAATGAGATTTTGATAAAATAACTAAAAAAAAAAAAATAATGCTTTTATACATAAATTCGAAATTATGAAATAAATAAAAATGTTATACATATAACCATGACATATATTTTTACCTAATACATATAAAAATGACAAATTTGTGGAAAAGATGAAGAAGAAATCAATTAATCAAAGCTATATTTTATTTTAAAAATTAAGGTTGGTGTGATAAATTCTAAAGCATGGCACTATACATAATCCTACATTGCAGTCATCGCATTGAAACCAAGATTCCTTACGAACACGCTTTCGAATTTCGTTTCTTTTTTCTCTACACACCACACATAGTCGAGATTTTGGTTTCTTTTTTTTACTGTTGTCATAATATGATGGAAAGTGTCTGCCCGTTAGTCGTGTCACATTTTCACTGTGTTTTACTGTATAATTTTGAACATTCTGTTCATGCATAGAACCCCCCTCTTCAATAAGTCGTTCTATCAACTTCATTCGAAAGTCAAGATGACTTTTTGGACCACCATTTTTTTTATATACTACATAAGCATTCCAGAAACTTTGATTTAAAAGATGGCGAAAGATCTTTTTTTAGTATTTTCTCTGGTGGTTCCTTGCTACTGGATAGTAGGACAAACACTGGTCCGATTTGTCGACACCCTCCATTGTTTTATTGTAGCTTATTACAGCTGTTGGTTTTTAGCTCACAGGCTATCATAGCCTGAGAGCTTATGTGCCCGCCCGTTCTGTATGTACGTTCGTATGTTCGTGCGTAACGCGATAACTCATGATAAAAATATCGGATCCACTTGAAATTTTGTATGTAGGTATATCCTGATAAGGCGCTTCCCTGATTAGTTTTTGGTGTTCATTCGATATGTATAAGAGGGGGAACGGGGGGCTCATGCCCCCCGTTAGTTGATATAAATGGGATTTTCATGCAGAATTAAGTTTTCGTTCAAAATTTAGATTAGGATCATTCTGATGAGGCGATTCCGTGTTCATTGAATAAGTATAAATAGGGGGAACAGGGGTTCTAATGCCCCCCCCCCGTTAGTTGATATAAATGGGATTTTCATGCAGAATTAAGTTTTCGCTCAAAATTTAGATTAGGATCATTCTGATGAGGCAATTCCGTGACTGTTATTAGGTGTTCATTGAATAAGTATAAATAGGGGGAACAGGGGTTCTAATGCCCCCCCCCCGTTAGTTGATATAAATGGGATTTTCATGCAGAATTAAATTTTCGTTCAAAATTTAGATTAGGATCATTCTGATGAGGCGATTCCGTGACTGTTATTAGGTGTTCATTGAATAAGTATAAATAGGGGGAACAGGGGTTCTAATGCCCCCCCCCCGTTAGTTGATATAAATGGGATTTTCATGCAGAATTAAGTTTTCGTTCAAAATTTAGATTAGGATCATTCTGATGAGGCGAATCCGTGACTGTTATTAGGTGTTCATTGAATAAGTATAAATAGGGGGAACAGGGGTTCTAATCCCCCCCCCCCGTTAGTTGATATAAATGGGATTTTCATGCAGAATTAAGTTTTCGTTCAAAATTTAGATTAGGATCATTCTGATGAGGCGAATCCGTGACTGTTATTAGGTGTTCATTGAATAAGTATAAATAGGGGGAACAGGGGTTCTAATCCCCCCACCCCCGTTAGTTGATATAAATGGGATTTTCATGCAGAATTAAGTTTTCGTTCAAAATTTAGATTAGGATCATTCTGATGAGGCGAATCCGTGACTGTTATTAGGTGTTCATTGAATAAGTATAAATAGGGGGAACAGGGGTTCTAATCCCCCCCCCGTTAGTTGATATAAATGGGATTTTCATGCAGAATTAAGTTTTCGTTCAAAATTTAGATTAGGATCATTCTGATGAGGCGATTCCGTGACTGTTATTAGGTGTTCATTGAATAAGTATAAATAGGGGGAACAGGGGTTCTAATGCCCCCCCTTAATTTATATAAATGGGTTTTTCAAGCAGAATTTTCAGATTTCGTTCAAATCTCTGAATAGTTTAATGGTTAAGTATAAAAGAGGGGGATAACACCTTTGAAATTATATAAATGCTAAATGGATTTTTATTAAGAATTATCTAATTTGCTCTGAATTTTGGATATAGATTTTTTATATGATAAAGCATGTCTTTGATAGTATAGGAGGTTCAATGATTAAGTATAAAAAAAGAGGAAAGGGGAGAGCTGTTTCCCCTTCTTAATTTTTTTTTTCGAAAGGAATTAACCCTTGAAAATATAAGGCTTTACTGTACAATTAGTATTTTAGCCTGTGAGCTCAATGCCATCAGTTTAACTGGGCAGTATTCTTTATTTTAACACTTTTTTGTCTCTAGTTACAATTTCCCCCATATCAGCTGTATGTACAGTGCTAAACATTAATACATTTTTTTTTATCTTTTCACTTCAAAACGCAGATTTTTCCTTTTTGGAAAGCAATTATGTTGCCTCTTTTTAAGTTTTCAGATTTTATTTTTGGTGGCAAGCTTTGCGGTTAGGTCTTAAAGTTCCACAAATGTCCGCTTTGCATTTTATTAAGAGTTCTGCCAGTTCAGGTGAGGTATAGAAGTTGTCCGTGGTTAATAAGTAACCCTTATTTCTCAAATCGTGGATTAAACTCATTACTGTTTTTGTGAAAAGTCCGTAATTCTCATATTCAGGATTGAAAATAGTTCCTTTTCCGGTGTAAATAAGTGAATTCCAGATGTACCCGGACTCAGCTTCACACAATTGAAACATTTTTATACCAAAACGGGCACGTTTGCTTGGAATATATTGTTTCCAACCTAAGAATCCTTTATGAGCTATTAAGGACTCATCGATCGATATATATTCATTAGGAATGTACACAGTTTTGAATCGCTGAAGAAGCATCGAATGGAATTCGTAAATTTTCTGTAGTTTTATATTTGGATGACTCTCAGCATTAAAATTTTCCGAATTCTCGAAATGAAGAAACTTCATTAAGAGCGAATAACGTTTTTCGCTCATTACTTTTCCAAAGAAGGGCGTGGTAATAAGTGGACGTGTCGACCAGAACCATTGTTCTTTTAGTTTGTCAATAACTCCTTGCAGCAGCAATAGAGCAATAAAACACATCATTTCCTTGTTTGTTGTCTCAGTCCAACTTAATATTCGTGAACTAGGTGTTAATTTTGCACTATTGAGAAACGTTTCAGCATATCTGTTTGTTTCTTGAACAATAAAAGAAATAACATTTTCATCGAAATATTGTCCAAAATATTCCAAGGGATCATCTGTTGTCAATTCAACTTGTATGCCAGAGTTTCCCACAAAAGGAAATCTAGGATGAGCAGTTAAATTTGGTGCAATGTTGACTGGTGTCCATATTCTCACAGCATCTAAGGAATCATCTTCAGATTCGGATTCACTTTCAGATAGAGAAAGTTCACCTTCCGATGAATTTAATAAACTTTCCTCGGAATCAGATTCCATATCGCATGTAAAATGTTAGATCGAGAAATATAAAGAAAAAGAAGTCTTCTGAGATTGAATCTTACAGAAACTGACGTTCATTTCTATTTCAAATAGCATTTACTATCTATCATGAAATAATCCCATTGGCAATGAGCCAATTGGAATGCTTCTCTTTGTATTTCAAATACAAAGTATCAATGTTTAGAGATATGTATATGTATAGTAAGTAAAAAGAATAGGCAAAGGGAAAGATGCACAAAAGCTAGGGTATTGCTATTTTTACATTATAATTGAAGTAAGACCATATCCTCAACTCTTTTCCCCACAGAAGACTTAACTTATATGATATTCATGAAAACTGTTATAAATATGGATTATATCTTCCTAAAATACCTACATGTAGGGCAATCTTTTTCAGCAAAGCTGACATTAAACAGCTTTAAGCCTGTTAGGTGTCATCAACTGTCAAACTCTATAAATAAATAAATAAACATGGTTTCATATATGTACATATTTTTAAAAAGTCCGAATTCCTTACTTCATTTTACATCTTTCATTATTTTTAACTCTGTCACTTTCTTCTGAATTTTTTTCAGCTTGGAAGACCGGAGGTTGAATTTAATATTAGAATCCCAGATTAGAATGTAGGGGTTGCAATTCCACAGGGGTGAATCAAAAAAGAGTAGAGTGCATGAAAATATTTGATTTGATTTAACAATTATGAATAATTTTCACGTTAAAAATAATTTGAATTAAAGTATTAATGCAATTTTTTTTTAATAGATAGTGCATCATATTGATACAGGATTTTTTTTTCTCTAGGATACAGTTTATAAAATTATCTTTCACATGTTAAGAAGTAAGAATATTTTTTTTTTTGTCCACATTGAGATAAACTATAATTTTATATCAATGCATTAAAAACGCTTGCATCTGTCTAGACTTTTCTTAAAATCCTAATTTTTGAAAAAGTTATAATTTTTTTTTAAATTACTCAATGTATTGAATATATATATATATATTAAATTTGTAAATGATTCACTTTGGAGGTAAAAAAGTTCTATGGGAAACAAGGGGGAGGGGTATATTTTTAAGACAAGGGAATTTTGTGAAAGGATTCGCAGGGAGAAAGGAATTGCGAAAGGTTCTATTAAAAAAAGAAAAAAAAGTAAAGTATCCTTTTCACTGCGCGACCGCATATATCCGTTCACTAGGCTGCAGGTTACACTGCAATTGAAGCTTTATTTAAATTAGTATAATTCTACAAATATAATCCACTTTTAAGAAATTGAGTTATGATTGATATTTTCAAGGCTTATAAGTAGATAAAATCATACCATGTTAAAAAAATCCCACTTTTATTAACATTTAAAATAAATTAAGTAGAAAACAACATTACATTTTTGCTTTTTTGCTCGGCGGTCAGGGGGTAAGGACTTTTGAAAATTTTTGAAACAGATCCTTTGCGATACAAAAAAATAGTAAATTACGTATGTTTAATTTTATGCGAAATATTGTGATTTATATTAACCTTTTTTCACTCGATGTAAATGTAATTTCAAAGATACAATCCAAAATATAACTTTTCATGCAATATAAGGATTTTTGTAATGCGCAAGTGTATATTAACATATATATGCTCGATATTTATCATATGAGTTCATACATTCAAAATATCGAAAAAGAAAAAAAATGATGTGATCGTTTGTTATACCATTTAGTTAAGGGCACATGAAATATAAAATGGTTATTTTTGAATTATCGACCTTAAATGTGAGAAAAAAGTTTATTGTGCCAAATAATTATGACTTAAAAGATCATGGTGATAGAATCGTTTTAAAATTATATATTTTAAGCACTGGCAGATGTGTGTATGCATATACATATACATATATATTTTTCCTTTTTTAATGCTTTGGTACATTAAAAAAAATATATGTTTTAGGTAAACTATTGAAGCTCTTTAAAAATTATGTAACTATCTTGTTACTTTGAAAATATCTAACATTATACGTCTAAGTGTTTTTTAAGTACAATATTGAAGAATTTCAATTTGTTCGAAAGTTTATTAATTTCTTACTAAACTCAAAATTAAACACTCATCTCTTGTTTTAAAACAGTTTATTCTCATGACAAAATTCTTCTCAGTTCTTTCGAACGTAGATAATTTAACGAAACACAACTCCAATAAAAAACCGTAACATTTTTTCACATATCTCATTAAAAAACATTCTTATCAAACTCAAAAAAACAAAAAGAATATTGTTTCACACAGCTTAGGTAAAAACAGAAGAAATAAACAGATAATATATTTATCACAAATTATCGTTTGCACAGAAAACTTTTTACATTTTGAAATAATTAGGTATATCTTGGTTGCTAGGTGACAAAGCCAGTAGAAAATTAAATAGCATTTTATCAAACATACCGCCCCTCTTGAAACCTCCGAGGGGGGTTTCAAACTAAAACACTGCAATTACAACCATTGTAAAAAATATAAATAACAATACAATTAAACACAATATAAATGAGTCACAGTTAAGTTAAATTTAAGCAAATATTTAAAAAATTTTACATAATACATAATAAATAAAGAAATTTTACAATAATGTACACTTTCTTATAAAAACTGAATTACTTTTCAAGAGGTAATACAGCAATTTTGGATACTGCTCTTTTATATATTCCATTTGGGGTTTTTATATTCACAACTCTTATTCTATTATCATTACCAAAAAATACGTCTACAATTCTCCCTAATAACCATTTAGACACTGGAAGATCATCTTCCTTTATTACAACCATATCTCCTATTTTGAGGTTGTTTTTTGATATCATCCACTTATGCCTTTGCTGCAATGTACTTAAATAACTATTTTTCCACTTTTTCCAGATGGTCTGAACCATTTTAGTGGTCTTTTGCCATAAGTTTAGTCTATTATCTTCAATATTACTCAGGTCAGATTCAGCAATGGCATTAAGTGGGCGACCAATAAGAAAATGTCCCGGGGTCAAGACCTCCAAGTCATCAATATCTGTACTCAAGGGAGTAAGCGGGCGCGAATTTAAGATACCTTCAATTTGGACAATTATAGTTAACATTTCTTCATAAGTTAATTTAGAGTTGCCCACAACACGTTTAAAGTGATACTTGAAGGACTTGACTCCCGATTCCCATAAACCTCCAAAATTTGGAGCTTTAGGGGGAATAAATTCCCAAGCAATACCTTCAGATATCAAGTAATTAGTAAGGTTCTGGTCTGGTTTGTTTACCAATTCATGCAACCTTTTAAGCTCTACATTAGTCTTCACAAAATTGCCTGCATTATCACTGAAAATTTTTCGAGGTTTGCCTCGTCTGGCAAAAAACCTCTTTAATGTGGCAATAAAAGCCTCAGACGTTAAATCAGTAACTAATTCCAAATGCACTGCCTTTGTTACCATACAAATAAAAATACAAACATAAACTTTATGATAAATTCCTTTACGTTGACCTCTATATCTAATCAAAAATGGACCACAGAAATCAGTTCCTGTGCAATTAAAAACAAAGTCTACATTTATTCTTTCTTTTGGGAGCTCGTCCATAATTTGCTCTAACAATTTAGGTTTGGCCCTAAAGAATGTAATACATTTATGTACAGTTTTTCTACAAATAGCCCTATCGTTTAAAGGCCAAAATTCTCTTCGAACACAATAAAGTAAATTTTGTGGTCCTATATGTAGATATTTTTTGTGATAAAACTCGATAATTAATTCTGTTAATTTGTGTTTAGAGGGCAGTACAATTGGGTGTTTTTGGGCATAATTTACCGTGCTATTTTGGAGACGACCTCCAACTCTGATTAAATTATTTTTATTCAAGAAAGGATTTAATGAAAGTAATCTACTATTTTTTGGTAACTCCTTACCCTTAGATAACAATGTGAATTCAGAACTGAACTCTTTTTCTTGAACAGATTTTATGATAAACTGCTCAGCCTTCTTCAATTCAGCAGATGTTAGCTTACCTGAATACCTTTCTTTTGGCTTTTTGACATTCTGAATGAACCTGAAAAAATAGCTAAGAATTCTTATTAATTTAGCATAATTATTACTCAATTGCAAAAAATAATCAATAAAAGATGAACAGTCTGATATTAAAAGTGTAGTCTTTAAAGCTGTATGTTTAAGTTCACTTATGTATAGATCATTATCATTTTGCTCAAGTTCGACAGTATTTAAAGAAGGTTCAGTTTGTTGTGTTAGAAATAGTGGACCCTTCCGCCATAAGTTACTCTGGAGAAGTTTGTCTGGATCTACACCTCGTGACACAAGATCAGCAGGATTATCAGAAGAAGCCACATGTCCCCAATGACTGATATCAGAAAGATTCTGAATCGTAGCCACACGTGATGACACAAAGGTTTTTAAGTCACACGGCTGTTTTCGAATCCAACATAATACAATAGTACTATCTGAATAATAGTAAACAGATTCTTTAGGAACTTTTAAGGTTTTGGCAACCTTATTCATCAATTTGGCTAATAAAACTGCACCACAGAGCTCCAAGCGAGGAATAGTGATTGTTTTGATTGGTGCAACTCGACTTTTACTGCAAAGCAACTGAGAAATTTGCTCTCCTGAAGAATTTGAAGACACAGCATACAATGCCACACCGTAGGCTTTCTCCGAAGCATCTGAAAAGCCACAAATTTTAATTTGCACTGGATTATTTGAAAAAATGTATCTAACAGCACTTATATTATTGATGGCTCTTAATGATTCTAAAAACTGCAACCAATCATCAAGCTCAGCTGTAGGGAGATTTTCATCCCAATCAATTTGCAGCCTCCACAGTCTTTGTAGGAAAATTTTTGCTTTCGTCACAACTGGTCCAAGTAGACCCAAGGGGTCGAAAATGCGAGCAATATTTGACAGCACACTTCTTTTAGTTACCTTGGTTTACTCACTGAATGATACACTAAAAGTAAAAGTATCATCATTGGCATTCCAGCAAAGTCCTAGTGCCTTAGTTTCACTCATATTTTCAAAAGTGTAATTCTCATTTTTAAAGGCTGGCTCCATTAATTCTGGATGGTTACTAAACCATTTATGTAAGTTCATGCCACACGTATTTAATAGTTGAATAAGCTCAATTTGCAGTCTCTTAGCCGATTTTAGGTCAGTTGCTCCAGTCAGGACATCGTCCATGTAAAAGTCTGATTGTACCACACCAGAAGCATACGGAGATTGAGATTCACCATCTATACCAAGCAGTTTAAGGCAGCGCATGGCTAAATAAGGGGCACTAGTTGTGCCATATGTGACTGTACATAGTCTGTAATATTTCATCTCACCATTTACAGAATCTTTCCAAATTATGCGCTGTAAATCACGTTGACTTTTATCGATAAGTATCATGCGATACATCATTTTTACATCTGCTGTAAATGCATAGCGGTGTGTACGAAATCTAAGTATTATGCTAAACAAATCATCTTGAATGACACCTCCATTCAGCTGTATGGAATTTAGGGATTCTCCTGATGAAGTTGCATGTGAACCATTAAAGACAACTCTCAATTTTGTAGAACTTTTATCTGGGCGATAAACAGCATGATGTGGTAGATAATTCGCATGTATTGACTCATCTGTTTTCTCTACTTCCTCCATATGGCCTAACTCTCTATACTCCGCCATAAATGCGCAATATAACTCTAAAAGATTTGGATTTTTGACTAGCCTATTCCAAAGTGAATTTAATCTATTTTCCGCAAATTGCTTTGATTCTCCCAAAGAACTAGGATCTTTTTTCAACGGAATTTGTACTATGAATTTGCCCGTTATATCTCTCTGATGTGTGTTTATAAAGTGGGTGTCGCATGCTAATTCTTCTGTATTTCTCAATGGTGTACTTTCTTCTACTCTTTCAATTTCCCAAAATTTTTTCATTTCGAAATTTAAATCTGTTTCAGTAATTAACCCACAATGTATTTGTTCCTGCTCGCTACAATCGTAAATACTCCCACTTACTATGCAACTGAACACCGTATTTTGCAGTATTAATTTAGAATTTGGTAACTTCATACGACCCACCTTTATCAATTCTAGAAATACTTCAGCTCCTAGCAAAAGATCTATTTTCCCTGGTCTATTAAATTCAGGATCAGCAAGAATAATAGACTCTGGAATTCCTAGCTCTGAAATATTAATATATTTCGAGGGCATAATTTGCGAAATCTTTGGTATGATAAGGAAATCTAACTCTCGGCTATAATCTCCCGAATTATTACTGATCAAGGCAGTAGCTTTATTTTTTACCGCTACAGAGGATCCACTTAAACACGATACCGAAATATTACTTCTTTCTTTTCGAATTCCTAATCTTTCAACTAACTGCAATGTTAAAAAATTGCTCATTGAACCATTGTCCAATAAAGCACGCACCGGAACTTTATTTCCGAATTTATCTCTCATATAAACAATAGCAGTGGAAAGAAGAACTGTTTTAACATTATTCGATCTCACATTTGAAGTACCAGTGAAATTTTGAATTTGGTTATTTAACTCAAATGGTATGGCGTCAGCATTTAATGTTGGTTTACTTTCATTCGTTGACAATACATTTGGCACTTCCTTATCACTATAATTTTTTGTGTTTCCCACCGCATTGGAATTTCTCTCACGCCTATCAAAACAAAGAAGTATATTGTGCCGTTTATGGCATTTTGAACACGAGAATGTTGAGTTACATTTTTTGACGCAGTGGAATTCTGAAAGACAGTTAAAGCACATATTGCTTTTTTCACAAAATCTACTCTTTCCTGTACATTAAATTTTTGAAATTTGGGACATTTAAAAACACTGTGATTTTCCTGGTTACATACAACACATTTGCGCATATTTTTCTCATTTAAACTCGCAACCATGGATGTTACCTTTGAAAAGCTATGCTTTATTTGGCTTTCGTTTTGAAAATTTCGCTTTGTATTTACTTGTTTGGACGCACTTAGTGTACGCGCGTGGTCTCTCAAGAATTCTAGCAATTCTGTTAAACTCGGTAAATTATCCCGCTTAAGATGTCTTTCCCACCAAATTTTTGTATTTACATCTAATTTTTGAGCCAAAATATAAGCAAACATAGTAGTAGAAAACCCCTCAACTTTTTGTTCTAAAATCTCTAACGACCTAATACATTCATTTGTTATATCTATTAGATTTAATAATGCTGCTGGGGACTCATTCTGAATAACAGGAATATTTAAAAAACGTTTTAAATGCGCGTAAACTTGTTCTCTCGAATTTGAAAACCGTTCTTCCAAAAGCGACCATGCAACTTCATAATTAGAATCCACGATTGAAATAGATTGAATTATACGAAAGGCATCTCCTCTCAATGAAGACTTCAAATATTGTAATTTCATTGCCCCTGACAAATTAGAATTTTCATGTACAGTAGCCTTAAATATATCTTTGAAAGAAAGCCACTCATGCAAATTACCCGTAAATACAGGAAGAGTTAACTTTGGCAATTTAATGTTATTATCAGCCTTTGTGGCGTTTTCTAAAGTAACAGTTTGCACTTTCATTTTTGACAACTTTTTTGTAAGTTCAAATTCCATTATTTCTAAAATTTCATTAATTTCTTCGTTTTCCTTAATAAAATCCTCAATTTCATCTTCTTTACTTATCTTATAAATAGACTCAAATAACTCAGAAAAGTTTTTCTCTAATTTATTCCGTTTCTCCTTTATGAGAATTAATTCATTTAATTCTAGCTCAGAATTCGATAATTTTTCTTTTAATTTTGTCAAGTTTGTTTTGAAAATTTTCTTTTTTGCTTTTAATTCTTTCATACACATTTTTAATGAATAAAAATTAAATGGGTGCACTTACCCCTCTTGGCTCTTTAAAAGATGAGTTCTAACATCGAAGAAATAGCAAAACAGCACAAAATATTCACCAGTTATCCTTCAATCATTGACGTAGAATAACAACTCGCTGATTTTTCTCCGTATAAGACGGACCATATGAAGAATTTCAATTTGTTCGAAAGTTTATTAATTTCTTACTAAACTCAAAATTAAACACTCATCTCTTGTTTTAAAACAGTTTATTCTCATGAGAAAATTCTTCTCAGTTCTTTCGAACGTAGATAATTTAACGAAACACAACTCCAATAAAAAACCGTAACATTTTTTCACATATCTCATTAAAAAACATTCTTATCAAACTCAAAAAAACAAAAAGAATATTGTTTCACACAGCTTAGGTAAAAACAGAAGAAATAAACAGATAATATATTTATCACAAATTATCGTTTGCACAGAAAACTTTTTACATTTTGAAATAATTAGGTATATGTTGGTTGCTAGGTGACAAAGCCAGTAGAAAATTAAATAGCATTTTATCAAACAAATATTGCGTTCTCATTTTTATTTTATTTTTTAACATTTAAAGTTTTTTAATGAAATATTTTTATTTTTATTTATTTTAAGCCAAAATGAAAATATATTCAATTTTTTTTTTTTTTAAGTGTACTGAATAGATATATTGTTCAAAAAATACGCAATAAGTTAAATAATTCTGAAAAGTAAATTTATGCATGAAATTAATTTCGTTTGATTTGTATATGAGCTATAATGTGTATATTTACTTTAAAAAAAAGTTTAATCATTAATAAAATTTAAAATTTTTAGCAAATACATGATGATGATGTTAAATATTTCCCAAGAACTGCTTCATTTTACTTTACGAGATTCCCATGTACCCTTAATTGTAATGTTAAACATACACATATAAATGCTGTTAAAATGTTTGTTATTTCTTATACAGTGACTGTTTGATTTTTATTTTGTAACAGTCTCTTTAATTTATTAATACCTATTTGCAATCTCAGAAAAAAAAAAGAATAAATAAATAAATAAATAACGGAGAAATTAAGGAATCCATGAAGTTAAAGATACCAATTAAACATATTAAGTACAGCATGCTTTGAAAATATCGAATAGTTATAACAAAAAATGCAAATTAACTCTGTTTAAAATGCACATTTTTCCCCTGCTATACTCAAATTCGCGCATAATATAATGAAAATTATGCTTAGAATACTAAACTATCAAGGGACTTTTTTCTTTTCTTTCTTTCCTTTTTTTCTTTTCTTTCTTTTTTTTTCTTTTTTTTAGCAATACAAGTTTTATATTTTACATTTCATTTTATTTGTTTTACACCAGAATTTAAACTGAATAAAAAATACATCCTTATTAGAATTAGCTTATGAAATTTATCTGAACAAACATTAAACTTAACCTAATTATTATTACTTTTAATTTTTTTAGAATTATACTAACTTTCAAACGGAATAATAACACGATTTTTCATTTATTTTTCGAATTTTTATAATTTATGAGATTTCTTATCATTCTAAAATAACTCTGAAAAGAAATATCCTATTTTATAGTAAACATATAAAATAATACAAATTGCTTAATTATTTTATTTTTCAAAATTTTCATTGCACGGATGTTTCAGTTTGCAATAAGTCAAATAAAAGAATGTATGTGCAATGGAACTAGAAACACCCGATTTTTATTAATATTGTTATTTTTAAACATTTCTAGAGCATACAAATAAAATTTATGAAGTTTTATTACATCAGTCTTATTTTATTGATAGGGGGGGATATACAAATGCTTTAAATATTTGGGTGTTAGCCTCGGACGATGTTTTTCTTAAAACTAAGGGAATGCTGTAGGTTAAATTACAAAATTAAACAATTCTATGCATTTAGAATAATCTCAGCATTGTTACGAAAGACAAAGAAACATATATCCTGCTAACACCTCATGAAAATTCATATTAATATGAAATATAATAACAAATAATTACATGCTGGAAAAATTCTATTCTTTGGATGTGCATACATTGATTTTTTTCTAGCATGCTTTATGCAATATAAAAATTATAAATGATTAAAATAGCAATATCATAATCATACATAGTTTGAAATTAAATATAATAAAAAATCCCAGTATTAAATAATACTTATATATATAGTATGAAAGTGAATATTAATATATAAAATTAATTTCGCAATTACATAATACTTTTTCTACCCTTATATGATAATTTCTTGCTTATAAGTTTCTCTTGTATTCCTGCCATATGAAAAAAGCTACAATTATAATACCAATATTTTAGGATTATTTCAAACAGGATCACTCACTGTATGATTAAAAAAAAATCACTGAAAGTAGGTGATATTTTAGTGAAGATTAATGCATCTTCACAGTGAAATAACTTCTTTAAGGGAGCACAAGTAGATAGTCAGTTATAGTCAAAACCACTCATGCTTGGACGCGCCCACACGTCAATCAACCAGTTTACTAGAGGCGAAAGAAGAGAAAGCAAAAGCCGGGCATAACGTTTCACGAACAAAAACCAGTGTACGGAAAAAGCCGGAACAAACATTTCGTTGACATGAAATCCCTTACGAGAAAAGCCGTAGCAAACAATTCAGCGTAGCAAGGTGGAATACGGAATAAGCCGGGACAAACGGCTAAAGGGTTAATGTTACAGTTAAATGAAAAATATCGAAATACTTTTTTTTTAAAGTTAAAAGAGATTAAAGTATGTATCCTTTCAAATAGTAAATTAAATGAATGTAATATGCAAATGTTTGAAAATATTAATATAATAAAATTTATTTTAATATTTTGAAACATTTCGTTATAATACTATTCAAAATATTATTATAATGATATGTAATCTAATGGAAAAGAATAATAAAGTAAAATAAGTAAATATTAATATTCTATGATATTGTCAATGTTCATCTAAAGAAAGTCGCACATTAGTATCATCATTTAGTTTTACATTTGTATTTATTTTCAGTATAATGGCTGTTCTTATCCATTTACAGAAAATGGCATTCCCTAAGCATTTTAGCATTCGACTAAAATAAGGTTCTTGACAAATAGTCTACCTAAGTACGCCTATTGTGCTGTGGAAAGAAGGAGTGTTTGAAGAAACGCCTTCTTTAGCGCAGGACAGGAACAACGGGTGAAAGCACATCCGCGTACAAGCGCTTATAACCATTTCAGTGTTAGAAAAGCTAACCGTCTAAACGCGCTTATAACCATTTAGAAGCGGAATACTTTGAGCGTGTGTAGACGCCCATAACCATTTATAAAGGGGATATTCTGGGCGCGTGTGCGCGCTTATAACTACGAAAGGGTTAACAAATAAGTACATTTAGAAAGAAGATTGTGATTACCAATGATATCAGCAATACCTAGAGTTATTTCAAAAACAAATTTATTCCTTCTTTATGAAAAAAAACGTGGTTTCAGTAACATTAATAAAAATTACAAATGTAAAATATGTATGGAACTGATATAAAACTAAAAAATTCAAATTTTGTCCCTATATCTGAACTGAGTATTTCATTGTTTAAATCCTTAAATTATGTGTGGATTTTAGAAAATTGTAGATTTAAGAGAGTCTGCTGGAGGGTACACTCTCTGCCTTGAGTATATACCCTTTGTTTTTTTATGACAACATCACTGTTGAGTACTAACATTCTGGACAAACTATAAAAATTACCCAATCGATTTTAAGTAATGAATGTGCAATGATAAAGGCGAATACTATTTATGAAAGTCCAAGTAATTCACAAGAGATAGGTACAGATATAAGGTAGAAAATTCAAAGTTTAAAAGACGTTTCAAATTTGTCAGAAAGTTTTAAGCGACCAAATAGGATATAGTAGTAAAACACATTTTGCCAATATCTTTTATATTTTAAATCTTTATTGAATTTTCTATATTTTTTATGAAATAACAATGTGTTTATAAAAGACATATGCAGTTTTTTTTATTTATTTACAATTTATTATTGATATTACGTAATTTTCAGGTGAAGTAACTCTTTAAAGAAAAATGTTTTTCAGTTTGTAAAAAAGTCAGTTTTACAGTTAAAGAATTCGTGGTATGAAATGCTGTTTGATTTTAACTATTTTACTATTTTAACTGAAATATCCTAAATAAAGAGAAAACATTATAAATCTTTTAAATTCCTTTTTTTTTGCAAAAGATAAAAAGACAAAAACAAGACTTTTCAAAGAATATAAAACAAAATAAAAATAAAAGTGTGTTAGCCATAGCTGATGTTGACACTCTTAATTTAGAGATATGCTAGAATATATGATGCGATTTCTACTAAAAAAACAAGTCAACGAAGAATAAGTTACAATTTTTTAAAAAAGCTTCTTTATCTCACACAAAATATTTGACACAATTATGAAATGAGGTGTCTAGTTAACTTATTCTATTCAGAGAATTTCTTGTTAAATTTCTAACCTGCTAAACATTTTTCCCCACTATGAATTAACAGATGACTTCTTAAAGAACTATTTTGAGAGAATTTCTTGTTGCATATATCACATACAAAGGATTTCTCACCAGTATGAATTAACAAATGCTTGTTTAAGTTACTTTTTTCAGAAAATTTCTTGTTGCATATCTCACATGCAAAAGGTTTTTCACCAGTGTGAATTAAAATATGCCTGGTTAAATCACTCTTTTTAGAAAATTTCTTACTGCATATCTCACACACAAATGGTTTCTCACCAGTATGAATAAACAGATGGCTGCTTAAATGACCCTTTTGAGAGAATTTCTTGTTGCATACCTCACACTCAAAAGGTTTCTCACCAGTATGAGTTAACAGATGGCTGTTTAAATGGGCCTTTTGAAAGAATTTTTTGTTGCATATATCACACATAAACGGTTTCTCACCACTATGAGTTAACAGATGGCTGCTTAAACTGTACTTTTGAGAGAACTTCTTGTTGCATACCTCACATTCAAAAGCTTTCTCATCAGTATGAGTTAACAAATGTCTGATTAAAGGGCTTTTTAGAGAGAATTTTTTGTTGCATATATCACACACAAACGGTTTCTCACCACTATGAGTCAACCGATGGCTGCTTAAACTGCTCTTTTGAGAGAATTTCTTGTTGCATACCTCACATTCAAAAGATTTCTCATCAGTATGAGTTAACAAATGTCTGCTTAAAGGGCTTTTAAGAGAGAATTTCTTGTTGCATATATCACACACAAACGGTTTCTCACCAGTATGAGTTAACAGATGACTGCTTAAAATGCCTTTTCGAGAGAATTTCTTGTTGCATATATCACATACAAACGGTTTCTCACCAGTATGAGTTAACAGATGGCTGCTTAAATAGCCCTTTTGAGAGAATTTCTTGTTGCATACCTCACATTCAAAAGCTTTCTCACCAGTATGAGTTAACATATGTTTGCTTAAATGGCTTTTTAGAGAGAATTTCTTGTTGCATATATCACACACAAACGGTTTCTCACCAGTATGATTCAAGAGATGCCTTATTAAATCACTGTTTCTAGAAAATTTTTTGTTGCATATATCACATACAAACGGTTTCTCACCAGTATGAGTTAACAGATGACTGCTTAAATTGCCTTTTCGAGAGAATTTCTTGTTGCATATATCACATACAAACGGTTTCTCACCAGTATGAGTTAACAGATGGCTGCTTAAATAGCCCTTTTGAGAGAACTTCTTGTTGCATACCTCACATTCAAAAGATTTCTCCCAAGTATGAATTAACAGATGGCTGCTTAAACGGCTGTTATGAGAGAATTCTTTGTTGCATACTTTACACAAAAAAGACTGTTTTTGGAGAAATTCTTCTGCCATAGCTCACGAATAAAAGGTTTTCCTGGCTGTGAGTTAGAAGCAGCTTTTTCAAAAGGATCTCATAAAATATATTTTGCTGTATTTGTTTCACCCATTGAATATATTTTGATTGATGTGATGCGTTAGATTAATGGTTTTATGCATCTGCAATAAAATAAAATAAATTATTATGAGTTTTTACATTTCATTAAAAAACAAACAAAAAATAAACTTATCACAAAAATTTAAAATCAATAGGGAAAATAAATTGCAATAAAATTTTTACCATAGTATTAAAAACTACAATAGACTCCCAATTATCTGAAGTTAGCGGAATCAAAGATGTGTCGGATGCCATTCCCAAGAGTTTAAAGATTCAATTATAAATAATATAAATAGCAACAATTTAAAATAAATATTAAAAAATATATCAAGTAAATTTAAGGAGAAATTCTATTTCTTAATATCATCTTAAGAAACGGTGATACACTTAACAAAGTACAGAGAGAAAATAAATTATTTTTGTGATGATAGAGAATTTTAGTATGCAAATGTGTTTAGTAAGAAATTCTCCGGATTTCAGATTTTTTTTATCTAATGTTAATGCTTACTGCTAAAACATTCCTTATCACTTAAGAAAATTTATACTGCAATTAAATAATGTAACCAGCGGCATAGCCAAGTGGTCTCTCCCATCTCAAAAGAACATCTTGGTTTCTGAATCAAGCATTCAGCAACACTCAAAACTACTTATACGGAATCACAAAGAACACATGAGAAATTTCATTTTAGACAGGTGTCAAGTGGTATAATCTTAAGGGGTCAGGTACCCTTTGAACTAACAAAATACGTGAAAAAATGACCTCTGTAAGAATTGCAGTCACTCTGTATCTAATTGACTTTTAACTATAAAATTGAAAACACATATTAAGAAGGATTCCTTTTATTAGATAAAGTTGTTAAAAAATGTATACACATATGCAATGATTTTTAAATGATTTTTAAAGATAATACAATTTTTACGAAAGAATAATTCTTGTATGCCTTGCGCGCACGATTTTTCAAATTTGAATGGCTAAAACAATCCAAGATTTTTTTTATGAGTAGAGATATAATGTGTTTTCAAAATGACCTACGATGAAAAAAATAAAATTTATAGATCTAGAAAAAAAAATTATTTAAAAAAAAATTCGAAATATCGTGATATTTTTTACACAAAAGTAGTCGTGAATTCTAAACTTCTAATTTGAGGAACATAATAGTAGGTCATTTTGTGCCTGTATACGTTTAATACATTCAGCGAAAATTTTGTGAAATTCTACCCAACCATTTTTCAGAAATCGTGCGCGCAATGATCAAAATCGCTGTTTTGAGAAAATTGACGTTAAAATTTTAATCACCCATTGATCGTATAGGAAAAGCGTAAAGTTTTTTAAACATAACTCTTCTTCTAATGAGGATTTTTGAATGCGGTTTGTTTTTAAATGTTCCTAAAGAATCATACTTAATTATAAGCTATTTTTTTAAAAATCGATTTTTGGATTCTTCAAAGGGTACCTGACCCCTTAAATGGCATAATTCAAAGTCATATCTTTTTCCAAGTATATGAACTTTTCGGTTTTAGGCAAATTTTAAACATAAACATGTTCCGCTTTAACTGTATCATCTAGAACTATTACAACATATTTTCTCTGTAGTGCACCTATGAAGAGAATAAATATATTACAACGAATTCTGCAAAAGTAACCTATCTTATCCTAAGAAAATCAGGATTACACGTAAACAACATTATATATTCATAGTTCATAAAACTTGAAACCTGTAAAAAATGGAACATTTTGCAACTGTGTTTCTTTTTGGAAGGTTTTTGGTGAACACGGAATCATCCCGTAAATGTAAACTTTTGAAAATCTCGAAGAATAAGTGTACAAGTACACCTGCTAACATGGATATGGGTTTTAATGGAACCAATTGTTGCTGACAGTTAAGGTAAAAGACCAGTTTATACAAATGCAATAACGGGCACTGATTGAGTTTCGAGACCCTTATCTTTATTTTATAATTTTATATCAAACAATATTATAAAGTAATGTGCTACCTGGAATTAATAAAATTAGCTCTACTGTTGATCTGGTTATTTGTGAACTTTTATTGCCATTTTTAAAATACCTTAATAAATCTCAATATGATTTATCTTCTGCTCTAAGACATGCTCTTGATATCTTTTTATCTATAAAATAGTTTTCGTCATTTAGTAAACAAGAAATAACTTCGACGGGTTAACCAAGTAGTGTCGAAATAAGACACTGGCGCTTAAAAGTTTGTTGACAAATCCAAAAGAGCAGAATTCTTTGCTACAGAAATCTTAGATGTATTTTTTTAATCATACAGATTTCTTGTAAAGTTGGCCATTCGATTTAGACAGGTAATACATCTTGTGATAATTCTGAGAGCAATGTTTCTTTCTCACTTGTATTCTTTCATTTTGAGTCTCGTTGATATTTTGGGAAAGACCAGAGAAACCGTGAGAAGTTTTTGTGTTCTTCTGGTTTTTACAAAAATATGGCTAAGAAAAATGCATTCGTCCTATCAGTGTTGAATTCAAACACTTTTCTCCAGGAGATGATTTATGTGTCCTGGGGGATGGGGGATTGCACTTTTTCCTCATTGAAAGCATAAAATTTCAAATCTGCTCTAAGGGAAGTGTCAAACCCCTAAATCAGCACTGAGTCCATGTAATCATTAACTAGAAATATTTAAAGCAACAAATACATTATAAAAATTTCGTATAGTTTTAGATAGTTATTTCTCTGATAAAATTGTTTTTGGTTTTATTTTCCAAGTTTTTCCTTTCTTTTTGTGTGCGAAATATTTTTTTTCTATTATTATTTAATTTTTGTCGTAGAATTTTTCATCCGGAATCATTTTAAAATAAATTAATAGATTTTAAAGGGCAGATTTTTTATGTATTTATTTAGTATCATAATTTTGTTTTTATTCATTAAAGCAGTTAGTTGTATGATTATAAAAAAAATTCGCAATTTTTGTACGCAGTCAAAATAATGCGAAAAACATCAGAAACGGTTTTTACATTGATTACACTGCAGCGTCAAAGTTAAGGGTTGCCTCCTTCGAAGCATAGAAATGTCTATTCAGATCATTTAGGTCTTTAAATTTATTAATTGTATAGAAGTGCTACCTCTCTCCGGAATTTCAAATTGCTCTTTTCAGAGTTGCAAAAATCCATCCAGCAGAAAAATGCTTCAATCATCTGAAATAACCACAAATGCGACTTGTGAATGTTAAGTTTAAAATTGCTTATATAAACTTCATTGATGGAAGGAGAGTTGTGCATGAAGAGAGTGGTGATAAGGTTCTTCTTTTAACAATGAGAAATCAAAAGCTTAAATTGAACATATTTCACATATTAAACTCCGAGAATTTAGTGCTGAACTTGTAGATCGATCTAAAACTGTTTCGAACCATTTAAAATAAATTGCTTTTGAAGTAAGTAACAGAAACAAATATTAATTTTTATGCAGCCCATCATTTTAAAAAATTGTTAATTAACCCTTTAACAGTCCAAGGGTTTTTGTGTATTTTTATAAGAATGCTTATAAATTGCAAGATATTTAAACTAATTAATCACAGTTTGATGCTATAATATCTTTAACATTACTTCTTTATGTATGATTCAAAATAACATTCCGTTTAAAATATTTTTGTCTGCAGCCAGTTAAATATGATATCTAGATACGGAAAAAGCCGCGACAAACGGTTAAAGGGAATGAAATAAAATTTTTAAAAAGAATTAACATCCTTGACCAGACATCGAAAGAAACTAATGAGGCCAAATATGACCAATCAAAAACGGCAAAACAGGAAACAGAGAAATTCAGAAGAGTTATGGCTGTTTTAGATAACTGTAACCAGACTATTTTTTCCAGCATAAAATATGCAGTCGAGTCTCTATATAACAAAATCCACCGTTCCAGTAAAAAATTCGTTATATAAAGAAATTCGATGTATAGAGAATGTTAAAAATCGTATTTAATGTGTAAATTTTGAACAAATATTATTTTTTATCTTTTGAATTAATAATTTGAAATATTTAAAAGTAAATATTAACCAAACATTTAATTTCTTAATTATTTAAGCTGTTTCAAAACAGAGAACAGACATTTATTTAAAAGCTTAATGAAAATCAAATAAGGAAGACATGCATTAATTTCAGGCGAAGAAATCTGTGATTTTTTGTTGTTTTGATTTTAAAATTGTTACGTTCTAAAAGAAAAAATGCTCAAATTTTAGCAAGGAATTAAATATTGTAGTTAACATTTTCCGCCATTTGAAAGCCTCTCTTATGTGCCTCTCATTGATTTCTCTTTTACATGTGCAATAATCCAATTGACTCTGTTTTGAGAAGGATGTGGAAAGGTGTGTGGGAGGTGGGATGAATTCGTTGGATTTAAAGAACAAGGAGAAAAGTAATATATAAAAAAAACTCAGCACTGGCGATAAATCAAAAATAAGTGATGGAAAATTGACTCCATATGATTTCGAAGTTTTTTTAAAGCTGAATAAATTAAGACCAATTTATGAAAGAAATCGTTATATGGAGATCGATATTTCGCTATATAGAGATTGTTTTTAATGTAATCATGCGAAAAAGGAACCGTTCCTACTAAAAATTCGTTATATAGAGAAATTCGATGTATGGCGTTTCGATATAGAGAGACTCGACTGTATTTGTTGTGTGTGCTTGTTATATCTCTAGTTTCGTTAGCCAAAATAGAAGTTTTCCTTTTAAGTATTAACCAGATAATAATTAAATATAAATCAGAAATATCTTTAAAATAAACTAAATTCATAAACAAACTAAAAATAAATTAAATAGTTTTAAATAAAAATCTACTGTAAAATATTTGAATAAGACTTGACTAACATACAGTATACCATTTTCAATAGTTCTAGGATAAAACTTAACCTGTTAATCCTAATTTTAATGCAAAAAATTTTTGTAGTGTACGAAAATTGAATAAAATACATTTAACTTTTCAGTATGGGCTCATTTTTTTAGATCATAGTGTTTGTAAAATCTCTGGTATATCATAATGTAACTTCGTTGTATTACTAGCTACAATTATGGAGATAAATTTAACTTTATTTTATACATGCTATATTTTTTTTAAATTAAGAAATGAAATAGATATACAATTCTTAAATTTACACGAAATACGTCTATTACCCATACACACACACATAGTCAATCCTGTCATAAGATTGAAGGAGATGGAAAATATAAATACCATTTTAGACTTCTATTAAAAGAAGTGTAATCAATTATTTTTTAAGGTACTCTTTCTAAATACAACCTTTTGTATATTTTGTCAGTACTTTGATATTATTATATTTTAGACAGGATTATGTTATAGAAAGATTCTCCTTTTACAGGTTTTACTGCGTTGCAATGTTAGATAAATATCTAAACATTTGTAATATAATATTATCTTTTAATTTCACATGTATAATAAATGTACAAAATAACAAAAACATTTAAGTACACAATATATACACTGCTCAAAACAATTAAAGGATATTGCAGTTTTAGGTGGATTTTGTATTTAGGAAACTTTTTAGCTGATTGATACATGGTCGACAGACATAGTAGGTTATATGAGAATAAATTACACATGTTTGGCAGAAAAAATGCATTTTATTGCGCATTTGTGTACAAAAGGAAAAAACACAATTTGTGCATATGAGCAAAAAAGAATAAGAAAAGGTGTTTTCTTCAAAGAAAATCATTTTCAGTAGGGGGTATGGTTTCCACGGGCGGCCAGCAACGTTGAACACATTTGAGGCATGGACTCAATGAGGCTATTAATGACGAGTTGGGGTATTCTGCCCCACTCTTCCAGAAGAGCTCTTTCCAGTTCTTGGTGGGGGAGTTTGTGGGGGTTGTTGGCGGCCAGAAACTCGTCTTCCTAGAGCGTCCCAAACGTGCTCGATTGCATTCATGTCTGGAGAACACGCTGACTATTCCATTCGAACGATTCCTTCCTCGAAAAGGAAATCCTCAATCAGGTTTGTACGATGTGGCCTGCAGTTA
Source organism: Maratus speculifer (assembly GCA_964019185.1). NCBI lineage: Eukaryota > Metazoa > Arthropoda > Arachnida > Araneae > Salticidae > Maratus > Maratus speculifer. The sequence continues at coordinate 16,304,356 of CAXHSM010001376.1, read as the reverse complement.
TCATCCATTAAAATGAAGTTATCTCCGATTGCTGCAGCGTAAGGGACTACAATAGGTCTGAGGATCTCATCCCTATATCGGCGACCAGTCAGAGCTCCATCTCGAATGATGTAGAGGTCAGTGCGCCTGTCAATGGAGATGCCACCATACACCAACACTTCTCCACCGCCAAATCTGACACTTTCGTGCACGAACGCAGGATTATTGCTACTGCCGCGGTCCCTCCAGATGAAAATACGCCTATTATCCGGATGCACAGAAAAACGGGACTCGTCAGAAAACAGAATATTGCTCCTTTCATTTCTCCTCCAATTGACATGCTCGGCTGCCCAATCCCTGCGGTCGCGACGATGCCTTGATGTTAATCTAACACACACCATCGGTCGGCGAGCATACAGACCTACAGCATGGAGCCGGTTTCGGACAGTCTGAGTTGAAATCGTGGTGCCTGTAGCCGAGCGAAGATGTTTTGGGAGAAGAGTAGCGTTCATGTTTCGGTGTCTCCGAGCTGTTAACGCTAAATACCGATCTTCATTGGGCGTTGTTGCCCGTCTACGACTTTGCCCTGGTCTTCGGCCTGCACATCCACTCTCCAAAAAACGGTTCCAGATCCTGGAAATGACACTTTGTGACACTCCAATGGCTTGCGCTACTTCGGCTTGAGTTTGGCCCACTTCTAACCTGCCAACAATTCTCCAAGCTTCTGAATCTGTCAAATGACTTCGCTGAGACATCGTACTCATCGAAACAAAGCAATCACTGAATGCCGATCATCCTTGTCTTCATTCTCTTTTATCCAGTTGAAAGTCAAATTTCATTCGCTGCCGCTGAAGCGACGTTTTTGACGTCGAACTCAAAATTTGCATACTCCACAGTTTGAAAACCAGAAAAATTTGCATTTGTGATTCTCTTCTTCTATTTTCGGCAAAAAAAATTTCGTTTATATCTTTATTTTATATAAAACTTCAAATATCCTTTAATTGTTTTGAGCAGTGTATTTTTATGTATGTATATATAATATGCATTTCAATACCATGTTATACCAACAAATGCGGAATAAGTACTATATAATGTGAGTTATAAACAGAAAACCATTCAGATGAAGTGTTTTGTAGTTATCCGCACTTAAAAAGTAAAAAAGGAATTATTAACCCTTCCTACACTGACAAATTCTGCTAGTAAAAGGAGAAATTATCAATTGACACCAGAATTTAAATACGACTTTTTTAGAAATTAGAGATTTTTTAATTTAAGCTTTTATTGTAAAAGGAAAATTATATTAAAATATTATTGATGCCATTTGCAAATTTAAATTTAAAATTAGGTATCCCAGACTGGGCACAGTGTGCCGGAAAAGGTTAAAAGATCATTCCTGTGTCTGTCTCTCACAGACATTTTACTCATAAACTAGGGAAAGTTCAAACGAGGTTGAAGTACAGTCAACGATCGATAATCCGCAATCTCCTATAATGCGCATTGCTTTACGAATATAAACAGTGAAATAAACACTTAGAAAATTTACGAATTCGTGATCCAAAAATAATTTTTCAAAACAAATAAAATAATTGAAAGAAAATCATAAAAAAACATTCATTTTTTTATATAACTCTTTTATTTTATTAAAAGCAAAAAATGGATTGCAGCATTATGGAACATATGCATTTATTTAAAGGCGCATACATATAAATATTTTAATAAAATAACTTTAAAAAGGCACTTTTTGGGATAGCATATTAAATGAATTATTAGATTTCATATTTATCTTTTCATACTATACTGATTATAGACTTAAAATACTGTCTAGAAATAATAAAATGATGTATAATCCATAATATTCTATAATCCACAATATTTCATAATCCGCACAACCTTTGGACACATATGCGGATTATAGAACTTCGATTGTAATATAGGATATTAACTCATCTATTTATACAAGATCATGTGGGCCATAAAACCAAGACTTTTTTGAAACATTTTATGCATTTCATATATACTGGATTCTTACAGGTCAAGCATGAATGATAAATTTTTAAATTATAAACATTCAAAATTTAGTGCTTCTGATGTTAAATTACATTTTAATATTTTAATTAATATCTTTTAAAAATATAATTCTAATGTACTAATTTTTTTATATAGTGCTGATACTAAAATACCAAAACATAAATATTTTGAATTTGCATTTTTTTTATAATTTTATGATATGAATTATTTAATTATTATTTGAAAAAATTTCAACTTGCAACCTATAGTTTTTTTATGGATTTAGGTTCATTAAGACTTGCTTTATTAAAATCCAAAATTAAAAAATTTTCTTTCAGGTAGTATTAAATTATCTTTAACCCTTTAATTCCCATGCTAGAACACGTTCTAGAAATTATGTAGTTCATTTCACACCAGAAAAATTCAATGGCTAATTTCGTTTTATTTAAATACGGAATGTTCTGTTATTGATTAAAGCAAATATTGTTGTTTTAATTTTCTGGTGGGAACTGAAATATATGAATTAAAATATCTCGGGCGGTGTCGGGCGGTTTGGGATCCAGAGGGTTAAAAAATGACAAAATGATGGTTTAACGGGATTGTCTATGATAGAAACGACTAGATATGTTGAAACTTCTTATGCTATCCTGTAATCTAGTAGTCTTTGATAATTGCTTGAGTGATGACTAATGCTTGATTAAGAAGGGGGACATTTTTGGTCAACAATTGAGTACTGAACTTCAATTTGGATAAAACTCATAAAATATGCTTAATTTAATATATGATAAATGAATTAATTTCTCAAGAAATAATTAATTTATCATACAAATTGCACAAAAAATTTGTTTTTAGGGTAATAGAAAGGTGTAGAGTTCATTCATGCTGTCAGAATTGGATACTGCTTTAGAGGAAAAAAAAAAGTTAATGTTCATTTTAACATGTAGATGTCTCCCTAAGCAAATTTTATATACATCATTTAAAAGTAGACTTTATTTTCAATCAATCAATATCAGTAACTTTCTTCAATGATAATTTGTTGAGGAACTAGTAGAGGATAATTTATTTTTATTTTTTTTCCTGCCACAACTGTACGAATACACAAAAAATATATTTTACATATTATTTAAATTAAAGAAATAATGTGTAAAGTTTTCAAAAGTACTTAAGTTCTTATTCATGAACCTTACTTTAAAATCGACTCTTATGCTAGGGTAGATGCTCCAATTTTGCCCACATTCGATTGTTTTGTACACTATTTAGTTTGTTATTGATGTTAATGTATTATATGCTTTCTTACTTTTAAATCAAATATTCTATAAATCATTTCCAATTCTATTTGTTTATTTTTTGAAAAAAAAAAATAGACTTGCAAAAAAATATAAATGTGTAAAACTGCAGTGTGTTCTCACAAACTTAAAAGTTTTGCTCAGCAAACGAGTTTTCTGAATCTTTCAACATTAGGCTTTTATTGACTTTGTTTGTTTTGAAACAAATTACTATAGTTTAATGAGGTAAGCTTTCTGTCTATTGCAGTTTTACATTTAAATTGATTATTTTAATAGCTAAAAGAGGGGTGGCCAAAACTGGAGCTTTAAATTTGCTATGTGTTTATGGTACAACATTATGTTCCACTTTTTGTTACAAGATTAATTATAGCAGAAATTTTAACAATATATTTAGAAATATTTGGATATTTTTATTACTTATAAATTAAAAAGATTAATAAAATTACAGCATGAGTAAATGAATTTTTATATTTTTTCAAAAGGAATGAAGGAGTTGAATAATTTTTGCAAGATTTTAGGCATAAGGATTTAGAAAGACCAAATAAATATTGCTGAAATCTTTACTACAAAAAAGGATTCATTAAAAAAAAAAAGTCAAGTTTTAAAAAGACAATTCTGAGTTATTAAGAAATTGTCTAGATTGAGCACTGTTCTAAGATAGGAAGTAAAATTAATTTATTTCAAAATGTCTTTTTAGCATTACAAGATAACTAAGTTTTGGAGTACCCCTTTCTACCTTGCATCACAAGTTTACAGATTGGGAATCATTTTTCTCTAATAATGTTGAATCTAAAGCAATCGGTCTAATTACTAGAGTGGACTGTTTAAGACAGCCAATTATATACACGAGGGATATGGGCCTGAAACCTTCTGTGAAGATCTTTATAAGACCCTAACTTATATTTACACAACACAATCTAAAATTTAAAGAAAACCTCTCAAAACCCAGAATGATTAGGCCAATAGACAGCTAAATACTAGGAGTTCAAGTTAAAAATATATTTGAAAAGTTTATTTTAAAAATTATCAGAATGCTATTTCCTTTAAAAATGGAACAGTTTTGAGATTCAAACTATAAAATTATTGAAACTGGCAAGATAGAAAATTGATTTCAACTTGGAAGACCAGGTTTGAAATGCCATGATTCCCCTATTAAATCAAATTCTAAAAAAACTTGTAAAGAGGCAGAATACATTTAAATAAGATACAACAAGCTAACATAAATGAAACCAAGATCAGAAAATGATTTTGAGAAAGATAACTCTTTGGTGAAAATTCAAGAATTTTAATTTTAAAAAGTCCACAATCCATGGATAATTATAAAACTGATTAAATATGCAAAATATTAAAATAGGTTTTTTATGTTCTATAAGCATACTTGTCTCTTTAATGAATTCAATATATTCTTTGTTTTTTAATTTAAATTTTCAGTTAAAATCAACTTAAGTACAGGGTGTTTTCTTTTAAATTGACACGATTTGTAGCCAATCTGTAGCCAATTTTAATAACTAGAACTGATTTTAAACTTATAAGGGAACTAATGAAAAGCAAGAGGAAATGATTCCAAGGAAAAAAAATAGTTCCAATCACAAGTAATGGTTATTCCATGTAACATGCTATGTTCGGCCATCGAAAAAGTTTTACAAAGAATACAAGGTATGGTGCAAGAGATAGGTGCTTACATTGAATGTGGTTGAATTCCTTATCGGGAAAGTAAATATTATGAATAAAACATGCATTTTATCCAAATTATTAATTTTGTCAGTTTCTGATGTTTTCTTTCCATGCAGAGCACCGAATTTCCTGCTAAGTGATTGGAAGTATTTTTTATTTATTTTTTGTTGGAATCATTTTTCCATGGTTTTATTAGTTTATTTATAAAATGATGTGCCATTCCAGTTATAATAATGAGCTACTGGCAAATATTGTCAGTTAATAAAAAAAAATCTGTGTATTTCATTTAATGTTTTCATTAATTCATAAAAGAAAAAAAATTATCTTAATACAGCAAACAAATACATGTGTGACAAAATAGATGTTGCATAAAAATGCTTTACTTTTACTGATTATCAATTAAAATGTTTGTTAAACTACAGTCAAAGACCAATACAGTAATCTGTGTTCCCATTATCTGCAATTTTCTATTATCGACCTGTCCTGTTCATCATTTAGATAGTCATGAATTTTTCCCTGGAGATTATGTTGTTGATAGTAAAGAATCCAAACCATATAAGTATGGTGTAGTAAAACAAGTTGATCATAGTGGAAGAACAGCATTAATTACATGGATGAAAACTTATCATGCTGGTGGTGATGGTCATCCTATTGTACTCTCAGAAGAATATGTGAGCGTGTATGACATTAAAGATCATCCTGATTTTAAGTATCGACCAGGATCATGTGTCATTAGAGTTGTAAACTCTGAGGATACAAATCCTGGATCAAGCACTGGACAGGTGGTTGATGTTCATTCCTCTGGAAAAGTTGAAGTTTCTTGGGTTGGTGGATGCGTTACTTTACAAATGTAAACAATGAAATAAACAGTTAAGAAAATTTACAAATTTGTGATCCAAGAACAATTTTTTAAAACAAATAATAAAAAAATTGAAAAAATATCATAGTAAAACATTCATTTCTTGTTAATAAAACTCTTTTAATTTATTAACAGTAAAAAAAAGATTATAGCATTACGAAACATATGTAATTGTTTTTATTTAAATGCATTTATATATATATATATATTTTTAATAAAATAACTTTAAAAAGGTATTTTTTCAGATAGCATATTAAATCAATTATTAGATTTCATATTTATCTTTTCATATGATACTGATTAAATGATTAAAATGCTGTCTAGGAATAATAAAATGGCGTATAATCCATAATACTCTATAATCCACAATATTCCATAATCCGCAAAACCTTTGGCCGCAGCGTGTGAAGACTATAGAACTTCGACATTACATGATATTGGGATGGCCAAAACTGGTACAAATTGAAAGAAATTATTTAACGAGTTATTACTCACAATTTAAAATATTCCATAGAAAGTTACTAAAATCAGTGGCATAGCTAGGATGGGTGATAACCGGGGCGGATGCAAAATGGTGTCACCCCCTCCCCTTATTCCACCATATTTTTTCAATCACAATTTTATGTTTACAAATAAAATGTCAACATTTTTTGCATGCCTGTTGTAATTTTATAGATAATTCAAAGAAATGGATACAAAATTGTACTTTAAATGCAAAATCTTAAAGAATTCATACATTTACAGAGAAGCCTATTTTGATTTTGATTTTTTAACAAAACTTTGGTAAACTTATACTTTACTTCTTTATCGTAATAAACTTCTAATTTATTGCATGATTATTGCTTCATTTTTGAATTATTATTTAAAAAAAATCACCTGGCCACATATTTTTGAAATGCAGTATAGTTTACTAACTAAAGTTTATGCTTTAGAATTCATGTGTGCAGACACAGATTAAAGTATAGGTTGTATTATCTTTTAATATAGATTACATTGTATGCAAGTGCAATCTCTTTAAAAAAAGGGGGGGGGAGGGCAAAGAGAACACAGGTCATCTGTAACACAGGAAAAGTTCAAAACCTTCCTTATTTATCTTCAGACTTCCCATATATGAAACCACAGGGGCGACTCATAACTCATCCAATAGCTCGCATAAATCAATGCAGTGCCTATATATAGAAAAGAATCATTTTTCTTTTCTTTTTTTGATTTGCTTTTGCTCATATTTGTTGGAAAGGTAGGTTTCTGTTCCTGGTGCATATCTTAGACACCGCATTCTGTGTAAAATTTCAGATTATCTAAGAAAAGAAAAATAACTCGGTTGCGTGATGCACATAAAATTTCATTTTAGCAGATTTTTTTCCAAAATTTTATAAGACTATATATATATATATATATATATATATATGTATATATATATATATGCAAATAAGGATTTGGTGTCACCTGGGGCAGACTGCCCCTCTGCCCCCCGCTTGCTACGCCACTGATTATAATCAACAGAAAGACAGTCAAATTTACTAAAGAACACTTATTGATATACAGTAGAGGACCTATTATCCGGAATTCCGAAATCCGGAAGGACCCGAAATCCGGAAATGAAGAAGATTGAGAATGAGGTGAATCATGATGAAATGAACGAATCATGAATCTTTGATCAAATGTGCGTTTTTTCGAAATTTTTTAAGATTTCATGCTTTTTTGGCTTTTGTTTTCAAAAATCTCCTTTTTTCTGTGTTTTTTCGACAGAATTTATGTTTAAAAAAAAACGCAAATTTTTTCAAGTATTGCTTCAAATATCAAAATTCATAAGTCATTCAAAGATTCATGAATCATTCATTTCATCATGATTCATGCCAATAAAAAACGCAAATTTTTTCAAGTATAGTGAAAAAACTCTGCAAATTCGTCAAATATCGCTATAAAACCTTGCAAATTTCAACAAATATGGCGATAAAACCCTGCAAATCTCGTCAAATATCACGAAAAAATCCTGCAGATATCTTGCAAAAAATTCAAATTTTGTGAAACGATCGCAGAAAAACCCCGTGTAAGCGCCCCCTCTAATTATTTTACGATTTTTCGACACCTTTGGGGGGGGGGGTGGATTAACGGTATTTTACGGTATATATATATAAAGCCAGTTGGCAAAACGTCCGGATTTTGAAGAGCTCTGAATTTTGGATGTCCGGATTTGAGACATTGTACTATAGTACAAGAGTCAAAATTGTAGCTTAGTGTTTTTTCCACAGACTTCTCATACAACACACTTTTTATTCATATTCTAAATAGCAGTGCTATATTCCTTTTTTTTTTTTTTTTGAGGGGGGGGGGGGGAGAGAGTGTCGAGTTTCGGACGGACCCGAAATCTGAAAAATTCCAAAATCTCTCGGTCCCGACGATTCCGGATAATAGGTCCTCTACTGTAATATGCTTCAATCAGTCAAAGACTATAAGACTTTTATTTCATCTTTTGTCTAAATGTGGCCAAAACTGGAACATTTACCCTATATCATCTTTATCCTTGTAACTTAGCAACACACAGACATCACAAAAATCATCTCTGTCACCCTCGCCTTTTTTAATTGACAGAAAATGCCCCCAACCCACGCCAAACACAGCTTTTCACTCAATGCATCAAATATTAAACTTGCGTAAATATGCTTAAATCACAAAATATACCTATTGCCAAAAAAGCTACAGTGTACACAAAATATATTCAAAGTTCTGTAATCTGCACATGTTGGGGCCAAAGGTTGTGCAGATTATGGAATATCATGGATTATAGAGTATTATGGATTGTGTGTCCTTTTCTTATTCCCAGACAGTATTTTAATTCTATAATCAGTTTAATATGAAAAGATAAATATAATATCTAATTATTAGTTTAATATGCTATCTCAAAAATTCTTTTTTAAAGGTCTTTCATTAAAAAATTGATATACATGTGCATTTAAATAAAAATAATTACATACCGTAAACTACCGTTAATCCGCCCCCCCAAACGAAAAGAAAAATCGTATAATAGTTAGAGGGGGGCGCTTACACGGGATTTTTCCGCGATCGGACAACAAAATTTACAGGTATGAATCATCATGAAATGAATGAATCGTTGAATGAATCTGGAATTTTTATACTTGAAAAAATTTGGTTTTTCTTTTTTTTTTAACGTAAATTCTGTTGAAAAAACGCAGAACAAAGGAGAAATTAGTAAATAAAGCCAAAACAAGCATGAAATCAATTAAAAAATCTTGAAAAAACGCGCATTTCATCAAAGATTCATGATTCATTCATTTCAAAATGATTTATCCCCCTTCGAGAATGGGGAGGGAGGGCGCTTTCTCGGGATTTTTTGAAAATTTCAAATTCGTTATAAAGTGGGGAGGGGGCGTTTGATCGGGAAGGGCGGATTAACGGTATTTTACGGTATACATATTACATATGTTAAGTAGTACAGTTTGTTATTTATTGTTAATAAAATAAAAGGGTTATATTTTAAAAAGTAAATATTTTATTATGACTTTTTTTTCATTTTTTTTTTTATTTAAAAAAAATATTTTTGGATCATAAATTTGTAAATTTTCTTAACTGTTTACATTTGTAAAATAATGCGAATTATAGAAAATTGCGGGTTATGGATGCACGGATTATAGAACCTTGACTGTACACAAAATTAAATTTCAACTGCATCCATTTTCAATGATGAAACCACTCAATAACTATTGTATGTCATCATCACTTTACAAAATACACAAATAAATTTCGAAAGAATTTAAAAAACAAACTGGTAACAACAAAAACTCATTTATCGTATTGCCAAGTTTATCGCTTGTTTCAAGATTCAACCATAGTTTCTCATGTGTATGCGATCTTTAATGTAAATTTCGATAAACTTTATAGAGGTACTGAACCAAGCAATCAATTTTTTTTTTTTTTAAATTATTTCAATTTAACATAATGGAATGAAATTCAGTTTATGAGCAACACAATGTTTCAAAATTAAACGTATTTTTTTTAACCAGTTAGCTGTATATTAGCTGTAAAATTAGATTAATATACAGTAAACTACTTAAAGATAAATAATAATAATCAAGGAAATTATCAGCAATACATAAAACATTTTATAATTCTTTTAATAACGCATTGATAAATTAGCAAAAATGAAAGTTGCAAAATCGAACATTACATATAATCATTATGAATTAATAAATTCTAAAATTGCCAGTTGAAGAATAATGAAAGAAACTACCCTATCTTAGCATTAACGTATTTTGGTAAAATAAATTTATGTTTTAAAATTACCTGAACAAACTGCGAAAGACACAAGACGCCATTAAAAGAATGAATCGTGAATGCTTTATGATTCATTGAAAATGATTCTTGCAGTCTTTCTAAAAAGGATTCCAATGTATGCTAATTATTAATTTTTTTTAAGTAAATTACTGCAGCGGCAATATGACTAGTACTTTTTTAATCTTTAGTAATAATACTGGTACCAGACAGTCGTTAAACAAGCTTTTCAAAGAATCTGGGCAAAATTTTCCTGAGTCATCCAAAATCAAATAATGTCAAATTTTTCATCCAAAATGCACATTTAAGCTTTAGATTCGAAAACTTTGAAAATACGCCTTTAAAAATAAATCGTTTATTTTTTTAATTAAAATTGAATTGATTATTTCTATTTGAGCCGTTTTCTATTTATTGATTGAATCACTCATCATGAATGATTTTTTTCACATGATTGATTCGTTGTGTTGGCGTCTGTAATAAAATGATAACGCTCTGATTGTAACAGTAGCTGTTATTTTAAAATCAATTTAGTGAACCTATCTTCTTTACTAAAACAAATTAATGGTAAGATATGTTTTTTTATCCATTCTTCTGCTGAAACTTCTATAACTTGTGATTCAATCGTATGAGGACACAAAATGTTATGTGTCGCTTCGCCACTTTTATTTTTGCTGACATTTATAGTCATTTAAGATGTTCCACACATAGGTAAACCAAATATTAGCATTACCTTATTATTTTATTACTTAATGGTATTAAAAAGTTAAAATTTGCGTAATATTAAAAACAGATACTTCCATTTACATAAACGAAATTCTTTTTTAGAAGTAAAACACCCTATAAGTAACTAATATACACTATAAGTAAAATACTCTATAAAAATTCTACTTTGAGTTCTCATCTAAGAAATCTTTTCAGATTTATAAAATTTTATTATTGTGAGCACAATTTTCTTACATTCTAAATCATATATTTTAAAACTAAAGAGAATTTCTGAAGGATTTTAAAAGAAATTTTTACCGTCAACTGTTTTTTTGTAATAGAAAATAAAAAAGCTCTGAAGTAAAAAGTATTTTACTTCATCAAAAGTGACTCCCTTCCAAATATAAGCACTTTTCCTCCCTTCTAATCTGTGTGCAGTTTTCTTTTTTTGAAAAAGTCATTTATAAGCCTTTCCTTTCAATATGCACACCCTAATTGCTTATTCTTTTCATACAAGTCTCAATTATAAATCTCATTTAAAATCACTAGAGTTTTATGTGTGCTTAAAGGGGGCTAACTTGCGATACATTATGGTATATAAATAATAAAATTTATTTAATTGATGATAACTCATATTATTTCTGCCAGGTCAATTATAATTTCCCAAATAGGATATCAATTACGCTGATTAAATCAACCATTATTTTACATAGACTCTCTCAAATCTGCAACTCTCTAAAATCCGCACATATTTTATGGATGTAAACAATGAAACTTTCAGTTCGGATATTGGGACAAAATTTGATTTTTTTTAGTTTTGTATCAATTCCATATATTTTTTAATTTGTAATTTTCTTAATAATACTCTATTCTAGTTTTTTTATGAAGGAAGAATAAATTTTTCTGGAAAAAATTCAAGATATTGCTGATATCACTAGTAATCAGAATTTTCTTACCAAATATATTTACGCATTAATTTAGATTTTTTTGTTATTAAGCAAGGCTAAACTTGAAAAGCAAATCCTTATTTTATGATTTTGATGTAAATTAGTAATGTACTTTTATGAGGCAAGTTTTGTTGAATAATTTTGGAAAAATACATTTAATCTTTGTAATGAATATTTAATCACGCACTATTGATTATTAACTTGATCTTTGCTATTAGTACTTTAATCATTTAAAAAATTATCTAAATTTTATTATTTTAGTTTATTATTTATTTTAATATTTTATTATATTGTAAGCACTCATTTTAGTTCCGATTGCATTATTAATTGCACTCAAATTACTGTTTAAATATGTAAACAAAGCAACGACCAGATATCCGCAAAATTCTAAAATCCGCTCAACCTCTGGTCCCAAGCTGTGCTGATTTGAGGGAGTCTACTGTACATATAGGATAGCATAAATAACAAGAACTAGGGTAAATAGTACATGTATTGGCACCTAAAATACAACTTTTCTGTTGTGCAACTCTGTGGGACTTAATTTTTATAGCCAAAATGAAACCAAAAATTAATTTAAAAGAATTAAAGATGCTATTTTCTGACAATGAATAGATAAAACAACTGAACCTAAAAGTAAGTTAATTAAAAAGTATAAATGAATGTAAGACAGAAATCATAGTTATAGGCACCTTATTTAGTTATTGGCACTTGATTTGACAGTTATTTGCATCCTCCAAAAAGCCATCTACATGAAATCAAAGACAAAAGAAAATAATAAACTGCTTTAATGTACATTTAATAATCATTTTAACAGGGTTGGCATGGTTTAAACCAATTGGTTTTAACCATGATTTAAACCAACTGGTTTTTTTTCTCAAAAAAAAATTGTTTTTTTTTTTAGAAGAAATATAATGACATTTTTTATTTTTTCTTTATAATTTACCTGTTTTGCATTATTGAATATAAATAATTTTTATTTTTAACACTTTATTTCTGCAATAAGCTTTAGATACAGTGGGTTTAGATCATTTTTTTATGTATATTAAGTTTAAAATCAGTATGCGTAGGTGAACATCTCTATTGCTGTATAGAAAAGCTTCAAAATTGTGAACTGATCAAAAATAAAATAGATTGAAAATATTCAATATTTATGTAAAATAGTGGTACTACTAGGTTATCCCATTGACCAAAAAATTATCGCCAAACTATAAGATTAAATACCAATAATGAATGACCGTGAATGTTGCAATCAATGACATTAAATACGATTCATGTGTTTAAAATGTCATTAAGTGATTTTTATTTCGACTTTTTATTTGTATTTTTATTAATATTCTACTCATTATTTGTTTTTTTGTTATTTAAAATAAAAATTATGTCAATATGTATAATTTGGCTATTAGTTTGGCGATTTATATAATTTGGTGAAATTAGTTGACGGGATAACAGAGTAGTACCAAAATAGTTTCATTTTTCCTAAAAATGCAGACTATTTAACACAATTCATAGCGTAACATCAGATTCTACTCAAGCTAAAAAAAATTTATTCTTGATTGGGGAGGGGAGATTATCTGGAATAAAATCAAAATAAAAAGAAGCAATTATTCAAAGATTTACTTACAGCATTTTAAAAATAACAATCTGGTTTTCTTTTTCCTGTTATATGCTGGATCTAATAAATTAAAAATGCTGACTTTAAATTGTCACTCAAAAAACAAAATCCCAAAAGGTATTTGAAATTTATTATTTGAATAAATGTGGAAAAGAATATTAAGATTTATCAAACTACATCCGAATGTTTATTATTAGTTATCAAAAGGTTGTTTATAAAGATTTTTAGAATATCAATGTTTCACAGTATAGAGCAGTTTATTCTTTGAACATAAGACTCTTTGCTAATATTGTTTAAATCAAAATATTATTTTTTTCAATTTTCTACATAAATTCGCTGTAATTATTTAATTTTAATTATTTTAAAATGAAGTTACACAACTTATAATCCAACAATGTCTACTTTTATCAATAAATATGCATTTATATGTAAAAGGAAAAGATGTTTAAAAAAAAACCCAGTTTAAACCAAAAAAACCTTTTTTAAACCAAGAAAACCGCTTTTTTTTTTTTTTTTTTTTTTTTTTGAAAAACAAAACAGGTTTTTTTTCAACCCTGCATTTTAATTATAATGAAATTAATTATAATAGGTGAAATTCGTATGAAATTGAATTATTTTCTCAATTTTTAATAAAAAATGACTGGAAGTATGGAAAAGCTACCAAAAAAAAAAAAAAAAAAATGCCATGACACTCTTTTTTTTTCTTTTATCTTTACAAGAAGAAAGTACTGTATTCATGAAAATTTTTTACTTCTAGTTTTCGACGGATTTATACATTTTAGGGGTCAGAGATAACAAAAAATGTTTTACAAAAATGTGAATGTTTGTGCCTGTGATTGTGTTGATTGATTTGTATTGTTTCCTGTGATTGATTGCATGTATGGATGTATGTGACACAAATTTTGTAGTCACTTTATCTCAAAAACTAATGCACAAAATTTAATAAAAATTTATTAATCATACATTATTGATTACTAACTTGACCTTTTTTTAAATATTTTAATCATTTAAAAATTATCCGAATTTTTATATTTTAGTTTATTACTTATTTTAATATTTTCTTACATTCTAAGCTTTCATTATAGTTACAGTTTCATTATTAATTACATTCAAATGACTGTTAAAACGATTTAAGCAAAGCAATGACCAGAAATTCACGAAATTCTAATATCTGCACAGCCTCTGGTCCCAAGCTGCATGGATTTGAGGGAGTCTACTGTAGAACCCTACTTTTTAGGGAACTGATTTGCCATGCTGGTCTGCAAGACAACTTTTATAAAAAAGAAATTCAAAATGTATAAAATTCAGTTTCAGCACATTAGCTTTAAAAAGTTTTAGAACAATTTATATATAAGAAAAGGGAAAAAAATGCATAACTCAAATGCTTGAAGATGTGAATGGGAATAAGTAATGGAGGTAAAATTGAGTTAGTGTTGAATGTATGGACAGCAAAGAATTAAAAATCTTGTTTGGATATCATTTAGGAATATGGTAAACAAAAAGGTATAATTTAAAAAAAAAAAAACTAGTTAGATGTGGTAATCCCAAAACTTTCTTCTATCTCATACACATTAATATTTCCAGTGCAATGAAATGTTGAAATAAAAAAAATTCAAAATGTACAAAATTCAGTATAGTGCATTAGCTTTAAAGAGTTTTAAAAAAATTATAAAAAAGGACAAAAAAAAAAAAAAACTCAAATTTTTGAAAATATGAATGTAAGAAACATTATATATGACAATAAGAAAAAGAGGTGAAAATAAGTTAGGGATAGTTCTACGTGGAGAGCAAAGAAGTAAAAATCTTGTTTGGATATCATTTTGGAATATGCTGAACAAGTAGTTGTAATTCATGTATATAAAAAAACTAATTGGATGTGGTAATACAAAAACTTTCTTCTATCTCATAGACGTTAATATTTCCATACAAACGAAAGATAGCAGCATCACCGGTTTTAGTACATGAACATTTCGAGCCCTGGAGGTTTCCCCCAGTTTTTTGAATAACTAAAATCTTCAGTAACATTTTATGTTTTGTTCTTGCACCATATTTTCTTTTTATGGCCAGAAAGATACTGTAAAAAAAAAAAAAAAAAAAAAAAAAAAAAAAACTTTGTGAGTTTTTTTATTTATTGTTGTAATTTATTTTGTTGTATGCCTATTCATTTTTTAAAATAAAATTTTGAGACATGCTGTATATTATGACAAAGTCTGATTAAATTTAAAAACGAGTCGGATGTGGCAATCCCAAAACTTTCTTCTATGTCATGCGCATTTCTTCTATGTCACATCCTAGAAATATGAAGAACATAGCACCGTCACCGGTTAAGTAAGTTGCATTAAATTCTAATCTGCAACAATTTGTTACAAGTTCTAACAGAATCTGAAATTTCATAAAAAACTGTGTATTAGTATTCGATATATTATGATCGCAGAAATCGTAAAAAAAGTGGACTGAAGCGTCACCTGTTCAGCGATTTACTTCAAAAACTAAAGAATACTAATTTATATTAAGAACGAACAGAATTGAAAGTTTGGTGAAAATTTGTGCATTAGTTATTGAGGGTTGAGTTATTCCGATAATCCTCAACAATCCCTCATAGGGGCGCCGCCTGATGAGAAATTTGCTCTAAAAACTAAAGAATACTAATTTTATATGAGGGACTAACTGAATCTGAGGTTTCATCAAAATTCGTGCATTAGTTCCTGAGATATAGCTGTTGTGAATAATGCTGCATAGTAGGCCACCTTCTCACCAGTTCACTCAGAAAATTAAACAAAATTAATTTATATTAGGGACTAACTGGATCTGAAGTTTCATAAAAACTTCCTGAGAAAGAGCTGTTTCGATAATCATGAATAATTCTGCATATCAGTGCCACTTATTGAGAGATATATGTATATAAATATAATCAGAACCATATTATATCAAAGACTAACGGAATCTAAAGATTTATGAAAATCCGACGAGTAATTCTTGAGATATAGCTATTGTGGAAATCGAGATAAAAGCAGCATAGAAGCGCCACTTGTTACGCCAAAAACTACTCAGCATCAATCTATACCAGGAACTACCTGACTATAAATTTTTATAAATCTTCGTTCTTAAGATAAAACACTCACAAAATTTGTGTCACATACAACCATAAACTCACAGACAGCCATTTTGTACAAGCATATTTTTGAAAACTAACCCCTAAAACATGCAAATCCTTCGAATACCGGAATTCGTAATTTTTCATGAATCCAATACTTTCTTCTTCTAAAGATAGTAAAAAATAAAATTGCAAGCATTCAGTGAAATAATTTTTTAGTTTTTATTAGTCCAGATAAAGGAGTGTCTCGATATGAATCTGTGGCATGTGTATCGCATGCGCACTTACACATGTATATCTGCATGTATGAAAAAAATATCTCGACTTAAGTCATATCTAAGAATATATATTGTGATAATTTAATGCATTAATTTTGTACTGTTTAAGGTAAAAAAAATTGTAAAATCCGCTTCTTAATTTGTAGTTAAAACTCAGTGCAATTTGCTTAAAAATGTCTTGTTTATTATTTTTCTTTCTTTTTTTTTATTCTCAGTTAAATAAAACAGTTTTTGCTGAAGTTCAGTAAGTGTCTTTGGATGAAAATGGTGACAATCTCTTCATGCTGATGCTTCGAAAAAGAATCTGTTGTTTTTCGAAATTAAGCTTATTCATTTGAGAAAATGTCATCGATTACAGAAGAAAATTCTTCCACCAGTGAACAGCACTTTCTTCCTCAAAATGGGAATAAAGGAAAACATTCCTCCATTGATACAGCAGAAAAACTTTTTGTTTGTGAAGTATGCACTAAAGGATTTCTTTACAATAGTCAACTAAGAAGACATCTCTTGATACATACAGGTGAAAAACCTTTTGTTTGTGAAATATGTTCCAAAGTGTTTTCTCAGAATAGTAATTTAAGAAGACATCTCTTGACACATTCAGGTGAAAAACCTTTTACTTGTGAAGTATGTTCCAAGGGATTTTCTCATAATAGTCATCTAAGAAGGCATCTGTTGACGCATACAGGTGAAAAACCTTTTGTTTGTGAAGTATGTTCAAAGAAATTTTCTCAGAATAGTGATCTAAGAAGGCATCTGTTGATGCATACGGGTGAAAAACCTTTTGTTTGTGAAATATGTTCCAGAGGATTTTCTAAGAATGGTAATCTAAGAAGCCATTTTTTGTCTCATACGGGAGAAAAACCTTTTGTTTGTGAAGTATGTTCGAAGAAATTTTCTCGGAATAGTTATCTAAGAAAACATCGCCTGACACATACAGAATAAATTCCTTGTGCTTCTGAAATGTGTTCCAAAGAATTTTCTTGACAATTTGAACTAGAAAGACATCTCGTGATTCATACTGGAGTAAATATTTTGTTTGTGCAAGATGTTTTTCAAAGGATTATCTGATAACCATTATTTAAAAAAAAGCATTTGTCTCATACTAAATAGATTCCTCTTGAAAATTTCTTGTACTAACCCTGTATATGTTGTTGCATTTACTGTTATCACATCTCTTTTAAGTTTAGCATTTAGTTATAAAATAAAAAATTGTAAAATTTTTTCATAATTGTCAGAGTTGTCATTTTGATCACAAGGAAATAACAGTAGACCTGTTCTTTAGTTTTCAATAAAACTTTCTTGATAGTTTTAATTTTCTTTTTATATTACTGTAAGTTAACTTTACTTTAAATTTAAAAGTTAATCTGACCTGAAATGGATAAACTGTATCGCAATATGTTACGCGATTGGAAAGGCTTTATTGAAATAACACTTTTAAAAATAGAAGAGAAATTTGCTAAAAATATTTTTTGTGCAAAAAAATAAATCCTTTTTGTTAAATTTTTTTCTTAAAATTTTTTCAAAGGATTTAAATGAAGCATGTCTCATTATCATGTACAGTAGAACCCCGCAAATTCGGACCCCGTTAATCTGGATCTCTGGATAATCCGGATTGATTTCAAATTTGAGAAGCGATTCGCTAATTTCCATAACATTAACTTATTTCATCGTCGTATTTTAAATTTAAAAAAAAACTTTTTTTTTTGAAATCTTTTTTGAAGAATATCTCCGGTTTTCTTATTTAAACTCTGGTGTTATTTTTTTTTTTAAATGTATCACTAAGTTTGGCAATTCTAATTTTCTATTTAAACCACTTAGAAATGTCATAAAAAATAACTGACAATAAATGTTTACTTAGAGCATTGCAAGAAAGCACTGTAAAATAGTCCCTATAAGACCCGTTGTATGATAACGATTGCTTTCCGATCCCTCTCAGCCCATAGGTCTGTTTCCTTGTTATTGTGACAAAAAGCTTTTACAATATCACTTGCAGTAAATTATATATCTTTATAAAGATGCAGCATTGAATTCAGGCACTTTTCAGTTTAACATAAAGGTGATTTTCTGTAAGTATGCTTTATTTTATTTCATTTGTTTCTAATTCTCCGGATAATCCAAACTTTCGATAATCCGGATTGGGTCTGGTCCCGATTAATCCGAACTATTGGGATTTTACTGTATTCTTTAAACCAGCATGAGGTGAGTATTTTAAAATTATATAAATTATTAATTGAATATTGATACGGCATTTTTACTCAATTCATAAATAAAAGTTTTATAAGCTAATCAGACAGGCACTTTTTTCTGAGGTAGTGTTCTTTTATTTTTTGTTTGTGTACTCATCCATCATACATCATATTCATACATTATCAAGTACCAAAAAAAATCATGCCAATATTGCTTTTTATCATCTATATAATAAGACTCCAATCATGTGACTGTCATCAATAGTTCTGGGCTGACCTCATGAATTTTTTCTATGTCAGTTGGGCATTTTTGCATTATAGCCAAGTGCAGGGTATAAATCATCAAATACTGTTCCATCGCTATTACTTCATTTATATTATAATAGTCCAAATCTTATGACTATCGTATATACTTTCTATTTTGAAATGAAATGCTTCCTTTTGATTAATAAAATGAAATTATTATTTTTTTTAATAAAGCTACATAAATGTTCCAGTGATCATACAGAATTCTTGGTTTTTTTTATGTTAGACAAGTATAAATTTTGCTAATGCCATTATTTTAACTTACCAGTTAATTTTTTTTTTCATTTTTCGCATGGTAAATTGAAACCATGTTTTGATGTAAAATTAAGTGTCATAGTTTACAGTATTATTTATTTTCTTTCAAGAAATAAGAAAAAGCCACGGATTTTAAATATTTAAGTTTTAATTGTAAGTATTACATTTAAAATAACAGATTAGTGAAAGGATTACATTAAAAAATTAATGTAATATAAAATAACCCGACAGAAATAATGCTTGATGATTTATCCCCTGCGCCTGTCTAACATAAAAATACCCGGTTATCCCATTGACCAATTTCGCCAAATTATATAAACCGCCAAACTCCTCACCAGATTGTTTAAATTAATACCTTTTCTATCTGCACAACTGCAGAAAACATTTATTAATAAAATATTAATAAAAATACAAATAAAACGTTGACTTAAAAATCACTTGAAGATGCAACAAACATGAAGTGAATGTTACATTTATGATCAGTCTTTATTGGCATTTAATCTTATAGTTTGGTGATAGTTTTTCGGTCGACGAGTTAATCAAGTTGTATTAAATAATGAGCTCTTGATTTCTCTGTCAAGATCTTTTGATTTGGCAAAGGATTGAGGAAGTAAAACTTAAAA
The DNA here is from genome assembly GCA_964019185.1 of Maratus speculifer. Classification (NCBI taxonomy): domain Eukaryota; kingdom Metazoa; phylum Arthropoda; class Arachnida; order Araneae; family Salticidae; genus Maratus; species Maratus speculifer. Next base: position 16,284,255 of record CAXHSM010001376.1, on the reverse strand, counting down.
AAATTTGGGAATAAAAGTAGCGTCATGTAGTGCATAGCATACATTTAAAGAAGACCAAACTGGTCTCGCCAAGTTAGGATAGTCATATATCATAATGTAGCCAAATCGTGTGTGTTTGCAAGTTTTATCTGAAAAACATCTCTGATAATCTCTGACTTAATTTTGTATCCTACCATTTTGAGATACGAGAAGATCGTTCGGATAAGTTACATGGTTGTGAAAATTCGATGAATGGGTCATTGTATTTTAATAAAAATAAAGATTGAAACAGTTATTAAGTTGTTGAAGGGCTGGTAGCAATCGAAAGTGGAAAGCTGGCAACAATTCGCCAGTTTTGAAAGGAAAATCGATTTTCAGTGAATGTAAAAGACAATAAAATAACACAAATTTTGCATAAGAAACGAAGTCGATCGGATAACGAGTTGCTGAGATAATTGTAATCACATTTTCCACAGTCTTTAATTTTTCAAGACCCTGTACTTCATTCAAATTGCTGTTCAAAGGCATATTTTAATTGAATATGAGACGCTTCACCCGACACAGTGAACTGTTAGTTTAATAGGATTATTCTTTTTGGAGTTATAAGGATGTTTTTTACACGATTCTGTACTACATAAGTAATTTGGCTTTTTATATAATTTGTCAAAGTTGGTTCATCAGCAATTCATTAATACAGCAGTACTATCTCTAATAATATTTAAATGAACGTTTAAATTTTATTATGGAATTGCGATGAATTTTCTAAATAGTTTACACATGTTTCATTTTCATATTTTATATTATGAATATCCATGATGGTTAAGTATTACAGTGGCCCCCAACAACTAATTTCAATTAAGTTCTTTTCTCGATCCTTTAGCTGGGTGTCGATTTTCAATTTTTAAAAAATGTGCGACTACAAAACACTAGAATACACAAACACTAGTCAGAATATATTCATTCACACATTTCCGATAAGAATTGTGAGATTCCAATAACACTACTTTTTGTTAATAAATATCATTATTCTTGAACGTATTTACCAAAAATAGATCTCACTACATATTTTTTAAATAAGTAATGAGCTATTTAATTAAAAAGAAGAGATTTAAAAATCAAATCATTGTTATCTGTATTGTTCTGAATATATTGGACATTAATGTAAATAATAATTCAGATAAAGCAATTATTTTAAATAAGAATTCAAGATTATGAATAAATTTTAAAGATAAAGTCCAACAAGTAAGAAAAATCATGCGTTGAGCATGGATTATGAAGCACTTTCCAATACTTCTTGAAATCTTAAAAAAAAACCTCGTTATCCAGAGAAATAACGTATGATTGTCGACATCTAACTTTGTATTTTGAAAAGCTTAACAATTTTAAAAATCCCTTTATTTAATCTGTCGGTTAATATACAGACTATATAATGGTAAAATTTAGTTTAGCAAGAAAACGGCTAACTGGTTGAAATTTTTTTTTCAGTAATTTATACTAATTGATGGAAACATACTTGAATACTTTTCTTTATCCCTGCAAAATACATAGTACCTTTAATACACGAAATTATTTTGCTAAAGTTTAGTTTAAAGATAAGTTTTCTTTAAAATACTTAAATCAAATTTCCAGAATTTATCATACAAAGGCGACCATCTATCCAGCTTTTGTGTGACCCTGTATATAATTTAACTATATTCTACAAACATTTATTAGTAAACTAAATGCAGTTCATGGTAAAAAGGCATAACACATTTAAAAACCACCTTAAAGTAAATTACGCTCATATTCAGTAACCTTTCCGAGATCTTTTGTGTAACCCTGTATATCTAAATTGTGTAACAATTAACATTTATATAAACCATATAATATGCATACATCTAGTGAAACGTGAAAGCATATATCATAATTAAAAATGATTTCATCCATCTAACAGCCATTTTCCATAATATATAGGACTTCGGATAGAATATACTATTTGAAAATTTTTGTATGGCCTGTAAATGCTATGCACTACGTATTATGGATGAAATAACTCATATTAATCTTCAGCAGCGTATATCAGTTTGATTATATATGAAATCGTTTACCATAATTAAAATATGTCGCAAACAATTTGCCTCTTTATTATTATGTATTGAAATTATTTTGTGTGGGCCTGTAAATGAATAACTATTCTTTTCGCTGCATACTTTACGAAATGCATATGTTAGTGCACTTTGTAGATGCATATAAATTTGAAGATAATTGACAGGGTGTAACATCTTGAAAATTCATTTGAAATGATTTTTCCCCTTAGGTCGTAATGTAATGGAAAACTTTTGACTTTCCCTGTAAATAAATTAATCATGGCAGAAACTTCAATTTCAGTAGGGTTCGTGCTCGGATAAACGTCATTAACGTCCAAAATTTTCATGACAATCGGTGTATATTTACGAGAGTTAGAGCGCGGCAGACGGCCAGACAAACCGAATGCATAAGCACTTTTCAACTTTGTTGGAAAGGGCTAAAAAATGCCTATAGAAGCACTTTAGACTTTGGAGCAACGAAAAACTAATTTTTTTTTTTACCATTAGTTTTCATTAACCTCATTCGTTAACCTCATTAAATGCTTTCGACAGCTTAGAATTAAATTTTGAACTGAAAATCTGACTCGTTGGGCGTGGTTAAATAGTGCATACTGAACTGTGTTCAGGAGTTGAAATTTGAAACAACTCTCCTCTCTTCCTGAATACAGTTCAGTTTGCGCTAATTAACCACTCCCAACGATTCATATTTCGAGCTTAAAATTTAAGCTTTTGAAAGCATTTAATGAAGTTTAAAAAATAACAATAAAAATAATTGTTCATTATTCCAAAGCGTAAAGCTCCCTGTATCGGCATTTTTGGGATCTTTAAAATTTATTTTGAAGATAATACTGACATAAAGAATAGTTTTAGAAAAAACCGCAAACGAATCGACCAATTTTTACGTTTTTTATAATAATTCGAAATTTTGTATCCTAAACTTTAATGGTGCCTATTTGCTTCAGAAGACGTTTGAGACCTTTAGTTTCCTGTTGAATATCATTTGTCTTGATGCATACTATCACACCTTAAAGATTTGCCCAAGAGTTTAGATTCACCCTGTATATATTTTACCATGAAAGACCAAAATCTAGAGAATGTCGACTTTCATCAGTGAATGTGAACATTTATAATGTCACTTGGTGTATGTCCAAGTTATTTGCTATATTTTTTACTTATACTGGCAACTGTTGAATGTGTTGGAAATTTGTACTTGCTTCTCTGTATTTCATTTGCGATCATTCATTTTTAGCACTTTCCAACAAAGTTGAAAAGTGCTTATGCATTCGGTTTGTCTGTCCGCGCTCTAACTCACATTAATATCCTCGGATTGCCATGAAATTTTAGGAAGTTATTGACATTTACCCTAGCACGAACCCTATTGAAAATGAAGTTTCTACCATGATTAGTTTATCTACAGGGAGAATCAAAATTTTCCCTTCACATTACGGCCTATGGGGGAAAATTGTTTCAAAGGAATTTTAAAGATGTTATACCCTGTCAAACGTATTAAAATTTATATGCTTTTACGAGGTGCATTAAAATATGCATTCTATAAAATATAAGGTAAAAATGTAGCTATTTTTCATTTACAGGGCCACACAAAAGAATTCTATTAGATAATGGTAAAAGGGGGAACTGTGTGTGATATATTTTAAATATATTAAACTGTTTCATGTGTAATATAATTGATGTATATCAAAGAGGTTTAGTATAAATTATACGATATTGCCTTCCCTAATATAAAATACACAGTATTTACAGGGACACACAAAAGATTTCAAATAGTACATTCTTTCAGAAGTACTGTATATGTATCTGATGATAGCTGATGGATGGATGAAATGCATTTTAATTATCATATGCGCGTATAAGTTTCACTAAGTTTATGCATATTACATAATGTGTATAAATGCTATAGTTAATACACAGGGCTACCCAAAAGAGCTCTTCAACGTTACTGAATATGAGCATAAATTACTAAAAGGTGATTCTTAAATAAATTATGCAAATTTACATTGGACTGCATTAAATTTATTAAGAATTGTTTGCAGAATATAGATAAAATTATATACAGGGGCACGACAAGAATTGGGTACATAGAGCATATGAATGATAATTTAAGAGAAAGTGATTTGAGTTCTTTTGAGAGTGTTTTAGTTTTAAATAAATTTTATCTTAACACTGATGTGGTACCAGGCACTGAAGGTACCAGGCAAAGGCTGAACAATGTATTTAAGTATGTTTCCATCTATTAGTATAAATTGCTGAAAGAGAAATTTCAAGCTACTAGATATTTTTTGCTAAATTAAATTTTCCCATTATATAGTACGCATATTAGCTGACAGTATTGAAAATACAGATTCAAAACAATAACAGTATTCAAAATACAGATTACTGACAGATTCAAAATACTTGATATAATATGCATATTAGCTGACAGACCAAATACAGGGCTGTTCAATAGTACTAGAATACATATTTGGCTACATTTGGCTTTATATCCTTATTTACCAAAATAACGAAGGTTTGTTAAAGATTTCATGATACGTTGGAAAGTGCTTCATAATCTAAGCTTAACGTATGATTTTTCTTACTTGTTATTACTTTCCAAGGATGCTGAAAAATGTTTATGCATTCGCTTTTGTCTGTTGTTCGTCTGTTCATAAAATAATTACTGTAAATATATTCAAATTTTCATACAATAGGTAAACCTTATTTAGAGTCACCTAGGCATGTTTGGTATTGTACAGGAAATAGGTTGGATTAAGAATTCCTATACAGGTGCACCCAAAATAATTTCATTACATAATGATCTAGGGAGGGAAATTGTTTGAAGAGTTTTCTAATGACATGACGCTAGTTCAAAAGCATTCATATTGAAGTAAATCATTGAATATCTCATTACAAGATGATTACGATATAATAGGGTATTCGTAGCATGGACCAAAATGTCGCGTACTCGTCCCAACCGGCATTGTCCGAGACCATAATAATAGCCTGAAATGTACCTAAAAGGAAATCCTTTATGAACTTGAAGTATTTTTTATTTTTAAAGGAAAATCTAGTAAAAAGTCTTAGCGACGAGCGTGCTTCTATTTTTCTAATTATCGACTACCAGCAAAAATAATGAAAGTAAAAAATTATACATATTCAGTTGTATTAAGATTTTAAAACCCTTAATTTTTATAATAAAATGTTGATATTTATGGTAGGAAAAGGACTACAATTCGACAGTAAAAGCTATATGTGTATTATGGCTCCTGATACTGCAAGTAAAGATACTCGCAAGCTAAAGCTAAACCTTTGTTGGGGTTATTTTCTAATATTTCCTTTTCATTTCGACATTTTTAATTTAATTTATTTATTGGAATTGGATAGGGGAGGTCTACCTCTACATCGCTTCTTTTTTTAATTTGTTTGCAGTTATATATATTTTTTAATTACATAACTTTCGAAACCGGATCTGAAAACGAAAGTGTTATTCTAAAAAATATCTGCAATCAAAATCGAAAAAAAATAAAGGATATAGAGATGGATCTTAGCTATCCAACGCAATAAAATAAAATAAATAAATATGACGAAATACAAACAATATATTAGAAAATAACTTCCCCATAGATTTATATCTTCGCCTGCGGAAACAAGAGCTTGAAATAAGTAATTAAAAAAAGGAAAGAAATTTCTTTAAATGACTTCCTGAAGTGAACTTGTTTAAGAGGTTATACATTAATATTGTTTAAAACCGAAGTTTTTTAAAAACTGAATGTACATTTGTTAAGTAGTGTGATTTGTTTTTTCATATTTATATTATAAATTTCAAATAAAAAAAATTACCTACTTTAAAAAGACACATTCTTTCTGAAATATGTATAAATATTGCAGAGGATCCCGATACGAGATTTGTTTGGAAAGATTTTCATGTCAAAGTATAAATTCTTACAATATAGGATTACATAAATCTAGAAATTTACTTAACGTTTTTAATCTACAAATTTGTTATGTATTATGGCAATGTATCGCAAACCCCTTTAACTGCTAGTAGTGTGCTAGTAGAGAAATAAAAAGTTCATCAGCATAATTCACAGAGGGAGGGGGGGGGGGTGAAGTATAGATTTTTAATCTAAATTTATATAATGTTGCCATGAATGGCAGATAAAAGTTTTCACGAGAGTTTCATATATTTGCGACGTAAATGGTTCTCAGAATCCTTGATAACTAATCAAAGTAAACTTAAATGAAACATTTTCCTTTCTTCAATCGCAAAATTTCTGCAATTAATTTAGACAAAAATTTCTTTTATAAATTACTGGTGAACGACACTTGTTGCATAGAAATTAAATAAGCATAAAATGCTTGTTAAGATCATACTGATGATAGTACTACATCATTATTCATAAAATATAATAAACACACAACAGTAAAAGTTCTTTTAATTTTTCTATACTAAAATATGTAAATTAATAATACGAAAGGCTTTTGTCCGTATGTCTTCTGCATGTTTGCTTGTAGTTAGATGACGGTGGTTGGGGAAATCTATCACACGTAGAAGTCCACAAAGATGAATAAGTATACGCAAAGCTAGATCCGAATACAACTGATGCTGAGATTTTTCATTTTGTGTTAATTAGGCTTAATAAGTTATTCCTTGAACAAATTCTCAGAACAAAACGTTCTTTGCACTAGCCTTTTGTTATGAATGATATTTTATCGGAGCAATCAATCAATTCAATCTATAAATGAATCTATCCATTCAATCCAAGTAACAAAACAGAATACAATTACACGTAATTCTGAAAATGAAAGATTTTAAAATTAAAGATTCTTTCTTATGAATCAAAATATGCAGCTAATCATGAAAGTAATCTTCAGATAATCTGAGATCGACTAACTTGGTTAAGGATGCTAGGGTCATCTCTTGCACACATGAGCTAAACAAACCGGGATTTTCACTTAAAATGGAATCAGACCCACTACACACATCCATGCCTGACTGGGATTGAACCCAGTATGCTCTTGTTCAGCAACCAAGCTCACCCATCACATGACAAGGAAGTGGCTTGAAACTGAAAAAAAGGCTTTGAACGATACATCCTTTTATCACAGGTAAACAATAGGTGTCTTTATTTTCCATTATGAAAATAAGTTTTAAATATATTGCTTAAAACTTATCACTCTGAATTTAAAAAGAAAGAAAGAAAGACCTACAAGAAAATAACTTTTTTCTCTAAATTTCCCTTTTCCACTAATTTTGATGGGAGGGAGGATCTAGCCCCTGATCCACATTATGTTGTATGGATATATCAGTCACCTACGCTCTCACAATAACAATATAATTCCTTTTTTTTGCAAGTAATGGATACCTCACAAGGAAGGTCCTTTTACTGGTCATATTTAGAAAATGTCGAAAAAAATGCTACTTGTACTACTTACATATGTAATAAAGAATCAGTTAAATTTAGCGCCAGAATTTCAGTATAAAGGCTGTAAAAAAATAAAATATTTTGAATATTTGGCGCGAAAATAGGGAAAAGACAAGCGTTTTAACGGAGAGGATTTTTCCTCGCCAAAAGCAAACAAATTTAAATGCATCTGAAAATTGCTTGTTAATTATTGACACTCCTCCATTATTTCTAGCATTTTTTTTATATTGTAAAGTTTACCTCATTTAATCAGAGTATTTTCAATCATAATTCAATTACAAAAAATTTTGTTTGTAAAAACCGGTGATAAAAAATTACAAATTAAGTAAACGACTTTCGTAGCGAAGAGGTTAAAGATTAATCGGCATAAAAGAGTATTTTTTGAAATTTTGTTTCATTGCAAGCCGGCGATAAATTGGCAAATAAACGAAAATTTCATTATTTTTTTACGGAGGCTCTATTGAGGTTCCGCCGAAATATCTTTTATAAATAAATACATCCATATGAGAAGAGCATTCTGTAATTTTTTTCAGATTTTTCTGAGTATGCCCATATGGAGACTTTCCTTATCAGCATTAACTCTCTGAAGACCGGGGATCAATTTTCTCTAATACCTCAAACGACCAGAAGACGGTCGAAATTCTGAGAAAATTCCACCCCCCTCTCATTCTGACTGGGGTGAACTGGGGGGTTGGTTTTCTTATCAGAACTTCACCGCCTCTTTCAGAGAGGGGAAATACGACAGGATTTTTTTCACCGGGGAGAAGGCAAAGGGAAAAAATATCATTGTAATCAAAGAAAATAATACTTATTAGAGGATGATTGTTATAGAGGAGAGCTGAAATAAAAAATTAGCCATTTTTATCCGACTATTTTAACTATTTTTATCCGACACATATTAGTAGTGCACAAGTAAATCAGAAGATAAATTTGATAAATTCATTTAATATTTTGTTGCGTGTAAAAAAGTGCGTGTAAATAAAAAATTTCTTTTAAATTTTTTTTTTTTTTTATTTCCAAAAGGAAACAACAATTTGATGCATTGCAATTAGTTGCGTTGAATAAAATCAACGTAATAAGTTAAATAAAGGAAATAAAAAAATGAAAAGGAATTTCATTTCTTTCAGCATGTATAATACATTTGTCGTATTAATTTGAAGCATGAAGTCAAGTCGCTTTTAATATTGCTTTAGACATAAATTGCGAAATCTATCTTTTGAACTTTTCGCTCGTACATTTGCTTGGAAGTTTTTGCAATAAAATTACACATTTTTATTAATACACATTTCATACGCGAAGTTATTTGTCTTTTAGAAATTCGGTCACTATTTTTTGAGCTGACTGACTACTGTTATAATTGGTCGCATTTATAAAATAATATTCTAATCTTATCAATTAAAACATATCCTTCGTTTTAAAAATGATGCACATTTTATTCGAAAGCGTAAGCAATTTTATGGAGATTATTTATAATATATTCGTACTGAACATGTGTCACATTTTTTTTTTTTCACTTGGAAAATGCCATCAATAAATATTTAGTAATCCTTATTTTACCCTCTTCTTAAAAAAACTGGCAAAAAAAAATCACCATTTGTATTTATTAAGAAAATATCCTTAACTCTTTAGTAACGTGACAAATAAATTTAACTTTTTTATTTTTAATTTTTAAATCATTATTTTTATATAGCAGTTTTCTAGAAAATAAATTATATTTGTTTCGATTCACAAATTATCCTGTTCTCCCATTCAAGGAAGATCTAAGAAAGCCATGCATAGGAAATGCATACATATATTCAGATTTTAGCATATGTTTGCTTATTTATGCTACATTAATCATGATTAATTAGCTCATTGTTTATGGTACCTTAAATTATACAAAATTATAACTTCAGGGCCTTTATTTTATTTAAAAGTGCTTGATTTCGATTTATTTTGTATTTTAAAACCTCAAGGATAATTTTGAATTGTGTCAGATCGTAAAATTAAAATACATTTATTTTTAGAGTATTGAATCCCAATGATGCGCATGCTTAAAGAATGAAAAGCAAAAAAAAAAAAAAAATATTTTTGAAAATGCATTTTTTAATCAAGAATTTTAATAAATTCAACTATCATAATATTTATAATACATTAAAAATATTATAGAAAGATCACCGAAAAGTGGCAATATTTGACAAATATCACTGGTAGCACCACCTGTCGCACTCACTGTAATCAGCTCTCATTTCCTTTTCTGTTAATTTGTGCAATTCTACCCCTTACGAGCTTACAATACCTGATGAGAGGATAATGATCTTCAATCTTGAAATGCGTCCTATGGATCGTTTCGATTTTATAGTGATTTTTACGAATTTAGGAAAAAAAGTGACCGGGAATGTGACATAAACTACAATTTATCTAGTTTAAGGGGGGGGAATAATAGTCCGCCCCCCTTTTTAATTGGAAAAAGAACCCCTTAACAATCAGACTTATGATACGCCTTATCATACTGAGCCTATATCCCAAATTTGGGAAATCAGATAATTCTACATAAAAAACTATTTATTTAATTTAAGAGGAGTTAGCCACCGTTCCCCCTTCTATACTTTGACATTAAACCCTTAAAATTGTTCAGGGATTCACATTATCAGAAAGAACCTACATCCAAATTTCGAAATACATCAGATAATTGTGAAAAAAATCAATTTATCTAATTTAAGGAGAATTGTGCATCAAAAACAATTTATCAATAACAATTAAGGGGAGGAAATCGCCCCTCCTTTTTTAATTAGCAAAAGAACCCCATAACTAATCAGGGATACAACTTATCATAATGAACCTACATCCAAAATTTGAAGCAACTCCGATAATTCTGAGTAAAAAGCCATTAATTTAATTTATCAAAGTTTATCCTCGTTATCTCCTCTTTATTTGGCCATTAAACACTTAAAACTATTCAGAAATTCACCTTTTCAGAAAGAACCAATATTTAAAATTTGAAATACATGAGATTATTTTGCATAATAACGGATTTATCTAATTTAAGGGGGAGATAATCACCGCCCCCCTTTTTAATTAGCAAAATAACCCCATACTTAATCAGGGATACACCTTATCATAATCAACCTACATCCAAAATTTGTTGCAAATCGGATAATTCTGCGTAAAAAAGCCATTTATTAAATTTAAGGGGAGATATCCTCTGTTCCCACCGCTATACTTAGCCATTAAACCCTTAATACTATTCAGGGATTCATCTTATCAGAAATAACCTATATTTAAAATTTGAAATAGATTAGACAATTTTGCAAAAAAACCGATTTGTCTAATTTAAGGAGGGGGGATAATCGCCCGTTCTTCCATTTTTACTTAGCAAAAGAGCCTCCTAACTAATCAGAGATATGCATCGGATAATTGTGTATCAAAAACATTTTATCTAATTTAAGGGAGGATAATCGACCCCCCCCCTTTTTATTTAGCAAAAGAACCCCATAACTAATCAGGGATACTCTTTATCATAATGGACCTACATCCAAAATTTGAAGCAACTCCGATAATTCTGCGTAAAAAGCCATTTATTTAATTTAAGGGGATATATCCTCTGCCCCCCCACTATACTCAGCTATTAAACTCTTAAAACTATTCAGGGATTCACCTTATCAGAAAGAACCTATATTTAAAATTTGAAATACATCGGATAAATCTGCATAAAAAACGATGTATCTAATTTGAGGGGGAGATAATTACCCGTCTCCCCCTCTTTATAATAAGCAAAAAAACACCTTAACTAATCAGAGATGCGTCTTATCATAATAAACCTATGTCCAAAATACCAAGCAAATTGGATAATTCTGCGTAAAAAGCTATTAATTTAATTTAAGAGAGATTATCCCCCGTCTCTCTTCTATACCTCACATTAAACTCCTAAAACTCTTCAGGCATTATATACTATATACACTGGTGTCCAAAAGTTAAGCATAATTGGTAATTAAGTAAGTAATGAAAGAAATATAAATCGAAGTGTGGTGAAACCCCAGGTGTGTAAACAAAATATATTCGCGTCACATATTTTCGCGAAGAGTTTTCCCCGAAATCGAACAGGGGACCGTCAACAAATTGAAAAAGAACGAAGATCTTTTGGATAACCCTGTCAAAACTAATGTAGCAAAAGCGTTCAAACTGCACATTATGATTAATTGGCTTATTGTAATGTACTGTGTTAATTTTTACAAGGATAGCATGTATACTCGTAGAGAAATTAAGGTTTTTATAAAAAAACAGTCCTAAATTTTTCCAAGTTTTTTGCTTATAATTTGCAGAGTTCTTAATATAAAACTTATAATGTTCTTTTCTGAAAATATGACAAACATCATTGTACAGAATACCCTGTCATCAGAATTTAAAAATAATGAAAATTGTATGAAAAATGATTTGTTTACTAAATAATTTTTCATTGCGAATGCATCAACGATATCAAAACTTCATTTGCATATTGTGTTAGCTAAATGTATAGAGCAACTTCTGTAAAAGTTTCAAAAACATAGCTTGAAAATTCTGAAAATGATCGTCTATAGAATCAACTCAAAATCCGTTATTCCTAAAAGGAAGCAAAAAAATCAGGGGTTTCTTTTTGCTTCATCTAGGGAATAAAGGATTTTGATCTCATAATTTTTGATAATTTTCAGAATTTCTTAGTGTTTGAATAAAACTTCTAAATTTTATGAATTTGTAAATATTATCTCCAAATAATAGATATTTAAGAATATTCCTGCAAATTTTATGCATTTACGAATGCAAATATAACTTTGAATAATCATGAAACAGTAACTTTAGATTTATACTAAATTTACGGTATAGGAATGATATTGAGTTGTTAATGCCTTCCTATTATGCAGAAAGAGACATGGCTGGCGCCTCCTCCCCTCTCCCCAAAGCTGGTTCCGCCGTTGTAACAAGTACCCCAACAACACATTTTGCGATAAAACCTATTCCGAAACATTCAACAGCCGGCACATCCTGTTATGTTCACTGCATGTGATCCAAACATCAGATTACGAAAAAACCTTTGATAAAGGCGAAGAAAGTGAAAACAAATACGTTGCTCCGAGCATTTTTCCTGACAATTTTGCCAGGATTCATCTTAGTTTGTTCTATCTATTATGTGACAGTCGATGGGGGGGGGGAGGGGGGCAAAGGCTCCAGACACCGCGTGAAATCATTAGAAGTTTCTTTTTAAAGTTAGGAAGTTAAAAGTACGGTTTCTTACTGAACAGTGAGAAAAAATATCCCACGTCTTGGATTTTGGTTAAAATTCGCTAAAATAAATATATATTATATTTTAATAAATACTTAATACTAATAAATATATATTATATTTTTAAATCAATTTTATTTTTTTACTGTTTTATGTAATAAGTAAAAAAAATGTCTTTTTTATGAAAACTATTGAATCTAACTCAATTTATACAACAATAATTCTAAAGAGAATTTTAATAAACTGTCGCACACTATTAATTTTCAATGCTCTATATTTTTAAACAAATATTTTAGTAAGAAATAAAAGAAAAATGAATAGAAAATTTATAATTTATTATTTAAAAGTGTTTTTTTTTTTCACGTTTTCATTATTTCTTTTATTTTGTGTAATATGTTTTTAGAAGATTAATATATTTTTAAATGCATTTATCGATAAAATAATAATAATAATGCCATTGTAATGATAATAACACATTTTATATAATACTGTGCAATGTACTTTAATTATTACCAGTTCCTGGCCTGGCATATGGGGAATGAAAAATTGCAAATTGACTGTCAATAAAAATTCTCATTAACTCTGGGGAGATGATTATTCCTTTTCTAAATTAATCTAAAGTAATAATAATAATAATAATAATAATAATAAAAATAAATTTAAAAAAAAAATAAACTGAATATCCTTTTGTAATATTTCCCACAAAATTGTAAAATAATTTTAAAAGTGTTATTTTCAGTTACAAGTTTTAATAAAGATAAAAATATCTTTAAATAACGACAATGAAATACCTACTGGGAATGTGATATCATGTAAGGGAAATATTATATTATTTATATTTATATTTTATTTTTTATACTTATCTTTTCAGTATTCTTTATAATTTGATTATTTATAATTTTAATCATATATAATAATTTATATATTATAAAATCATTATTATTATTAAATTATATATTAATATTATGATATATTTTATGGTATATTTATATATTTATATTTTATAAAATATATCATATACACTATAATGTATAATAATTTAGTATTAATATAATATAATAAAAAATTACAAATAATGATAATAATAATAATAATGAATGAATGATAAAAAGATAAATAATTTATAATAAATAAATAATACATAAATGTAAATTGAATATAAAATTAAATATAAATAATGTTATAAATAAATGTATAAATAAATTTAACGAAAGTTAAAATTTATACTCATTAACAAAAATTTACTTAAAAAATGATAATATTTTATTAACTCATGGTAAATCAATTAAAATAAATGCATAACTAAACAAAATTAAACTTTAAAACTTAGTTTTTTTTTATTTTTTTTAACAAGAATAGATTTTCAAAATCGTAATATTTCACTAACTGATAGAAAATTAATAAAAATAATTGTTTAAATAAATAAAATTAAATATTAAAAATTATTCTCATTAACAATAATTTAATTTGAAAAATGATAATATTTCATTATCCGCCCTTACCGACCTTCTATTGCCATGTACCCCCAGAAGACTCGCTGCGTATCCCCAAGAGTACCCGTACCCCAGGTTGGGAACTGCTGACCTAAGAGAATGATATAAATGATTTTTTTTTTACTTCATTAGTTTTTAATACTGATTTATCGACAACTTTAATATTTTTCAATTTTTTGTCACTTTTTTGCGCTTTTGTTTTTCCGGCAACTTTTCCCCCTAGATTCTAGAAAACATCCAGAAAAAATAATATCGTCTAAAGCCATGATAGATTCGGAGTTTGTAAATATCCCCCTCTCACACAAAAACAAGGGAGCAAATAAACATAAATAATGCAATGCAATGCAATGCAATGCAATACAATACAATTTTTATGAAATTCAGGGGTATATAAAATGATGATATTCTCTTGTACAGTTTTATGATGAAAGTAATTTATGGATTTTGTATTCCCCCTTTAGGGAAAAGGGAGAGGGGCAAATTGAAAGAAACTCATCCGATCTAATGGTTATATAGTTGGAAAACGTCCTGAAAAAATACTATCGTCTAAAACCCGTGATACATTCGGAGTTTGAAGTCCCCCCCCCCCCCACACACACATATACAGAAAAACAACAGAGACTGAATTTTAAAAATATACTTAGTGTTTATGCTCTAATTCTCCGTACCTAGCAAAATTTTATCATTGAGGAATGAAAGGTTTTGGTATAACTTTTAAAGCCCCCCCCCCCCTCTCAATGTCAACAAATCAAGGATGCTCAAATTTCAAAAAATCACCCCATTCTAGTGTTTACATTCTAAAGTCAACCATGTTTATAATCATCAGACTTATTTAAATATGTGATTTGTAAATAGAACTCTTTTTCCGGTGTACTTTTTTTAAACTACCAACAAAAGCTTATATTTCTGATGTAAATTTCAAAAAAGAAATATGTGATAGAATTGGGATTTATTAAATTTGCGTTTAGTTTATTACAGACTGACGAAAAACGAATATTACATTGTAGTATAATATTATATAAATAAATGAAAATTTGTTTGATTTAGAAAGAAAATTAGCAAATTATACAATACGAAATGCATTATTTACGAATTTAGGATGAATATTATAGAATGAATATTGGGTAATAATGCTGCAAAACGTCTTGAAATCACGCAAGAGTAGCTTGAAATCAAGCAAGAAAATAGCTTTCTTTTCTAACAACAAAAGTATTTTCATAAGTATAAAAGGTGACCCATGGTCTCAGAAAAACGTCCTATGTGTTCCAATCGGCGTGTACTTCAAACACAGAAGGGTAAGCAAAAGAATCACTTCAGGCACATTCCCATATACCCTTTGAAAGAATGGAGGCAGGGAGAGTTTTAAGTAATTAGATTGCGTTTATCAGCATTGTGAAAAGAACTGTATCTAAAGGCTGAGAGTTATTGATACAACCATTGACTTCTCATATTACACCATTCCTCATCTAAGGATACAAATTTTTCCAAGGGGGTGGGGGGAGGGAGAAAATAGAAAAAGAATGAAGAAAAAATAAAAAAAAATGGTTCTAAATTCGTAGAATTCTGCAATTGAATTACGACAAACATAACTTTCCATCTTATGCATACAGCATAGACTGCAAATTTCTTTTCTTATTATTTTTACGATTTCGTCCTCAAATTTTTTATTAAGTCTGTTCTCCCAGCTAAATTTGTTACTTTGTGAAGAATTCATTCAATAATTTTTATTTTTAAATAAGGAAATGTACAGATATATTTATATTTGTAATGTAATTTTAGAAATTCTTTCCTTTTTATCTTATGAAAAAGACTTCTAAAATAAAGTGGTATCGAGATATACATTTAAAACTGATTTTATAGACTGGACTGCAGAAAGCAATAATAATGTGATAAATTTATTGCTAATTATTATTACTTTTATTGTGCTTTCCAAAGCACATAAATAATAATTTTTCACTTTTACATATAAACTTATTATGTAAATTTGACAAAAAAGCCAACTTTCTTGAAAGTAAATTTTATTATTATTTTTTATTATTATTATCAGAGAATACTTTCATGTATTCACATGCACAAATGGAATTTGAATGTAGTAGACTGGTTAATTTATGGTACGTTACGTACATTGTAATTTATTTGTCTGTTTTTTAGTTATTCTTCTGCGTCTCTTGTTTAAAATTATTTATTCTTTATATATTTTTCAGAAATTCTTCTTTATTTTTAGATTAATAAAATTCTTTGCAAAAAAAAAAAATATATATATATATATATATTTTTTTTTCCCTGACATACTTTTCTACAGTAACTTTACAGTGAACTTTACAGTGAACTTTATAAAATTGTAGTAGTAATATTATCGCGTCTTAATTAATCTGCAATTCACATTAATGCTTCTTTTTATGAAAGAAAAAAAGAAGAAGAAGAAAATGTTTGAATTATTGCATTTATTTAATATTAGCTTTGTTTTTAAATCAATTTTAAGTAATATTTTTGATTTTTGTTAATTTATTTAGTGATATTTAATAAAGTGTCGAGGCATGTATACTTAAGTATTTTTTAATTAAATGAAATTCGTACTATTTGAAATTTATTCTATGTCATTGATAAATTCATAATATAAAAAATAAGTATGAAAATAAAAAATTTTCGTGAGTGATGGCAAAAACAGCTAACTTGAGTCATACTTATAATTATTAATTAATATTTATGTTTATTTAATAACCATGTGTGATTAAATAATATTTATGTATATTTATATACGTAATTGTTAATAAAAAAGTATTTTCTTTAATTTTTTTTTTTCGATTTTAGCCGAAAATAACAAGATTACCGAAATTGTATTTCTGTTTCGGTTTTAAAAACCTCTTTCGGTAGATCCTTAACATTGAGTCCCATGACTGTTTTCCACACAAAGTGTAACATAATTTGCTATTTTTAAACAAAATGTAATCAATGAATTTTTAAGAATGTTAATATGTAACAAGAAATAGTTATACCCTTAATTATACATAAAACATCATGAAATTTTTAGGAATTGTACATGCTACTTTATTATTGTCAAATCGTACTCGGAAAAATCCGACATCTCAAGTAATCTTTCTGGCTCTGAATGTTTTATGCTGTTGAAAATTCTGAACCGTACTTTTTAAATTGATTAATGTCTTATTTAATATAAATATATGTATGTATACTGTCAGAGATAAATACGTAATAAAAGAACAAAAAAATATAACACTTAACGGCATATATTTAAAATCGTGCATGCTTGGTATCAAAATTTAGATTTATGTTTATGTACGAATAGTGTGGTATTCCGAGCTAAAAAATATATGTTTTTAGTATTAATGCAATCATGTTAAAGTTATACTTAAACATACGTAATAAAAAATATTATTCTGAAAGTAAAAGACGTTTATTTTACTAAAATATCATAAATCGTAAAAGATAACCTTTTGCTTTTTTGAAAAAAATATTTGTATTTGTATGTATTAAGAATTCAAACCAAGTAAGTTTTGGGATCTTAGGTTGTTTTACAAAATTCCACCCATTAAGGTTGTATTCGGAAAAATAATTTTTTACATTCAACACCTCAAAATTTTCCAATACATTTTCAGACTCATTTTTAAAGGTAAAAATATGAAACTTGCTGAGGAAATTTCTGAAGATATGTATAAAATGCCAAAGGATTTCATTCTTCGCTGAATCTATTAGAATTTGACTTATAAACAAATATTTTCTCAGCGTGACATTTTTTTTTCGTTCGCAGATCTCCCGCTTCAGAAAATTTGCTCCAAAATGACGTGTTTGAAAGCATTTTTTTAAATTTTTTATTTATATTTATTTTATTTTATTTGTATTTATTTATTGTTTTTTCTTGCAACATTTTCTACATTTATCAAAATTTCGGTAATCACGTAGTTGTGTAGTTTCTAATAAGAGAATTTGAAAGTTTGGTGCATTTGAGAGCAAAAACGAATTTAAAAATAAATCAGAAAAAAGCAGTTTGAATCGGAATACACCCGTAAAACCACACTCTTTCTTAATTATTTTTCATTTGTTAAGCGCCCGCTCCCTCCCCCCAAAAAAATTGCAAGATGGAAATATATCATTAGGAGTTCATGATTTCTTTGTTCGAATTTGACTTTTGGATGCGTTAAAATCATCTCTCATTCCATTTTATAAAAGTAACTTCTCCCCTTCCCCACAAAATGGATGAAATAATAATTTTAAAAAACTGCATCGACATGCATACATTATATAAAAATAATTAAAAAAAAAAGTAAATAATAAAGTATAATTTATTATTTGTTAAAAAAAATACCTTTAAACATATACTGCGTAATTTTCGTTACATACCGTGACCATTTTAAATTTAAAAAAAAAGCTCGTTCAATTAAAATTTAGCTAAGACGTACGGAAAATTTCATAAAATAGAAATTTTTCATTAATATTTTGATATCGTTCTATGCATAAAAATGCATAAATATGTATGAACTACAATGATAGTACATACAGATTTTTTAATCTTTTAGTACATGAATTACATTCATTTTAAAAAGCTCAACTAATTAAGAAATCAGTGAAAAATGAATAGTTTTAATGCTTTACAAGAATCAGCTAATAAAATGTTTCCTCTGAAAGAAAAATCCCTCTAAAGTAGGGAAAGTTTGCGCGCAGAAAAAGCATTTTTTCTTTCCAAGTCTAGGGGAGGAACCAAATGCCAAGTAAACAAACAGAGAGTTGAATTACTGCTTTAGCACCCTTCCCCTAAAAGGGGGATAAAGTTGTTCGGACATTCGGCCGGCCGTTTTGGTCGCCTCAATGAAAAGCCGTCTGGGACGGCTTGGTCTTCAGAGGGTTAATATGACTTTCGATAGAAATGGAAAAATAGAATTCTATGTGTGAGAAGGGGAGGAGTGAGTCATCATGATTATGAGCCCAGATCGTATTTTTATTATCATAAATCTAGATCAGAAGAAACCCCTCGTCAAGTGAGTTAAAAGAAAAATTGGGAAGCAAATTTAATATCATGCTTCAATTTCTTACGCAAACAACAAACATAAGTACCAACTTATTTTTTTTTTGTTTGTTTATTTTTCATTAGGCAAAAGTAGGCATAGGAAGAAGAACAAGGGATTTTGGGGAAAGGATTTTGGGTATCATTTTAAATTTTGTGTAGGGTGAATCTCATGGGTAATTTTTTTTTTTTTTTTTTTTTTTTTTTTTTTTTTTTGTAGAAAGATAGGAAGCCCCGATCTATTTTTAACACGATCAACCAGTGTTCTCGCTGACATTTAACCAACGTTAGTAATGTGGCTAATTAAGAATAAAAAACATTCGCCAAATGAAAAAAGTATTAGCCAAATAGATTGGCCGTGTAGCACAAAAAAATTATCTTTAATCCTTTAATAATACCTTCTTTTTCGATGTGTTCTTAAAAATAACCTAATTTTCTATAACTGCAACAACGATTGTTATTAATCTAATTTCAACTATCCACAACAAATATATTAAAACTATGAATATATGCATATGTATAAAAAGCTAAAAAGAAAAAGCCAAAATTGAGCATTAGCAATTTGGCAAATCTAATCTCATGGTTTCTCACCAAAAGAATAATTTAGTCTCAATTTGGCGAAATGGCGAGCGACAGCGAGAACCCTGTGATCAACTACTGTAAAAGTGCTTTTATGGCGAGCCCATTGTAATCGCGAAAATTTAAGCCTTGTAAAATATTTATTTATTCGTTTTTACCTGAAATAATAAGAAAATATCAGAAAATTTTCACTTATCTTAATTTAATGATTACAGTTACTTAACACGTTGACCGCCGGTGACTGGGATCACTAAATTTTCCATTCAGGCTGCGTCAGTCACCAGTGACTGACATATTAAAATATAATATAAAACTTAATACATATTATTTTAAGTAATTGCTGAAAAAATATTTAAGATTTACTTAACTTTTGTTTATTACACTATTATACTTCCTTATTAATTATTTAAAACAATATGTTTTTTTAGTTTATATTATATTTTATTCTGTCAGTCATGAGTGCCGAATGTGGCCTAGACATTAGGTGTCAGTCACGGTGGCACTCAATGAGTTAAATAAGAAATAAGTACAAAAATTTGGTGAATAATATACAACTATTTATTGAATAAAAACAATGATACAACCAGGCCTGAAGCTAAGGGGGCGCTATGGGCGGCTCCCCCCCCTAAAATATTTTGAGCCACCACCCCCCTGGAAAAGATTTCAAGGTCATTAGATGAATTGTTGTTCCGAAAATTCAAATTAAATTTTGTTCAAAAATCTAATTTAGTTTTGAGACCCTTTCCTAGTTTTCAGAATTACTCAACTGTATCTAAAATAAGTGTTTCAACACTCCCTCATCACATTTGTACATGTGAAGCTAACATGATGTTTAATTTTGCACCAGTTATACACTCAAAATTTTCATCATCATATACTTTTTTTAGCATAAAATTACATTATTACAACAGTTTAATAAGAAATATAGTACATACAATGTGGATAAGCACTAACTTATCTTTCTGCGTCAGAGAGAGAGAAAAACATTTTTTGAGCCCCCCCCCCCCCCAATCCTTCATTTCTGGCTACGGCCCTGGTTACAACTAATGGGATACAGCTCCTTCATTTACAATATTTATATCAGCTTCTGTTAACTCATTTAAAATTATCTTATGTTTGGTTTCAACATCGCTAAATGCGTTTTCGGCTTTTTCAACTTTCGATTCTGTTCATCTAAAATTCGCAAAAATTTCAGCTCGCGAAATCACCGATATTTTCCTTTTCATGAACATTACTACTCCCAAAAATAGATGCTTTTACAGTATTTCTCAGCTTTCAGTCCTCTCAGTGGGGAGGAGGGGGGGTTTCCTGTGATTTTGTTGAAAATATTCTAGCTACGCTCCGAGGAAATGTTTTTCATATTATTATTAGAATTTTTTTCATTTTTCCCGTTCAAATATTGCAATAGTAATATAACTGGGTACTTCTAGGTTATCCCGTCGAACAATTTCGCCAAATTATACAAATCGCCAAACTAATAGCCAAATTATACATGTTGACATAATTTTTATTTTAAATAACGAAAAAACAAATAATTAGTAGAATATTAATAAAAATATTAACAAAAAGTCGAAATAAAAATCACTTAATAACATTTTAAACACGTGAATCTTATTTAATGTCATTGAATGTGACATTCGCGATCCTCCATTATTGGCATTTAATCTTATAGTTTGGCGATAATTTTTTGGTTTACGGGATAACCTAGAATTACTTATAATTGTTATGGTAAGAATTTTATTGTGCATTCTTCCCTTGTCAACCAGTTTGGTCTCCGTTAAATGCTTACTAAGCATTCTATCATGTTATTTTTATTCAAAATTTAATTTGTATTTTACTTACTCGATCCTTTGCCAAATCAGAAGATTCTGACAGAGAAATCAAGAATTCGATATTTGGTACGACTTGATTACCCGTCGACCAAAAAGTTATCGCCAAACTATAAGATTAAATGCCAATAATGGATGATCATAAATGTCACATTCACTTCATGCTTTTTGCGTCATCAAGTGATATTTTCAGTCAACATTTTATTTGTATTTTTATTAGTATTTTACGAATTGAATATTTCCAACTGAGCGAAAAATTGACCAGGGTGGGAATCGAACCCAGATACTTGGCTTACAATGCCAATGCTTTACCTGTTATGCTAACTGGGCGATAGCCGGCTGGGATTTATCGTTAACCTTATTGGTCATAACATCTGGTCTGTCATTTAGGCAGATCGGCAGAATAAACCACAGGCGATATAATAATAGTATTATTATTTTGTTAATATATTTTTCCTGCAGTTGTTCAGATTAAAACAATATGTTAATCTATGTAATCTGATGAGTAGTTTGCAGATTTATATAATCTGGCGAAATCGGTCGATGGGATAACCTGATATTTTTATGTTAGACAGGCGGAGGGGATAAATCATCAAGCATTATTCCTGTCTTATTTTTTCGTATTAAATTATTTTTTTAATGTAATCCTTTCACCCATTTTTACTTACCCATCATACATAGTATAGGGTAACTCTTGTAATCATTTTGAAAATCAGAAATGTTTTTGACCGATTTACACGTTTCAGGTACTGGAGATTCCGTAAAACATATTTTTTAAAAAAATTGCCGTCCGTCCGTCTGTCTGTCTGTAAACGCTCTATCTTCCGAATAAACAGAGATAGAGACTTGAAATTTTGTATGTAAGAATGGGACAAAGCCTGTTTAATGCCAGTAACCCCGATTATCTGGAACTATATTTTCTGGCTCTCAAAAAATTCATTCTGTTGAAAGGTATATAAAAATTTTCGATTTTTTTTATAAAGATATATTTTTTTTTAAAGAATGAATGTAAAAGGCAATAAAATAACGCAAATTTTGCATATAGAATGAAGTCAATCAGATTAATAGTTGCCGAGATATTTGTAATCCTGTTTTGCACATTTTTCGATTTTTCATGATCCGGTATTTCATTCAAATTTCAATTCAAAGATATATTTTAATTGGGAATGAGACGCTTAATCTGACGCAGTAAACTGCTAGTTAATAGGACTATTATTTTTGGAGCTATAAGGATGTTTCTTTTACGCATTGCGATACTACTTGAGTAGTTTGGCGTTTTATATGTGTCGAAATTGGTTCATCAGCAATTCATTACTAGAGCATTACTATATATATTAAAAATATTTAAATATACAATTAAATTTTATTTGGAATTGCAATGCATTTTATAAATATTTTACACATGTTTTATTTTCATACATTATATTATTCATATGCATGATGAGTAAGCATTACTGCGGCCCCCAACGACTAGTTTTAAATTTAAGATTTGCATTTAAAACTGAAATATTTAAAATTCATAGCTTTTGCTTAATCCTTAAAAAAAAAAGAAAATAAATAATATTGTAAACCATGATACTCAATTTTACATCAAATCATTGTTTTACCTTGCGAAAGATGAAAAAATATTGACAGTTAAGTTTTAAAAAAATTAGCAAGAATAAAGCTTTTCTAACATAAAACTTCCAAGAATTCTTGTTTATCATAAGACTTTTATGTAGTTTTATTTAATTTTTAAAAAAAATCTCGTTCTTTTTTAATCCAAAGAAAGCTTTGCATATAAAAATCGAAGATGTATACGATAGTAACATTATTTGGGTAGTTATAATATAAATGAAATGATACCGATGGAACAGTATTTGGCATTTTACAACCTGCGCTTAGGTATAATACAAAAATTTCCAACTCACATAGAAAAAATCCAAAAGGTCAGCCCAGAACTATTGGTGACAGTCACATGATTAGTGTATTATTATAGAATTGTAGGGATACAATATAGCGTGTCATAAAAAATTGTATTTGATGATGTAGGACACAAACAAGAAGGAAAAGAAACAAGAACTTAGAAATAAAGTTCATAATCTGAATAGCTTATAAAACCATGATATATGAATTGTTTCAAAAATATGCATTAAAGTATTTAATTGCTATAAAGGACGTTAAATACTAATAAAAACATTAAACGATCTTAATAATTTTACATGTTTCGATTGAATTTACTCAATCATCATCAGAAAAAAAGAAAATACAAATAAACACAAAGATGGAAAATGACAATAAATCTTTGTGTTTATTTGTATTTTCTTTTTTTCTGATGATGATTGAGTAAATTCAATCGAAACATGTAAAATTATTAAGATCGTTTAATGTTTTTATTAGTATTTAACGTCCTTTATAGCAATTAAATACTTTAATGCATATTTTTGAAATGTTTTTAATGGACGTATATGAAAACTTCTATTTATAATTAATATATGAATTGTGTAAACAAGCCGATCAATATTCAATTAATTATTCATATAATTTGAGAAAAATACTCAGCTTATGCTGGATGCAAAGAATACATGATAATGAGACATGCTCTATCTAAATCCTTTGAAAGTCTTTTAAGAAAAACATTAAACAAATAAGATTTTTTTTTCATAAAAAATATTTTTAGCACATTTTTATTCTATTTTTAAAAGTGTTATTTCAATAAAGCATTTTCAATCACGTAACATATTCCGATATAATTTATCCATTTCAGATCAGATTAAGTTTTAAAAGTTAATTTACAGTAGAAAAAGTTAATTTACAGTAACATAAAAAAAAATTAAACTATCAAAAAGTTTTATTAAAAACTAATGAACAGGTCTAGAGTTATTTGCTTTTTTATCAAAATGACAACTGTGGAAAAATTTTACAATTTTTTATTTTATGACTAAATGCTAAACCAAAAAAGATGTGATAACAGTAAACACAGCAACGACATATACAGGGTTCATACTCAATTTTAACCAAAAAAATTACAAGAGATTTTCAAGAGGAATCTATTTAGTATGAGACAATTTTTTTTAAAATAACCGTTATCAGATAATTCTTTGGAAAACATCTTGCACAAACAAAATATTTTTTCCAGTATGAATCATGAGATGTCTTTCTAGTTGAAAATGTCAAGAAAATTCTTTGGAACACATTTCAAAAGCACAAGGAATTTATCCTGTATGTGTCACGAGATGCTTTCTTAGATGACTACTCTGAGAAAATTTCTTGGTACATACTTCACAAGCAAAAGGTTTTTCTCCTGTATGAGTCAAGATATGTTTTATCAAAGTACTTTTATCAGAAAATCCTTTAAAGCATATATCGCAAATAAAAGGTTTTTCACCAGTATGAATCAAAAGATGCCTTCTTAGATCACCATTACGAGAAAATCCTTTGGAACATATTTCACAAGTAAGAGGTTTTTCTTTTGTATGTGTTAAGAGATGGGTTTTTAGATCACCATTCCGAGAAAATCTCATGGAGCATACTTCACAAGCAAAAGGTTTTTCTCCAGTATGCGTCAAGTGATGGGTTCTTAGGCTTCTATTATGAGAAAATTTCTTGGAACATATTTCACAAACAAAAGGTTTTTTACCTGTATGCGTTAAAAGATGTGTTCTTAGATGATCATTTTTAGAAAATCCTTTGGAACATATTTCACAAGCAAAAGGTTTTTCTCCAGTATGCGTCAAGTGATGGGTTCTTAGGCTACCATTATGAGAAAATTTCTTGGAACATATTTCACAAACAAAAGGTTTTTTACCTGTATGCGTTAAAAGATGTGTTCTTAGATGATCATTGTTAGAAAATCCTTTGGAACATATTTCACAATTAAAAGGTTTTTCTCCTGTATGAGTCAAGAGATGTCTTCTTAGATTACTACTATGAGAAAATTGTTTGGAACATATTTCACAAACAAAGGGTTTCTCTCCTGTATGTGTCAAGAAATGATTTTTCAAAGCACTGTTATTAGAAAATCCTTTAAAGCATATTTCACATACAAATGGTTTATCTTCTGCATGAATGTTTCTTATATGTCTTATCAGATTTCTTTTCTTAGAAAATGTTTTGGAACATACTTCACAAATAAAATAATTTTCTCCTGTATCAATGGAGGAATGTTTTTCTTTATCGCCATTTCGAGGAACAAAGTGCTGTTCACCAGAGGAGGAATTCTCTTCTGCAATCGATGACATTTTCCCAAATGAATTTAAGCCTGATTTCAGACGATAACAGGAACTTCTTCAAAGTGCCATTATGAAGAAATTGTAGCCGTTTTTATAGACGGGAATGACTTACTGAGTTTCAGAAAAAACAGTCTTATCTACGCCTAAATCTGAAAATAGAAAAAAAATAATAAACAAGGCATTTCAAAATAAACTGCACTGAGTTTTAACTCTGAATTTAATAGCCAATTTTACAATTTTCTTTTCCTTAAATAGTAAAAAATTCATTCATGGAATTATCAAATCATACATTCTTAGATATGAACTAACTTAACAATTTTTTTCATAGATGCAGGTATATATGCGTAGATGTGAATGTAATATAGTAGACATTGCATAGTAGACGTTGCCCATATTGGGAAACTCCTATACCTTGAGTGGTAAAAACTACAAATTTATTTTATTGAATGCTTGTAATTTTATTTTTTCCATTTTTACAAGAAATAAGTATTGGAATCATGAAAATTTTTGAATTCCGGTTTTCGGAGGATCTACACGTTTTAGGGATCAGAAATTCTAGAAACATGTCTTTACAAAATGTCTGTCTGTATGTGACATACATTTTAAAGGCGCTTTGTCTCAAGAATTAATGCACAGAATTTCGCAAAACATTGGATTCAGTTAGGTCTTGATATAAACTGTATCTGATTACCGTATATACTCGCGTATAAGTCGACCCCCTAACTTATGCTGTTAAAAATAAGAAAAAATTCAAAACCCGCGTATAAGTCGACCCCCTGATCCCCCCCCCAAAATGGGGGACCGATTGACTTTCCCCCGAAAAGGATCGATGCCTCGGACCCGTCCGAAATGAAACAACTCCGAAAAGGAACGTATCCTCGGAATCGTTCTGAAATGTATTGTCCGAAAAATTATGCTTAATGTCATAAATGATAAATCGGAATCGAAGAGTGACGTAGAAAAATTGGATTCATTCCGTTTTTTTTTACTCTATCCTTTTTTTCTCAAATTCGTTCCATTTTCTCGGATTTGTTCCTTTTTTTCTTGGAGTCGTTCCTTTTTTCTGGAACATTTTCCATTTTTCTCAGATTCGTTCTTTTTTGAAACGACTTCGAATAAGTCGTTCTTTTTGGTAAACGATTCCATAAATCGACAATTTTGCCCATCTCTTTATTTTTGTATTCGAAATGTGTTCTTGACTTAAATCACACACTTTTTTTTGTTCTTTGCAACAGGGTAGGTTAGATTATTATTTTGAAGAATAAACTAAAAATGATCTTAAATTCAGAATCGTCGAGGTTGGAATACAAACAATGGGGTGCTGCAGCACCGATTCGCTAGCAAACTATATTCCAATATTTTAATTATAGATTTTTTTTAGGTCTCCCTTATAAGTCGACCCCCCCTCACTTTGAAGTTCTTTTTTTGCCTAAAATTTCTCGACTTATACGCGAGTATATACGGTAGCTTTTGGCTGTATATCGCTCAACAGGCTGTTCTGCCATGGTGCTTTTTCCACGATTTACACAATAGCTACATGTGAAGAACTAATGGTCGGATTTTCATAAAACTTCAGATTCCGTTATTTCTTGATGTAATATGGTTCTGATTAGGTTTTGGTGCAGAATTTTCCAATATGTGGTATGGTATGCAGCATTATTTATGATTACAGCAATAGCTCTATCTCAGGAACTAATGCATGTGTTTTTATGAAGCTTCAGAATCAGTTAGTCTCTGATATAAATTAGTATTATTTAGTTTTTAAAGTAAATTTCTCCACAGGTGGCATTGCTATGAATTTTCATGAAACTTCAGATTTAATTAGTCCATGATATAAAATTTAAATTATGTTTATTAGTTCCGCATATTCCCAAAAATTATCCAAACAAGACTTTTACCCCTTTGCTATCCATACATTCAGCCCCAACTCAATTTCACCTCCTTTACTTATACCCATTCATGTTGTCAAGCCTTTGTGTTATACATTTTTTTTCTTTTTAATATATATGTTACAGGCCAAACCGGTCTATCCTAACGCCCATCGGATAAACTAGTTTTTTCTAGGCCAAACCGGTCTATCCTAACACCCATCGGATAAACTAGTTTTTCCTAGGCCAAACCGGTTTATCCTAACGCCCATCTGACAAACTAGTTTTTCCTAGGCCAAACTAGTCTATCCTAAGGCCCATAGGACAAACTAGATTTTCCTAGGCCAAACTAGTTTGGCCTAACTCTTATAGGATAAACTAGTTTAGACTGCTGTTTATTGGTCTGAACTAGTTTATCCTAGGCCAATTCAATTTGGCGTGATTTTATTGAATTCAATGACCGCCTCAACGCCAACATTCTTGTTTGTCCTAGGCTGATCTAGTTTATCCTAGGCTAATGTAGTTTTACGTGTTTTTAGCTCACGGGCGTCAAAGCCAGAGAAATAATAGGCTCAAAGGTTCTGTATGTATGTACGCATGTAAGTACACATGTATGTACGTATGTACGTACACATGTGCGTAACGCGATAACTCTTGATAGAAATAATGTAATTTGACATGTTTTTAACTCATAAGGCTACCAAAGCCTGAGAACTAATGTGCCCGTAGGTTCTGTATCTATGTATGTACGTAAGTACGTAACGCAATTATTCTTGATAGAAATAATCGATTTGCATCAAACTTTCAATATAGGTTTATTCTTATTAAGAGCTTTTTTGATTACTTTTGGAGGTCATTGGAGATGAATAAGTGTGTGTGGGGGGGGGAGGGGACGAGAGGCTTATTCGGCCCTTCCCTTAATTCAAAGAAATAGGTTTCAGTGCATTATTAGCATATTTTATAAAAATTTTAGATATAAGAGCATTCTCTTGAGGGGCCTCCATGATTAGTTGTGAGTGTTCATTGTTTAAGTATAAAGGGAGTGAGGAATAGGAGTAACGCCCCATAATTTATGTAAATGCTTTTTTCACGCAGAATTTACAGATTTGTTTCAAATTTTAGAAATAAATTCATTCTGGTAAGGTGCTTCCCTAATTAGTTTTGGGGGTTAATTAAATAAAAAATCGAGAATAACGCAGGGATCCCGCCTAATTTTGGCAAATGGGTTTTTCATGCAGAATCAACCGATTTGCTGCAAATCTTGGATTTGTTCATTCTAATGAAGGGCTTCACTGACTAATTTTGATGGTTCTTCGGTTAAATATAAGGGGTAAACTTACAATTTATTTCTTTCCTTAAATTAGATAAATTGGTTATAATACAGAATTATCCAATTTGCTTAAAATTTTGGACATGAATTCATTTTATTAGGCGCTTCTTTAATTAATTTGAGTTTTTCTTTTGTTTAAGTATAATGGGGTAGTGGACGTTTCATCGCCTTCCTTAAATTAGATAAATAGGTTTTTATGCAAATTTATCCGATTTTTGAATATAGTTTTTTTAAGGCAAATCGCTGAATTGTTTTGATGGTTTAATGATTAAGTATAGAGAAAGGAATTGGGGATTACCCTCCTTAAGTCAGATGAATTGATTTTTGAGCAGAATTATCTAATTTGCTACAATTTTGGATAATTGTTTAATTTTATAAAGCGTATCTGCGATTAGTTTTGGGGGTTCAATGGTTAAGTATAATTGGGGGAAATAGGAAAAAGTAATCCAACTTACTTTATTTTTTGAGGGTGTTATTCTTTAAAAAATAAGGCTGTAATACACAATTAGTGTAAACAGCCTGTAAATGGAAAGCCATCACTTTAATTGGGCAATATTCTTTTTAATATTGATCCCGACTACTGCTCCATAGCTAACCTTGTGCAAAGTGGTTTTGTTATCACCCTTATATAATGTATTTTATTCCAAGTTTTGTAGAATACTGTCAGAGGTTTGCACGGGCCAGAATTTCCAGGCCGCCAGGCCTCTAAATTATGTTGTGTTACCTACATTGCCCTTTCTTTTAGAGTTGTGGATTTTTATTTTTTAAGTCTAAAATTTAGACTTAAACGATAAACATCCACAACTAATCACGGAGACGCCTTGTCACAATGTTCCTATATGTAAAATTTAAAATGAAAACTGATAATTCTGCATGATAAATCTATATCTCTAAATTAAAGGTGGGGTATTAGCCTCCCGTTCGCCCCCCCTTTATTCCTATCCAATGAATTCCTAAAATTAATCAGAAAAGTACCTCATCATAATGAACCTACATCCAAAATTTGAACCAAATCGGATATCTCTATCAAGAGTTATCGCGTTACGTACATACGTACATACATGCGTACATACATGTGTACATACATACAGAATCTGTGAGCCCATTATTTCTCTGGCTTTGACGCCCATGAGTTAAAAACACGTAAAACTACATTGGCCTAGGATAAACTAGATCAGCCTAGGACAAACAAGAATGTTGGCGTTGAGGCGGTCATTGAATTAAATAAAATCACGCCAAATTGAATTGGCCTAGGATAAACTAGTTCAGACCAATAAACAGCAGTCTAAACTAGTTTATCCTATAAGAGTTAGGCCAAACTAGTTTGGCCTAGGAAAATCTAGTTTGTCCTATGGGCCTTAGGATAGACTAGCTTGGCCTAGGAAAAACTAGTTTGTCCGATGGGCGTTAGGATAAACCGGTTTGGCCTAGGAAAAACTAGTTTATCCGATGGGTGTTAGGATAGACCGGTTTGGCCTAGGAAAAACTAGTTTATCCGATGGGCGTTAGGATAGACCGGTTTGACCTAAAATCGGGTTTGGCCTGTAACATATATATTTTTAAAGCTAATGTGCTGAAATGAATTTCATGCATTTTGAATTTCTTTTTTATAAAAGTTGCCTTGCAGACCAGCACACCGAAAAAGTTCCTTATTGGTTTTAATTAGATTCAGGGGAAATACCTGTTTTAACCTTCCTGGTCAAAATATGTTTTGGCCATCAGTGGTCTATGAAATATACATTTATATTTTAAAGGATAAATTTAGTGCATTTGAAATGATTTGTCACATCCACAATATTTGTGAAACAGTAGACTGTCTCAAATCCACTAAGCTTGGAACCAGGAGTCGTGAATTTTGCTAATTTCTGATCATTGCTTTGTTTACATTTTTTAAACAGCCAAATGAATGTAATTAACAGTGCAATCTGAACTACAGTGAATGCTTAAATTATAATAAAATAAGTAATAAACTAATCAAAATTTAGATAATTTTTAAAATGATTAAAATACTAAACAAAAAGGTTAAGTTAATAACCAATAATATGCGATTAAATATTCATTATAAAGATGAAATCTATTTATTCTAAATTATTCAATGAAACTTGTCTCATAAAGGCACATTACTAATTCACATCGAAATCACAAAATAAGGAAGTTTTGTTTCTGGTTTAACTAGACTTAATATCCAAAAAAACTTGATTAATACACAATATTTGGTAAGAAGGTTGTGATTACCAATGATATCTTGATTTTTTTTTCTGAAATAATTTATTCTTCCATCATAAAAGAACATGAATTCATATTGACATTCATCATTATCAGTAATAGTAACAAAAATTACAAAATAAAATGTAATATGGAATTGATGTAAAACTAAAAAAGTCAAATTTTGCTCATACTGAAATGAATGTTTCATTTTTTACATCCATAAATTATATGCAGATTTTAGAGAGTTGTGGATTTGAAGGAGTCTACTGTAATACAAAGAAATAAAAATAACAAATAATATAAGAGATTGTGAAAATATAGCAATATAATTCTAAAACCATAATTGGTACTTACTCTGTTATCCCATCAACCAAAGTACTACCGCCAAATTATAAGATTAAATGCCAATAATGGATGATCGTGAATGTCAGTTCAATGACATTAAATATGACACACGTGTATAAAACGTCATTAAGTGATTTTTATTTCGACTTTTTATTTGTATTTTTATTATTATTCTACTTATTTTTTGTCTTTTTGTTATTTAAAATAAAAATAATGTCAATATGTATAATTTGGCTATTAGTTTGGGGCCAATCAATGTGAAATCATCCAGAAAAAGAAAAAAATGTTGCTCAATATTTTTAATTTTTTTTATTCTTTACCAGTTAATTTATTCTACTTTTAGGAATCTAAAACAAGGATTTGAAAAATTTTTAATCTTTTGAATTTTTTTGGCATTTATTTTTTTGTCATGTCTCAAGTAGTTTTTCATGAAAATAGTACTTTACAGAATCCTTTATAACTTTTTTATTTCTAAACGTATCAAAATGATTTCAAAACCATTATATTAAGTAATGAATGATCTAAATTTTAATTGTAGGTGTTTTTATAATAATGATTAAAAAAATTGTATAAAATAAGATTAAATGTATTATTTTTACAGTGAAAAATTGTCTTTTTTGACATAAAAATTTTAATAGAAGAAAGTAAAACTCACCTTTACATTTATTTTTCTGAATATATACCCTAATGAACTATTCTCAAAAGAAATATGAAACATTTAGAGATACTCATTCTTTTTCTATAGTTAGTCAAATGTGGCATTTCAGCATCAAAACACTAAATTTGAAGTTCAATATCTAAAAAAGGACTGGCTAAAAAATTATGAAGATTTAGCAGGATAACCTTCTTATGGATGTAAACATGTACCAAAAATATTATGAGTGATATGTACGTGGTTTTTAAAAATATGGAGCTTTGAAATTGACTTGAAAATCATATTTGTTTACATATATTTCCACACCATGAAGAACTCATAATGCATAATATATTCTACTCATTCCTTAAGATGCCCCCTTTAAATGTATAAATAACTTTTTTACATAAATATAATTACAGTAGACTCCCTCAAATCTGCCAAGCTCGGGACCAGAGGTTGTGCGAATTTTAGAATTTTGTAGATTTCTTGTCATTTCTTTGCTTAAATTTTTAAAACAGTAATTTGAATGTAACAAATATTGCAATAAAAATTATAATGAAAGTTTTCAATATATTAAAACGTTACAATAAGTAATAAACTAAAATAATAAAAATTTTGATAATTTTTAAAATATTAAAAGCTAAGATCAAATGAATAATGTTTAATTCATTATAAGTCATTGTTTTATTCATTATAAAGATGAAATGTATTTTTCCTAAATTATTTAATGAAACTTCCCTCATAAATAATATAGAATATTAAGTCACATCAAAATCATAAAATAAGGAAGTTTTATCCCAGGTTCAGCCAGACTTAATAACCAAAAAAGTTTGATTAATACATAAATATATTTGATAAGAAGATTATGGATTATCTGTAATATCGGCAGTATCTAGAATTTTTCATAAATAAATTTATTCTTCCTTCAAGGAAAAAAAAAAACAAGAATTCAGTAATAATATCAAAAATTACAAATTAATCTATGGAATTGATACAAAACTAAAAAAATCAAATTTTGTCTCTATATCTGAACTGAATATCTCATTGTTTACATTCTTAAATTATGTGCAAATTTTAGAGAGTTGTGGATTTGAGAGAGTCTACTGTATATTAAAACCTAATTTATGCTCATAAACTTAATATTTCATTTATTTTTAAGCCAGGATTAAGTGAATGTGAGTATTAATTTTATGATTAAGAACAAATTTACAAATTCTCTTTTGTTAAATTCTATGATTGAGAACAAGTTTTCTTGTCCTGTCCTGTTTATATTTAATATGCCAGTGCATAAATATATTGTGGTTTAAACTGCAAATACTGTATACTTCATTTTATAATTTAGAACAAATTTGCATTTTTGCTTTTTATTTATTCAGTGTATAAATATATCATGTCTTAAACTGTAACTTAAACAGTTGCACGCTTTATTTTGTGATTGAAAACAATTTTTCTTGTTCTATCCTATTTAGTTATGATCACTAAGTGAATAGTGAATAAATGTATCATGTTTTAACTTGTTCATTTCTAGAATTTATTTAGCTTCTCATGAGGAGAAATCAGTTGTATTCTGTCTTAAAGGTTGTTCTGCCAATAAATTCTTGGTACACCAGCATATCGCCAATTTATACCATTAAGTGAAAGTGTTATCAGGTGCTTTGTAACATCTATATGTGAACAGTATAATGATCACAATATCTCCAAAATTTGGAAAAGTTTGCTATAATTCAAAGTAAATGATTATATTTTGTGCATTTATGATAAAAAGTGGTGGATTGGAAAAATTCTTGAGCTAAGTGAAGAAAACAAAGACCTGTTTATTCACTTTTTTTTCACCAGTACACTATAAACCAACAACTTCTTTCCAATTGTCTAAAAATGATTCATTCCTGTAAGTAATATGCTTCAGAAACTAACACCATTGGAACTAAATAGTCATTCTACACAGCTACAATATTACTGAGACACTTTGCAATGAAATATCCAGATAATTATTTCTATGAGTGTAAAGTAGATTTAATTATTATGTAGAGTTTCCCCCAGAGGGTTTCAGGAGGGCGCTCCGCCCCTCCTGCCCTTCAGTTTTAAAAATAGCGCCCCTCTTGCCCCTCATTCAAAAACTAGCGCCCCTCTTGTCATTCATTCAAAAAAATAGCACCCTTCTTGCCCACATTTGAAAACATGCAGCTTTCCAGTGATGATCCGAACGCGCTATATCGCGTAAATTACGCAAAAAATAGTCTCATACGCGTCTCATGGGACGGGTAATTTCGTCAAAAAATCGCTAAAAAAAACCCGGCAAGTTTTGTTAAAAATCGCGAAATAACGACTAATTTCCGGCAAGATGCGCAAAAAAATGACTAATTTCGTCACAAAATTTCACAAAACGGCAGATTTCCTCAAAAGATCGTGGAAAAACGACAAATTTCTTCCAAAAATCGCAATAAACGGAAAATTTTGACAAACGAGTCACAAAAAACGGCATTTTTCGTCAAAAAATAGCGATAGAAAGGCAGATTTAGTCAAAAGATTTGCGAAAAAACGGCAAATTTCGTCCAAAAATCGCAATAAAACGGAAAATTCTGTGAAAAGTTCCGTTTTTCTTCACGATATTTTCACGACATTTGTCGTTTTTTCGCGATTTTTGTAGCAAAATATGCCGTTTTTTGCGATCTTTTAGCAAAAACTGCTGTTTATGCAATCTTTTAATAAAATTTGCCGTTTTTTCGCGACTTTTTAACAAAATTTAACTTTTTTTTTAATGAAATTTCTGCTTTTTTACGACTTTTTGAACCGCTAGATTCTAGATTCAACTCTATAAAAGTGCCCTTAAAAATGAAAAAGTGCCCTGAAAAATGTAAAAAGTGCCCTTTTCAGAACAGTAGCGCCCTGCCCTTTTTTAAACCTGGGGGAAACTCTGTATTATGTATTCTATGTAAGAAAAAACATGCATTATACCTTTAACAGTAGCATTTGAAATAATAATAATAATAAAAAAATAAATTATGCATTTAGGAGTAGTTTTT
This sequence comes from Maratus speculifer, assembly GCA_964019185.1. NCBI lineage: Eukaryota > Metazoa > Arthropoda > Arachnida > Araneae > Salticidae > Maratus > Maratus speculifer. Next base: position 16,249,014 of record CAXHSM010001376.1, on the reverse strand, counting down.
CTTTTAAAAAATGTGTAAAGAAATGTGATTTTCAAGCCAATTTCAAAGTTCCATATTTTTAAAACCACGTATATATCACTCATATTATTTTTGGTACATGTTTACATCCATAAGAAGGTTATCCTGCTAAATCTTCATAATTTTTAGCCAGTCCTTTTTTAGATATTGAACTTCAAATTTAGTGTTTTGATGCTGAGATGCCAACTTTGACTAACTATAGAAAAAGAATGAGCGTCTCTAAATGTTTCATATTTCTTCTGAGAATAGTTCATTAAGGTATATATTCAGAAAAATAAATGTAAAGGTGAGTTTTACTTTCTTCTATTAAAATTTTTATGTCAAAAAAGACATTTTTTCACTTTAAAAATGATACATTTAATCTTATTTTATACAATTTTTTAATCATTATTATAAAAACACCTATAATTAAAATTTAGATCATTCATTACTTAATATAATGGTTTTTAAATCATTTTGATACGTTTAGAAATAAAAAAGTTATAAAGGATTCTGTAAAATACTATTTTCATGAAAAACTGCTTGAGACATGACAAAAAAATGGATGCCAAAAAAAATTCAAAAGATTTAAACTTTTTCAAATCCTTGTTTTAGACTCCTAAAAGTACAATAAACTAACTGGTAAAGAATTTAAAAAATCAAAAATATTGAGCAACATGGCCTGAATGATTTCACATGGATTGACCCTTTGGCGATTTGTATAATTTGACGAAATCGATCAACGGGATAACAGAGTAGTATCAAAATAAGTCAACGCTAACATAGTTTATTTCACTAAGTGCTCCATGCCATTCAAAACTTATAGCAGTGCAATAAAAGAATGTATTTGAAAAAATAAAAGTTGAGTGTATGAGTATGCCTGGCACAGTTACACATGACACAGATTAGACAATATAGAAGTACAGTTTTTTGTTCTGATTTATTTTTAAATTTTAAATACCTTAAAATAAATAAATGATAAGCAACATATTAATTTACAAGATGTAAAAATTACATTAAAAAAAATTGAAAAAGTCATAGCATTTGTGAGTAGGAATATCCTGTTATAAGATTAATAAAAATATATTGAACCTGTGTTTTTCTTAAGTGATTAATTCAGTGAATAAATACAAAAATTTAAATGTTGATTCATTTCTTTATTATGCAATGTTAAATTTACCATATGAAATGGAATATGGTCAAAGTTCTATAATCCACACACGCTGTGGCCAAAGGTTGTGCAGATTATGGAATATTGTGGATTACAGAGTATTATGGATTATACGTCATTTTATTATTCCTAGACAGATTTTTAATCCTTTCATCAGTATATTATGAAAAGATAAATATGAAATCTAATAAATTTAATATGCTAATGAAAAAATGCCTTTTTAAAGTTATTTTATTAAAAAAGCATTCAAATAAAAATAATTACATATGTTTCGTAACGCTGTAATCTGTTTTATACTGTTAATATAATAAAAGAAATATATTAACAACAAATAAATGTTTTATTATGATTTTTTTTCAATTTTTTTATTATTTGTTTTAAAAATCATTTTTGGATCACAAACTTGTGAATTTTCTTGTTTATTTCATTGTTTACATTCGAAAAGTAACGCGAATTACAGAAAATTGTGGATTATGGGAGCATGGATTATCAATCTCTGACTGTACTTTAAAATTATCAATAATTTGTACCGAACTGATAACAGTGTATAACTTAGCAAAGTTCAGGAATCTAAAAATGTCTAATGGTGTATGGTGAAATGGGAAGTGGCAAAACAAACATGCACCTCATTGTGTTCACACCTGAAATTTCAGAATTAATTAAAACTTGATTTGCATGTTAAAATGCAGTCAAATGTTTGCCAAGTTCTCTCTTGATGGAAATTTTAATTTTAACGGTTGACTTGTAAGTTTACCTTTTAATCGATTACTATTAACTGCTCCCAGTCCTCCATGTTTATCATATCTTTGGGTGCAACATTTTTTCAACAGGAAATTTTACTTAATAAATACAATGAAATAAGTACGACATAGAAACAAGATACATCATAATAGATAATTTTTTGTTTTTTCCAACTGAAAACGAAACCAAAAAAGAATGTTACAGTATGTTAAATAATTTGTGTCATGTGGAATAAATTTTTTGGTACTTACATATTAACCCCACCGCAGCAGAAGTTGCGCTAATGTGCCAATAAAGTGCAATCTTGTTTATCTCAGACTTACAAAAAAAAAAAAAATGGTGTCAAAAATGAACAAATAAAAAGCATTAAAGCCCTAAATAATGGCACCAAAAATAAGCATAAAAAAGCTTGGTGCATTAGCGCAACTTCTGTTAATACACAAGTACCAATATTTTTTGGCTGTCTTAATTATTGCAAGCATATAAGATTAAATATGCAATTGCAAGGAAAATAAAATGTTGGAAGTAGTGAAATTGCTGGTGCAGTGTATTTTCCTTACATGAGAATAGACAAGTGCCATTTTTTCTAAATGTAAGAAAACTATAAAAAACATTTTTTTTCTTTATACAACCAATGCAACCACAGCACTTAATAGCAGTGGATTTAATATTATGAAGATATTGAAATTTTAGATTAAAATCAATTTAAGACTTGTTTCTTAAATTGTTTTAGTACATTATGTAAATAATGATAAAATTTATATAAGACTTCAGTATGCTATCAATTATATAAAAATATTTATACTCAATAGAACATAATCAACCAAAATTCATTCTATGAGCATTACAATGTTTTAAATTTAAACGTTAAAAGAAGTCAAATGAATTCGCTGTTTTGAAATTTAAATAGGAATAATATTCTCCAAACTTATTACAAATAAATAAGTTAAATATTTTAATTATACTTTAAATGACAATTTACAAAATGAAAGTTGCAATAGATGAAATTTCATACAGTCAGGTTAAAAAATCGCAAATTGTTAAATTTCAGTTTAAGATTAACCAAAGAAACTATGCAATTCTCAACTTATTTTAGTAAAGAGAGTGAGATTAATAAATAAGCTAATGCTTTAAAAGTTACCTAATATTACTTTGATTGCACTTTGAATGGGGTGGTTTCTCTGAAAGCTATAGCGGCAGGCTATTGTCATAAATGATACAAAAACTACAAAACTAATAATCTAGTCAAAAATGAATTAAAATACCTGATATTACAAACAGAGAGAGACACAACACAAGACGCCATTGCAAGAATGAATCGTTGATTTTTACACATACCTTTTGATCATTTATTCTTTCGAAAATGAGCTGTATCAAGAATGATTCCTTCTAGCATAGTTAACAAATAATTTATATTATTTATTAATAAAATTGCTGCAATGGCAATATGACTAGTACTCTTTTTTATCCCTATTTATATTCTATGTAGCTATCAGACAGCCTCTAAATGAAACAAGCTTTGCCAAAGAATCTAAACTTAATTTTCCAGAGTAACTCAAAATCAAACAGTGTCAGACCCCAAAATATAACCCCAAAAATATTTAATTTTTAAATTCGTGAATTTTGACTATTAATTTCTACTTCTTTTTTATAAATAAATATTTTATTTTGTAAACTGAAATTATTTATTGTCTGATTCATTATTCATGAATGAATTCACTGTTGTGATTCATTCATTGTATTGGAGTCAGTACTTTTGTCATGGACTCTCTATGTCCATGACTTTTGTAATGAGTGTACTCAGTTAGAATTGCTAATTTTTAAAATCAATTCTCTGATCTATCATCTTTATTAAATTAAATTAATGGCAAGATATTTTTTTTTTTTTTTTTGGTTTTTCTTCATTTAAAAATTTTACAACTTGTGATTTGATAGTATGATGGCACAAAATTTTATTTTTTCCAACCTTCATATTTGCTGACATTTATAGTCATTTAAAGTTATTGGCACACAGAAAACCGAATGTTTGGCTTGTCAAATAGCAACTACAAAGTAAGTAACTATCACGCACTATAAGTAAAGGATTTAAGTGAAATTGCATGGCAATAATTAAATTGTTTTTTTGTTTAAAAGAACTTTGGACAATAGACATTATTTCATGACTCTAGGTATTAGGTTTTTTTATTTTCAGACGATGAACATGAGATGATGCTGATATGTTATTATTATTATTCTTTGTTTTTTCGATATGTTTTTTTCTATATGTACTGTGATGTGACCGTCTAATAAATGTTTTCTGTATTTATAGAAGAAGTAATATTTTTCGTGAAAAATATTATAATTTTATCTAAATATTTCAAAAATAATTAACATTTTGGTAGAAGATCGGTAGTTTTAGAGAAAATGTTTGTGTTTTGAGTGCAGAAATAAATGAAATAAAAATATGAATTGAGTTGAATTAGGCCTAATGGAAGAAAATAATTTCTCCGATTGGAATAACTGCCAATAGGATAAATTTAAGAGGTAAGAGTTTTATATGCACTTAAAATATTCAGGGAGATAAAGTATTTTAACTATGTCTGAGTCAAATATGTTTGGAATTCCTAGAATAGAACCCTTAACAAGTAAAAATTATACATAATGGAGCATGAGGGTATAAGCTTTAATTAAGTTGAAGCATTTATTTGATGGTATCGAAAATGATGAACCGATAAAAAATGAAAAGGATCCCGCTAGTTTAAAAGTGCATAAAACATGGTTAGAGAAAAATGATGAAGTGTATGGTATAATTATATTATGTCAGCTGAACAAACAATGGCAGTTAGAGGAGTTAAGAAAGATAAAGAATTATGGGAATTGCTTAAAAAGCATTATGCAGGAATTGAGAATCTAAGAAAAATTCAATTAAAAATTAATCTGGCGAGAATAGAAAAAAATGAAAGGGAAACAATTGAAGAATATTTAATAAGAGCTCAAGGTATCGCAAACGAAATATTAGAATTGGGTACAGAAATTGATGAAAGTGAATTAATAGGACTTATTATAGAAGGACTCCCAAAGAAACATAGTGAAGTAATAACTGCGATATCGTCAAACCCAGATATTACTTACGAAGTGATGCGAGAAACTTTATTGAGATATGAAAGAAAATATGATAGATTTCACGAAAGCAATTTTAAAGCATTTAGGGCTAATGAAAAGAAAAGAATTTATTGCTTCGCGTGTGGAAAGCCAAATCATGTAGCGCGGAATTGTAATAATAAATCGAATATGACACACACGAAATAATAGCAAATATTTACCAAACAAAAATTTTCAAAATTTTTCTAGTAATAAAGTTAAAGCATTTCAGGATATGAGAGAATATTCACAGAACGATAAGAATTTTAACAAGAATAATAATGTTTCAAACAAGAAAATAAAGGAATATACATGTTTTACAAATGAACATGCATTGCACTCAGATGAATTTGATAAAAATGAGTGTAAAGAATCTGAAAATAATAAGGAAATAACTTGGATGTTAGATTCAGCTTGCACTTCGCATATGACGCATAGAGAAGGTATCGTTGTAGAAGGAAAACCTGAAGATGTAGAAATTGCAACTGCTGACAGCAAGCGATCAATACAAGGAAAATATCGTGGAAATGTTCATGTTACTGCTTGTGATCAGAAATTTGGTGAATCAAATATAAAACTTACATTGTGTTCTGTGTGTACCTAACTTAAGAGAAAATTTCATGTCAGTTCGAAGTTTAGTCAGAAAAGGAAAATATGTGATATTTAATAATGAAGGAGCAGCTATTTATTAGAACACAGGCAAATTAATTGCTCAAGGAACTTTTGAAGATAATACATTTAAAATAAATTTAACTGTACGAGAAATAATTGAAGATAGAAACGAATCTTATTTACAGACAAAGGAATCTAAGAAAGAACTATGGCATAGAAGACTTGGGCATATAAATTATGCATACTTACCAAGAATGTCCAGAGAAAACCTTGTAAGGGGATTAGAAGAGATAGATGGTAAAGAAACAAAATGCGAAATATGTATTCAAGGAAAATTAACGAGAACGCCATTTAATCAAGTGATAGAAGAAACAACACATATTTTAGAGCGGCTACATGTTGATTTATGTGGACCAATGACAGTACACTCATTAGGAGGAAATAAATACATGTTAATGGTAGTAGATGAATTTAGTAGAAGATATTTTGTAGATTTTTTTAGAAGTAAAGATGGAGCAAAAGAAAGAATTATAAATATAATAGAGAGAAGAGAAAATGAAACTGGCAAGAAAGTAAAAGCAGTGAGATCAGATAATGGTGGTGAATTTACTAACGAACAGCTCATGAAATATTATAAAAGAAATGGTATTAAGAATGAAAGAACAACAATTCATAGCCCTCAAAGTAACGTAATTGCTGAAAGAGCTAATTGTACAATTATTAATACAGCAAGAACATTGCTGATAGAAGCAAAGCTACCCTTATCTTTATGGGTCAAAGCAGTGTTAACAGCAGTTTACATACATAATGTTACTCCAACGGCTACAAGAAAGAAAACGCCATTAAATTATGGTCAAGTAATAAGCCTACAGTAAAACATATGAAAATATTTGGATGTAAAGCTTTTTATCGCAACCATGACATCAATAGAAAGAAATTTGATGTAAGAACAAAACCTGCAGTATTTATCGGATATTCAAGAGATTGTCGAACATACAAATTATATGACTTAAAGCAGTGATGCACAACCTTTTTGCTGGAAAATTGTTTCCCACCAGAATATTTGAAAAGTGACATTTGTTTTATTTAATTAGATTTTCTGTCATAATTATAAGGAAAGTTATTCTGTATGAAAACATTGGTATCTTTGTGGCCCGCGGGCCAAAGGTTGTGCACCCCTGACTTAAAGGAAAAGAGAATACGTGAAAGCAGAGATGTTGTGTTTATTGAAGAAAAAATGGGATATGAAGATATAGTAAATAAAGAAGAAATGACTGATGAATTTGAATACATCAATATTATCAGCAATAAGAATATAATAGATGAACAAGAAGAGAACAATTCCGATGAAAATTATGAAGAATTAAATCAGGAAAAAGAAACAATTAGGTTGATAAATGATTCAAATGTTCCTGAGACAGAGGAAAATGAAATAAATAATATAATTAGTGAAAATGAAAAAGATCAAGAAAAAGAAAGTAATCAAAATAAGTTTTCTGGAGAACCTAGAAGATCATCATGAATTAGGAAACTGAATCCAAAGTATTTAGCAAATCCAGTGCACGAGGAAGTTTCAAAGAATTACAAATATGTATTAAATTCTAAAAATAAGGATAAATGGATAGAAGCAATCAAAAAGGAATTACATTCGTTAGAAGAACACAAAACATGGAAAATTGTTGACAAACCAAAAGATGTGAAAGCACTGAGAAACAAATGGATTTTTAATATAAAAGAAAGCGGTGAAGATATAAAATATAAAGCTAGATTGGTAGCAGACAGATCAAGAATTAAATTTGGAACAAATTATCAAGAACCGTACAGTCTAGTAATGAAAACTGAATCATTTAGAACTTTATTGGCAGTTGAAGCAATGAAAGACTACAAAACTACATTTTTTGACGTAGAAACAGCTTATCTGAGTGCAGATCTAGGAACTGCTGTTTATATGAATCCACCTGAAGGCACAAATTGAAGGAGGGAAGCTATTACTCGTGACAGGAAATTTATATGGATTGCCTGAAGTAGGAAGATGTTGGTATGAAAAATTGGTTAAAATATTTGATAAGATTGGATTAAAACTATGCAAAGCAGACCCTTGTCTATTCGTCAGTAAAAAAGATAATGAATTTATTACAGTTGGAATCTTTGTAGATGATGAGTTAGTCGTTAGTGAATCTGAAAATTTCATAAATAAATTCATACAACAATTGAATGAAGAAGCAAAAATTAAAGAGCAGAAGAAAAATATCAAATTCCTTGGTATTGATATTGAAGAAAATAACGGAGAATTTTTATTAGGGCAAACTAAATATGCAGAAAATATCTTAGAAAGCTTTGATATGGAAAAGTGTAAAAGTGTGAAAAGTCCTAGTGTACTCCGAATAAATTTCGATGAATATGAAGGTGAAAATAAAATTGATGAAACACTATATCAAGACTTGCTTAAAATTACAGGATATCTAGTAAGAGGAACAAGGCCAGATTTAGCTTTCACTTTAAGTAATTTGTCTCAATATGCAAAAGATCTTAGAGAAATTCATTTACAGGCAGTGAAGAAAGTTTTGTATTATATCCAAAGCACAAAAAACTACAAACTTTGAATTAAAGGTAAAAAGGATCAATTATCACTTTGTTCTGATGCTAGCTGGTGTACTACACAAGATTCAAAATCATTTGGTTGATATATCCTAAAAATAGGAGAATCATTAATTGGACGGAAAAGTAATAAGCAGAAACTGGTTGCACTTTCAACAATGGAATCTGAGCTTTTAAGTCTGTGTGATGCAGTTTGTGAAGGAAAATGGCTAATGGGTCTCTTGGAAGAATTAAATCAAGAAGAAATGGTAAAACGTCCAAAAGAAATCAGTACTGATAGTCAGTAAGTAATTGATTGGATCAAAAACCCTAGAGTGAATAATCGTAACAAACATATCAATAGAAAATGTCATTTTGTGAAAGATGAAAGAGCTAAAGGAGAAACTGAAACAAAATATGTAAATTCATCTGAACTGGAGGCAGATATAATGACTAAGAATTTGAGTTATGATGTCATGAAAAAACATATTACAAGTCTGGGCATTGCTGAGGATTATTGACATGCAAAAGGAGGGGTTTTAAGTGAAATCGCATGGCAATAATTAAACTGTTTTTTTGTTTAAAAAAACTTTGGACAACAGACATTAATTCATGACTCCATGCATTAGGTTTTTTATTTTCAGACGATGAACGTGGGATGATGGTGATGTGTTATTATTATTATTCTTTGTTTTTTCGATATGTTTTGTTTCTATATGTACTATGATGTGACCGTCTAATAAATGTTTTCTGTATTTATAGAAAAAGTTATATTTATCGTGAAAAACATTATAATTTTATCTAAATATAATGAAAATATTTAACATACATTTCCAACAACGAAACCACTCGTTAACTCCTGAATCTCAAACATTACTTTACAAATACACAAAACTATTGTCACAAATAAATTTTTAAAAATTTACAAAACAAACTTGTAGTAACAAAAACTCATTTTTCACTTTGCCAAGTTATCACTTGTTTTAGAATTCAATCATAGTTTCTAACGTTTATCTGTTCATTTTTGCAAATTTCGAAAAACTTTATAGAGGTACTTCACTGTGCAAACAGTTTTTTAAAAATATAATTTCTTTTAATTCAACACGATGAAATCAAATTCAGTTTATGAACAAATTGATGTTTTAAAATTGAGAGTAAAAAATATTCAAACCAATTAGTTGGATATCTAAATTAAAATTCGAATAATATTCAGTAAACTAGTTAAAAATAAATAATAATAATCAAAGAAATTATCAACAATAAATAATGCAATGCTACATAAGGAAAAGTGAAAGTTGCAACATATAAACCGTCATTATCAAATAATACATTCTAGAATTTTTATTTGAAGAATAATGAAAGAAATTACCCAATCTTAGCATTAACTTATTTTGGTAAAGAAGCTGGGTACAATAAATTTATGTTTTAAAAGCTAGCTGAACAAGCTACAAAAGAAAAACACGCCATCGTAAGAATGAATCATTAACTGCACCATGATTCATTGAAAATAATTCTTGCACTTTTTTTTAAAAAAGAATTCCCATGTATAGTAATTATTATTTTTTTTCAATAAAATTATTGCAATGGCATTACTTTTTTTAATATAGAACTTTTTAAAATCCTTATATATAATACTGTTTACCAGACAGCCATTAAACAAGCTTTTTCAAAGTATTCGGGCAAAATTTACCTTAGTTATCCAAAATCAAACTGACTCCAATTTTTAATCCTAAATGCATATTTAAGCTCTTGATTCGCAAATTTAAAAAATGCTCCCTATTTCCTTAAAAAATAATTCTTTATTTTGTTTATTAAAAATGAGTTGAAGATTTCTATTTGAATTGTTTTTCCATTCATTGATTGAATCATTATTCATGAATGAGTTTTTTTTTTCATGATTGATTCGTTGTGTTGGCGTCTGTAATAAAATCATAATATTCTGATTGTAACAATAGCTAACATTTTAAAACTAATTTACTGAATCTGGCTTCTTTACTAAAACAAATTAATGGTTAGATATGTTTCTTTTGTTATTCTTCTGCTTAAACTGCTATAACTTGTGATTTGATCGCAGAAGGACACAAAATGTTATGTGCCGCTTCGCCACTTTTATTTATTTTTTTATATTTGTAGTCATTTCAAATATTCCGTACACAGGTAAACCAAATATTAGTCAATACCTTATTATTTTAGAACTTGATGGTATTAAAAGGTTAAAATTTTCATAATATTATTATGATTATTATGATTTGTTTGCTGATTCAATTAGTTTACCGTTTAGCCGCTGAGCTTTCTACTTCTCATGCCGAATTGTCTTCTTATAGAGAAAAATATAATTATCTTGTTGAACAATTGTGTTTAGCCAAGCAACAGCGCTTTAGCCCTTCTTCTGAAAAAAACCTGCAGCAAGGGAACCTATTCGACGAAGCAGGAATTGAGCTGCCCGACGAAGTGAAGGAAACGATAGCGGGGAACAATGAGGAGAATAGCCCTAAGAAGAAGCGCTCAAGTCGTAAACCGTTACCCGCAGATTTACCACGCGAAGTGATTGTACATGACCTACCTGCACCTGAAAAAATCTGTATATGTGGCAATGAATTAGTGAGGATTGGAGAAGAAATCAGCGAGCAACTGAAATATATTCCGGCCAAATTGTCCGTGACTCAGCATGTACGGCCCAAGTACGCCTGCAAACCCTGTCAAGAAACTGAAAATAGCGGCGATGCCTGAATTGCTTTTACCGAAAAGTCTTGCGACCCCAGAAATTGGTTGCACATATTCTCGTTGCCAAGTATGTAGACCATATCCCTTTGTATCGGCAAGAAACAATATGGCAACGTATTGGCCTGGATATGCCACGCAGCAGTTTATGTGGATGGATAATCAAAACTGCCGAACTATGTACGCCATTGGTTAAACAATTACATAATAAACTCATACAATACGACCTTATACAAGCGGATGAAAGCAGCCTGCAAGTTTTAAATGAAGCGGGTCGTGCCAATATAAGCCAGTCAACAATGTGGGTTTATAAAGGTGGTAATCCCGCTTATCCCTGTGTCGTGTTTGATTATCAAGAAACTCGTGGAGGTTACCATGCACAAAATTTCCTCAAGGGGTTTAAAGGTTACTTGCAAACTGATGCTTACTCAGGCTATAACTTTACTGAACAAGATAACGCTATCTTCTCCTTAGGTTGTTTAGCTCATGCGCGCCGTCCTTTTGCTGACCTTGCGAAACTCTCGAAAAAAGCAGGGTTAGCTGGAGAAGCCCTTTACTATTTTCGATGTTTATACGCCATTGAAAAGCAGGCACGTGAAGCAGGTTTATCCTATCAACAACGTTATGCACTTCGACATCAACAAGCTCCACCTATCTTTACTGAATTTAAAAATTGGTTAGAAGCTCATATCGCAAAAGTACCTAAGCAACATAAATTAGGTCAAGGAATTACGTATATGCTTAGGCATTGGCAAAAGCTGACTCTTTATTTAAAAGATGGCCGCCTTGAAATCGATAACAATGCGGTGGAAAATTTTATTCGTCCTTTGGCACTCGGCCGCAAAAACTGGCTGTTTGCTGGTAGCCCAAATGGCGCAAAAGCAGCCGCTATCTTTTACTCGCTGATTGCAACCTGCAAGCTTAATGACAGAGAACCTTATGAGAATTTCTGCCAGATGCTTCCGCTTATTCGTTTATGCAAATCTGACGAAGATTATAACAAATTGCTACCATGAGATTTTACACGATTAGCTAAACCGCAAGTTATTACATTTGGTTTCTAGATACAAGGTGTATTTGCTCGGACGCTTACAACACTCTCACAAATTTAGCCTATTAGGGTAGGGGTTAGCCGTGGAGATAAAGCATTTGACATTCATGTAAATTCATACCGCATTGATGCGGATGTTGTACCTGCTATTCAAGGCCAACTTTATTACGGCCATACCAGAATGTAATCTTGCTATAGTTGTTCTAATCGTTACTCATAAGTCAGTTGTAAAGAGGAGGCAGCTAGTACATATCACGCTTATATATTCGATTTTTCTGTATGGGAGTTATGGAGTTCATTATTGGTTCTAACTGATTTAAGGGTGGGGCATTTTGTGTATCCTGGTACTTACTATCTTGTTATTAGTAGTGATTTTTCCACCTAGCTTACTCAAGCTGATCATTTTTCAATAGTTAAAGACAATATACAAGTTACTTAAATACTTCCTTCACATTTTCATTTTTTTTGCAAGCGAGGCGTCTAGCTTAACTTCGATTTCAGTAGGTCTATTTTTTTGTAAACTATCTCGATCAGATTCAGCATGTGTTCGTTTTCGTGAAGCCGAGGTCGAAAAAAAACACTCGTAGACATTGGAGGAGGTAAAACAGCTTGATTTTTTTGTTCATTTTCAATAAAAGGTAAAAATGTATCTGTTTTTAACAGAGATGTATTTAGTATCTGTTCCTCGATTTTTATGAGTAAATCATTAAGAAAATTACGTGTTTCTATTTCCAGCTTTATATTTTTTAAGATGGTTACAACAGGAATCGCTTTTTCTTTAGTAATACGGGTTATCCAGTTAGAAAACCAACTTTTTTCTTCGAATTCTTTTAGCAAGGCTAAACTATCATTATGAAATAGCATTAGAGTGGAATAGTTTTCTTCCTGATATAATTCGATTAAAAAAAACAATAAATGTTTTTCAAGGGCTGACCAGTCTTGATGATAGAAAAATTGTTCGAAGATTGTTCTTTCCTCAGAACTAACTAAGAAATCTCGTTTTTGCGTTAATGAGTAGTCTTTTAATAGTAACTTTGCACAAGTAAATTCTTTTGTGCATAAAAGGAGTCTTAATATGCTTGGATTGCTTTTGGGTATCTCGCTTTTGTTTTTTGCTGATCCCAGCTGCCAAATAGTTTGAAATGTCTCTTGATAAATTGGATTTCTCAATTCTTCTAGTTTGCAGGTTAATTTAAATAGCACACTTGAATAAGCTTTGGAGGGGAGTAAATCTTGATAAAATGTTATTTGTTCGGGAATGAAGGAAATAAAAGCGGGAATTAAGTAATTACACCAAATAGAGGGATAACCATTTTCTTGCATATCATATTGCAATACACGAAGTTGTTGTTCTAAAGTTAATTTAGAATATAAAAAATGAGTAATTTTAAGGTGCCCATTTTTAGCCGTACAATAAACATAGCCAGAAAAGTTATCAATATCTTCTAGCAGTGTAGCACATTCTTGTAGAGATAATTTTCCCCAAAAATAATAAGTGGCTTTTTCGTTGCCTTCTCGGATTGCACTTTTAAAACCGTATAAAAAAAAACTATTTGTACTGGTATGGCTTAATAATTCTGCCTGTTTTCCTTCCAGATAATGGATCCAAAAACTAATTAATCGGGGCTTGTAGCTTCGTATTTGTGAATACTCTTTATTGCAATAAATCGGTGGCCAAGCATTGTGTAAGATTTGTTGCCATAAAGTGCGAATTTCTTCTTCAAGACAATAAAAACAAGCAAAAGAAAAGCGATCTTGTGGGTGCGCCTCAACTCCTACTGATAACTTAGTAAAATATTTTAATAAATTAGATTTAAACTTCTGAAAAAAGAGCTTTAAAAAGTAGTTGAGATGAGGGGCTGGTCGGGGTTTTAATCTTATGTCGTTACGGCGATGTACAGGTCGACACCCCTGGTGGGTTAGTGACATTTAAAATTTAACAAATTAAACTTTGTTAGCCTAGCAATACAGGAAAAATAACCAGTATGGAGTGTTGATAATGCATTGTTATAACCTTGAAAATATCTTGTCATATCATTAAATCAAGTAAGTATATTTTCTTAATGATAAACCAGTTGCTAAATTCACTATCAATCTGTAAAAATTCATGCAAAGTGATTTTCTAAATGAAAAAACATGGATTTAAAACACTACTTTTTATTCAATAGACAAAATGGCATAACGTAACTTGAAAAAAAAAACAACTTGAAATAAACTGACTATTTGTCAGTAAAAATAACGAAATTAACAATAAATATATTTTTATACTCATCTCTTCCAATCAGAGATCGCTTCTTTCTCCTTCGCCTTGCCTTTAACGTAGTATCTTCGAAAAAAAAAATCCGGGGTAACTTTCATAAAAGAATGCTATAAAACTTTGAAGACTTCTAATCGCCATTTCGGTTAAGAATAATTAACTTCATATTCGAAGGCGAAGCACCGATACCATCGAACGAAGCAGAACACATAGACTTTTAAAACCACCGGTATTTATTTTCCAGCTGGTCTGAAAAGCATTGCCAGATGCAGTACTTAAATTCAAACGAAAAAACCAAAGGACTCAAGAACCGATCTCCGATTGGCTGAAAAAGAAATACGCCGATAAACTTCACAATTTGTGAAGTTCACCGGCACTTACGAAAACTTACTCTCCGCGCAGGGAGATTGCGTTGCGTTTTGCGTCAGCGTAACTGACGATTACCTGAAGTGACTCCATGCGACAACCAACCATGCATGCGCTCAAGTTAGCGCTAGAAAAACGTAAACATATGAGATGTAGCTGAAATTTAATAGCTTAAATGAAAATAGATAAACGTAAGTGCAAAGAAATAAATTGGTTACTTTTAAAATAAGATAAACTTACGTTTTAAAAATAAGGGGGGGGGAGAGAAAACTTAAATATGAATTTTTTTTTTTTTTTGGAACATTGGCAAAAAGTGGGGAAACCACGTTAAACTTTACCCACAGAACGCCCCCTTTTCCCCAGCTGGTTGCCACATGGAGTTAGAGTTAAACACTTTTAAATCACTTAGAATATACATATATATACTTTGAATTACCATTTGTAACATTAAACATAAATACAAGTACAGAAAATTTACTTTGAAAATATATATATATGATGCAAAAGAAAATATATGATGCAGATACACTTAATTGTAGAAAGATGGCTGCAATAGCTCACAGTCCAACTTGACTTAAAGAATTTGATTTTAAAGTTCTATATTAAATGTTCATGAAAAGTTCTAATAAAGTTCATTGACTTTCTAAAAAAAAAGAATTAACAGGACTACGACGTATGGCATAGGTCCAAATATATCCTAAGGGAATAGATGAAAGTTTTTTTTTTTTTTTTTTAACACCGATTACTTTTACTGCATCAATATTTGTCGAAATTTCAGAAACTGATCTTTGCTCAGTGCTTTCGTAAGCAAGTCGGCTAAATTTTCTTTTGAAGACACATGTTTTATGTCAAAGACACCGTTTTGATAAAGGTCTCTCACAAACTTGTACTTTAAATCAATATGACGAGTTCGGACATTGTCCGTCGTTGTCTTTGTAAAAGAGATGGCTGCTGTATTATCGCATAACATGATAGGTCGCTGTATTGAGCCTGGTTGAAATAGTTGAGGAAAGAATTTCGATACTTCGTGGATAGTATCAGATAGGAACTTTATTTCCTTTGCAGCTTCGCTAGCTGAGATGAACTCGGCCTCCATTGGAGAGAGAGCCGTGCAGGTCTGCTTGGCGACACGCCATTGTATGGGATTGTCGTTTAAGAGGATTATGTGACTTGACCAGGATTTACGATCATCTAGATCGTTTGCCCAAGATGCATCGACGTAGGTTACAATTTGTAAAGGTGGTTCCGATGTTTGGAGCTTCAGTCCCAGGTTAGCTGTATTGGCCAGGTAGAGCAGTATTCGATACAACGTCCGATAGTGCTGGTGCGATGGCTTTTCTGTATATTGCGAGATTGAAGATACGTACCATGCTATATCGGGTCTACATCTGTGGCTTATGTATTGCAAGCAACCCAGCAAACTTCGGAATAGAAGATTTTCGGGCAGTTCTTCACCCTCTTGAGCTGAAACTGGAATAAAGCCAGGAGAAGCTGGTAATGTTATCCTAGAAAGACATTGAACATTAAACTGTTGCATACACTTTTCAATATATTGAGAGCAGGTTATATTTTTAAACTTATTATCTTCTTTGTTGAACTGTATTCCTAGTAATGTGTGAATGGCTCCCAAATTCTTAACTTCATAAATGTTTTCTATTACACTAATAACTTCCCGTAAAGCATCCTCATCTTTTGCAAAAATGGGGAGGTCGTCAACATAGACCAAAACTATTGCGATACTTTTATATGCATAGACGCAATTTACCCCAGGTACTTCCGAAAAATTATTTGCGATGAGTTTTGTATGGAGGTCGTGGAACCAACACCTTCCTGCCTGGTGCAGGCCATAAATTGCTTTATTAAGTTTAAGAATGTAAGTTTCCTGACCTGGTATTACGTATCCACATGGTTGTCGAATATACGTTTCCTTATCGATGTTTCCATACAAGTAGGCACACTTTACGTCAAGTAGGCAGTTTTTCCATTTGAATATCATTGAGAATAAAACAATAAAAAGACGTATCAAAGAAAAGTTGACTACTGGAGAAAAAGTTTCATTGTAATCTAAACCCTCTCGTTGGTTGTTTCCAAGCGCAACCAATCTGGCTTTGTAAGTTTGAACTTCCCCAGATGCATCTCGTTTTACCGTGTAAACCCATCTCGTACCGATGACTTTCTTAGTGGGGTCGAATGGTACTGGAGTCCAGACTTTCCTTGCTAACATGGTTGAGATTTCTTTATTCATGGCATCTTTCCACTGTTCTGCTTGTGGGAGAGTCGCAGCATGTTTTGCAGACTTTGGAATGACAATTTCTGTTAAGTTAGCTTCGTGTATTTTAGAAAAGGTAATGGGTCCTTGATAATCATTACTTGTTGAAAAATTGGCTACGTCAGAGTCATATGAAAGATTGTTTTGCTTACAGTATTCATCAAGGTCTTTAGTACTTCGTAAACGTTCACCAGTGGGTGCAATTATATAAATGTCATGCCTACCTGCTGACGCCCCCTTTCTTCTTGTAGTGACGATTCTTGTGAAAATGAGTTTACTATCCTCCTCTTCATTGCCATCGCCAGTAGTGTCATATTCAATCTTTTTAACAAAATCATACTCATCTTCTGAACTTTCTTTATCTGAAGAGTTGTCGTGTGATTTACCGGCACTTAGTTCCTTGTTTTCATCATCTGGCTTCTTTTCTTTGGTTATTTCTGCTAATGTTGGAAGGCTAGAAGTAGAAGGTTCTTCGGGATGTACGTCAGGCAAAACATGACTAGAGGATGAACCTACAGTAAACGGTTCTTCAAAATCGTGAATACTGTTATGAGACAATTGTGGTTGTTGCTTTGGATTTCCTAACTGAGCTTCATCAAATGTGACGTGTTTTGATTCAATAATTCGGTTTTCACGAGGAAACCAGACTCTATAACCGGCTGTGCCGAGTCCATATCCAATAAACACACCACGTTTAGCCCTGGGCTGCAACTTGTTACGTTGTTGCTTTGGCTGGTGGACATATGCTACACAGCCATAACGACGAAAATGGCGAACTGATGGCTTTTGTCCATACCACCTTGAGAACGGGATTGCGTTAATTCCTGTATGTAGGATCCTATTACGAATATAGTTCACTGCCATTACGGCTTCAACCCAGAGTTTGGGAGGGAGGTTGGCTGCTTGACTAAAGGTGCGAACCCCTTCAAAAAGTACTCTATTATAACGTTCAGCAACCCCATTTTGCTGGGGGCTGTATGCCGAAGTTGTTTCATGTTTAATTCCTAATTTGGTGACTAAATCATTTATTTGCTTATTGCAGAATTCGAGGCCATTGTCGGTACGAATGACCTTGACTTTTCTTTCGGATTGTCTTTCAATAAACTTTATAAAATTATTTACTTTCGAAGGAACCTCATCTTTCGTTCGTAGGGGGTAACAAAAAGCTCGGCGACTGTAGTCGTCAATGAAGGTCAGAAGATACCTATGTCCGTTTCTAGAGCCTACTGGCGCAGGACCCCAGATGTCAGAATGAATGAGGTCTAAAATTGCTTTAGAACGAATATGTGAAAGCCTTGGATGAGTAGCTCTTGTGCTCTTACTTAATATGCATGGCTCACATTTTTGCTCGGAACCCTGAAGTTTGTCGCAACCCTCAATAAGTTTATTATTGACCATCTGCCTAATGACTTTAATGTTACTATGGCCGAGTCTCTCGTGCCACAGCATGATGTTATTTCTATCTGCTGCATAAGCTTGATTAAAGTTAAGTCGGTTATGAATAGGTAATCTGCTACTATTATAAGTTTGCGTTTCAATTTTATCAGAAACTTCATTACTCTCCGAGTTAACTATTTTGGAATTACGTTCAACTTTTGGTTTATCTTCCTGGGCTGAATTAGATTCGGAACTTAAACTTGATTTAGATTTCAATTCTGGCCTGGAAGTTTTAACTTTACTCGCATATGAGATATTTTTACTGGGTGAAGTTGGAATATTAGAAACTTTATTTTCCGATTTAGCTTGGGTTGAAGAATTTGACCGAAATTTTACTTTAGTTTCTTTCTCCGCTTCCCCACTATCTGATTTAACTTGGGTTAACTTTTCATGTTGGAGTTCTGTTCCTTTGGATTTTGTTTTTAGAGCTTTAAGAACATAAAAGTTATTTTTACGTTGAGCGGTGTATAAATATTTCCACTTACTGTCATAAATTTTGAAACCATTATCGAGTTTGGCATGTAAACCAGCCTTGTCCATTTTACTCATACTTATGAGGTTTCGGTGTATATTTGGCACATACATGACGTCAGTAAGCTCAAGAGTATGAATTTTATCTTTATCTTTAATTTGAAAAGAAACTCTTCCTACACCTCTTACTAGATGGGGAGTTGTGCCCATACGGACAATAGCTCCGGGAGGGGGTGACTTAAGAGAAACAAAAAAGTTTTTATTTTGACAAACATGTGCCGTACTTGCAGAGTCAAGTGTCCATTCCCAACATGGGGGTAACAGTTCTGAAGAATAACAATCATTTGTTTCTAATTCAGTAAAAAATGTGTTATTAGGCTTGTCACTTTTAGATTTTAAACTTAAATTTTTATTTCTACAAAATTCCGATTTATGACCTCGTTTACCACAGTATCTGCAACGTGTAATATTTGTAACTTCTTCGTTTTTATCAATACTGCTTACACTTTGAAATATTTCCAAAGATTCATTTTTACGCTTTTCACGACTTTCCCGAGCTGACACTTCGCTTAAAAGTTCTTCTTTAATATTTTTATAAGTAAATTTATCATCCGGTAACTTTTTAAATTCACGTACTAAGTACTGATACTGATCTGGGAGATGACCTATTAGCCTGTAGCATTTATCTAAATCTGATATTGTAACCCCGGCATTAGTTGCCCGCTTATAGGATTCCTCAAATCTACATAGAAAACCTGATATATCCTCGTCTGAGTGCATATGAATATCGTAGAAATCATTAAAACTATTTATTTTTGAAGTTATTCCTGTAATTTCATAATGCTCTTTTAAAGTGTCCCATATTTCTGAAGGATCAGTCAACCTTGCGACTAAAGGACTAATGTCACTAGAAATGTAAGTTTTAAGTATACCGGAAGCACGCAGTTTCCATTGATCACATCGAAGTTTTTCAATAGGGGTAAGTTTACTTTCCTCTGGCCATTGGGTTTTATTTAACCAAAGAGTAAGACCCTCTGTATCTAAAACTTTTTGTATTTCTAAAGACCAGGCTTGATAATTATCTCGAGTTAAGATTGCATTATCATTAAAAGAAGCCATTTCTTTTCACTATCTCTTTTTATTATAAAAATTTTTAACCTTCAAAATTTTCATTAAATATATACTTCAAACTAGTAATAGAACAACAACAATACAAAAATATTAACTTTGAACTTCATTGCTATAAGTATTTCACTTTCATAAATACATTTAAACTTAATCCAAAATATTTCCTGTATACTAGGTAGCTGTAGATCTTAACCACGCTACTATGCTACCAATCTGTGGGTGCGCCTCAACTCCTACTGATAACTTAGTAAAATATTTTAATAAATTAGATTTAAACTTCTGAAAAAAGAGCTTTAAAAAGTAGTTGAGATGAGGGGCTGGTCGGGGTTTTAATCTTATGTCGTTACGGCGATGTACAGGTCGACACCCCTGGTGGGTTAGTGACATTTAAAATTTAACAAATTAAACTTTGTTAGCCTAGCAATACAGGAAAAATAACCAGTATGGAGTGTTGATAATGCATTGTTATAACCTTGAAAATATCTTGTCATATCATTAAATCAAGTAAGTATATTTTCTTAATGATAAACCAGTTGCTAAATTCACTATCAATCTGTAAAAAATCATGCAAAGTGATTTTCTAAATGAAAAAACATGGATTTAAAACACTACTTTTTATTCAATAGACAAAATGGCATAACGTAACTTGAAAAAAAAAACAACTTGAAATAAACTGACTATTTGTCAGTAAAAATAACGAAATTAACAATAAATATATTTTTATACTCATCTCTTCCAATCAGAGATCGCTTCTTTCTCCTTCGCCTTGCCTTTAACGTAGTATCTTCGAAAAAAAAAATCCGGGGTAACTTTCATAAAAGAATGCTATAAAACTTTGAAGACTTCTAATCGCCATTTCGGTTAAGAATAATTAACTTCATATTCGAAGGCGAAGCACCGATACCATCGAACGAAGCAGAACACATAGACTTTTAAAACCACCGGTATTTATTTTCCAGCTGCTCTGAAAAGCATTGCCAGATGCAGTACTTAAATTCAAACGAAAAAACCAAAGGACTCAAGAACCGATCTCCGATTGGCTGAAAAAGAAATACGCCGATAAACTTCACAATTTGTGAAGTTCACCGGCACTTACGAAAACTTACTCTCCGCGCAGGGAGATTGCGTTGCGTTTTGCGTCAGCGTAACTGACGATTACCTGAAGTGACTCCATGCGACAACCAACCATGCATGCGCTCAAGTTAGCGCTAGAAAAACGTAAACATATGAGATGTAGCTGAAATTTAATAGCTTAAATGAAAATAGATAAACGTAAGTGCAAAGAAATAAATTGGTTACTTTTAAAATAAGATAAACTTACGTTTTAAAAATAAGGGGGGGGGGAGAGAAAACTTAAATATGAAAATTTTTTTTTTTTTTTTTGGAACATTGGCAAAAAGTGGGGAAACCACGTTAAACTTTACCCACAGATCTAAAATAGGATGCTGTGGATTTTGGACAAATTGCTTAACCCATTTTAAGTCATCGAATTCCCCTAGAGGCGTTATAAAATCTGTGCAACGAAATTGTGCATCATTAATAATGCCTGGATTTCGATATTTAAATATTTCTATTTCTGGTTCATAGTGTTTAAACCAATGAAAAAGGTCATTATAAGCTTGTTCGACAAATCTTAGTCCTTGTTGTATTGAAGTGTGTAATTGAGAGGGTAATTTTAATCGTTGTATTTTTTTTTCAGTTATTTGATAGTGAAGTGCTAATTCTTTTTCTTTTTTTAAAAGACCAGGTTGCCAAAGTGTTTTAGCGATAAAAAATTGTGTAGACGTGAATAAGGAAACTATAAATTCCATCTGTATTATCCTAGGTTAAAAAATATTTTTTTCTGTTACCCTAGTTAGTAGTATATCTTTTTTAAAAAGATATATTAAACTTAATTTTTAATAATAAATATTATTTGTATTAAGATAAATAATTTTAGCTATTTACTACCTGCTTAAATATAATTAAATAGCTATGTAGCTTTTCTGCAGTCAGAGAGTGTTTCTATGTCAAAAGAACATAATAAAAAATCAGTTCGCAAAGAATTTATTGAATTATTGCTTGAAGATCAAGGTAATAAAATGGGTTTTATAGACGCATTTAATGATTTTCTTTTGCGTATGCCCGATATACATGCTTCTGGACAGGGTAGCTTTTTTGATTTTCATTTTTTTTATATTTTAGGTGGTATTTATTCTTTTATACATTCACCATAGAAACAAACATTAGAAGTTAGTGATATAGGCTGGAAATTAGATAAAGATAGACAAATATTACATTTTGCCTTTAAAAAAGGCGATTCCTTTAAGACAAGGACTTTTCTTTTTGGTGATGTGGAGTTTAACGATCCACGTAAACAATCTGGGAAAATATTTAGAATTAGTCCTAGAGAAGAGGGTGGTGGATTTGAAATTAAGCAGGAAGATGCAGACTCTACTACAAAGTATTCGATTTCACAAGATCAGTTTACCTCTTTTACAAAGGTAAAAGTAGATGCTGCTATAACACTAGAAGCCAGCTTAGAGTTACTTGCTTCGACAGAATTAGATTTAGATTCTGTAAAAACAGGATCAAAACAATTTTTAAAAGATATAGGTCGTTTATATCAAGATTTATTAGAAAATATCAATTTACCAAAAATACTGGAAGCGATGCAACATGGATTTTTTTATGGAGCATTAACCTTTCCATTTAAAAATAAATATCATATCGATGCCTACGTTGAGCGAATTGCGGGAAAAGGTTATACCGATTTGATCTTTCTAGTTCGAAAAAACAATCCAACTCAGGCCTTTCCTATCATAATTGAATTTAAAGCAGGTGATATAACAGCGGAGAACGCTATTCGTCAAATCGAAAGGGATGGTTATATCATGCATCGTTTAAGTATAAGAACCTATAATCAACAAGTGATCGCCTATGGTCTTAATTTGGAAAAAATGAATCCAAATGAAATGATTAAAATTTATGATGATCACGTGTTAGCACGTCAAAAGAATAGTTTCGAGGAAATATTATCGGTTATGGGAACGAATGAGTCCCTACTTGAAAAAAAATCGAAAATTTCTCAAATATTAAAATCAGCCTATTATTCATACTACGGAAATAACGATGAAACCCATTTTACTCGCTTTTTGTTAGGTCATTTATTAACTGCAAATAATGGCAGTTTGACGAAGAAACAAGTTTTTGTATTTAACAATGTGCCAGAGGGGAGAAGAGGTGATCTTGTCATAGTTACTGATCAAAAGATCAACGTTGTTGATAAAAGCGTTATTTTTAATATGGACCATATTCTTCGTTTTGGTTCGAGGCTACGAAAATTCGTCTGCTTGGGAATAACGTTCACAAGCGCGCCATTGAAAAGCATTGTGGTGAGAAAATTTATACTTATATTTTATTTTTAAATGAAGTTTTAGATTTTTTCAAGAACAGGTATGAGTTAGACATTAATTCTTATCTCTATTTTAAAGCAATTGCATGCACATTTTTCATTTTATTAATAAAATAAAAATTTTAAATTTTTAATTAATAAGTATATATGGTTTTAATTAGTATATATATATAAATATTTATCAAAAATAATTCGTAGAGAATCAATTTGCAGTATTTTACGCATGTATTTATCTGTATTTAAGCTGTATCAAATGACACAATAACGAAACAAACGCGCTAGCAGACGTTTTTTTACACCACGTGATTCCCACTGTGACGTCATGAGAATACCGTTCATTAGAAATAGCCATGTGCGAGACAATTTTAATCGATTTATTCCGATAGAAAGTTTTGGTGTCAACGTTGTTCAAATAGATATCAGCTTTAATCCAAGCGTCGATCAGAACCATAGAGAAGATTTTTTTAGTGCTATAGAAATAACAGATAAAGCGACCGGTGACACGACGAAAGCGAGAGTACAGCCTGCATCGCATGTTGAGGTTGATAGCGATACTCTCCCTGAACGTAAATGCAAACAATTAAAAAAAAATCTAAGTGGTCATGCCGTTCAAAAGGAAGGATTCTATGCTGGAAGCTTTTCTCCTATAGGCACTATTACTAGCGACCAGTTTATAAAAATGATTAATAGCAAGGTTGAATTCAATTTTAGGTCATTCAAAGAAAAACTTGCAGAAAAACTATTGCCGATTAAAACGTTATTAAAAAAATCAGAAAATAAGGATCGTAATGAAAGTGATTTTCATGCCTTAGTACATGGTGTTTTATCAGGATTACCCGCATCAAATAAAATTGATGAAGACAATGTAATATTAGGTGTTTTTTCAGAGTCTAATTTATCAGTTGCTGGGCGTATTGATTTAGCGGTAGCCTTAGGTGTTGAAAATAATAATGCGAAAATAATTGAAGAAAAGCTCTATATACTCGAATTAAAATTTGCTACTTCGGAAGCTAATGCTAATAAACAATGTGAAAGAGGTTTTGATCAAGCCTCTAAATATTTAGAGAATGCAAAATCTTTAATAGATGCTAAGGAAGCTGACCTTATTGCATTGGTACTCAATAGCGCTGCTCGGAGTAAAGAGAAGCTTTTGTTAATGAAGATTGATCTTCATAAAAGGATTGATAAAAGTTCTGCTGATGAGGCTGCTTCTTCTTCGCAAGATGAGAAAATGGAGAGCCAGTTAGAGCAACAAGAAATTGCAGAGATACCTGATCTTGAGATAGCGAGGTCCTCTCAACAAGGCAGTGACTCCTTAAACGTAATAGATAGTAGTAAATTATCAAGATTGCCGCTTTCACCTCGCCGTTCTCAAAATCGGGGAGAAACCGACTCTTCCGATGCTGGAAATAGTCGAGTTATTCCTCTGCTGATTAAAAGCAGCGTTAATGAAGCTTCCAGTCATTCTTCGGATAAAAGAAATAAAGGAAGGAAAAGAACTTTTTCGGGTAATAAGGTTGTTAATCCAGACTCTTCTTCTGGATCGTCGCAGGAAAGTCAAAACACGCCGCCTAGAAAAAGAAGGAAATACAGTAGTTGTAAGGGGAAACGGAGTGGTTCTCGTCCTAAGAGAGATATTGGTGTATTACAGGGTTTATGCGTATTAAACACCCAAATGCTAGAGAATAAAAAGCGGCAACAACAACGATTTCATAGCTTGAAAGGAAGGTTGGAGCAGGCATCATTGATTATTCAATCGGCACAATCAGGATGGCATATCCCCTTATCAGATTCACCTACTCAGGAAAGTTATCTATCAGCGATAACGCAAGGTTTTGCTGTCAGTGTTTGGGAAGACAAAGCGGGTATTTTGTTACAAAACTTGCAGACCACCGAGGAATTAGCACAGCGAGCTGAAGAACATAAAGACTGGAGTCAGCAAGAGGCGCTGCAGTTTGATCAATTTGCTGAGGCATTGCAAACATTGTCTGCTTTGACCCCAAATGAAGCTGTTAAACAGACGTTTAAATTAGAAGCGTTAACAGATTCGCTAAAAACACGGAGCAGTGATTTCGTATGGCAAGTGACGGTAGGGGAACATCAAGTTGTTCTTTATTTTCGCAATGGACACTATGGCTATTTTGATGCGCGGATAGCTTGGGTACAAGCGATATCGACGATTGAACTGTTAGTTGACGTTTTTCAGCAAGGATTGTCCGTACATGCGTTAAAAGTGGATAGCTTGCAAATAGAAGCAATTTCTCCATTGGAAACGACAGCATCGTTGTTTAGTAAAAGTTGTTTAGAACCGATTGTAACTGAGCGCGAACGCTTAAAAAACCAAGATCAAGAATGGGGTCTTTTGAGCTTACAAGGCGAAATGCTTTCACGAGAGATGTTATATGACTTGGGTTTACAGGTTCCATCAAATGAAGTGGATTCCGCAGAAAAATTATTAGATGCGCAAACTGAATTGACCTCAGAAAAATTCAGTCAACTCTTTGAAGATAAGCAAGTAAAGTTACTGACGCAAGATTATTTAAAAACATTGTATAGAACTGTATTATTCTCAGGTGACGAATAGTCATTGCCCAATACGCCCTATACACTCTCTGTTTGCATTTGTCGAAATGTACCACGTACAAGTATTTACCAATGTTTTATTTTCATTTAGTGCTCATTTTGCTAGTATGAGATCACCCTAATTTACTGAACGAAGTATTTATTCTTTGTGAGATTTTAGGAAGGGAATAATTTTATTTTCAACGCATGTTCTAGAAAGTTTTAAATTAGTTATGACAGTTTAAAATGACTCTTTCTTAATTGCTGATTCTGAGCGAAAAATGGAGATTGACGAAATAGTTCATCTTGCATAAGATGAGGACTGCGTTTCGAAAGATTATATAAAAATAGAAAAAAAAATAACAACTGACGTCCATTGTGACAGCAAGTTCGGAAAGAGATGACCATAAATGGAAAATATTTGGAGAAATGGTTAAAACAATAATGAATTTACAGTTCATTCAAAGAGTAAGATAAATTAATTACGAAAGGATTCTATTGAATCATACAATAAATCTATTGCAGAAAAAAAGATCAACGTCCGCACAAATTAATCATCCATTGAAGGAAAAATTGAGAAATGACAGTCCGTTGTTTGAATTTAAGGGAAAAAGTTTGTTATATTCTGATACATTAGACGAAGATTTTTTACAGAAGGAAAAAAAGAAAGCTCTAAAGTATCGCGTTTTTTCAATCTAATCATTAACATAAGACATGTCTCATATCTATGCTTATGGAGAAATTTATGGAGAATGGTTTCGAAGCGAAACAAGCAGAAGATGACACACTAATTGTTAACACTATTGAAGTAGCAAAGTCTGGTGCGCTTACTGCTGTTGTTGGCGATGATGTTGACTTGCTCGTATTGTTGACTGCTTTAGCTCCTCTAGAGAGAGAGAGATTTTTTATTAAGCCTGGAAGAGGCCGAATTGTAACCACCCTGTATTCATCGCACATTCTTAACAATGATGCTCTTGTGAAAGATCATATATTGTTCTTCCACACTTGTTCAGGTTCTAACTCAACATCAGCAGTGTTTGGGAAAGGTAAAATATCGTTAGCAAAATTTTTGAAAAAGGAAGAAGATCATAACATACAAGCTGCCAGCATTTTTAAAAGTGATCAAGTATCTTAATTTGAAGGCAGGAAAAACTATTTTTCTAGCTTTATACGGTAGTAAAGCAGATATTTCTCTAAACAAGTACTGTTATGTATGTTTCAAGAAAAAATTTGCTGTTGGTAAAAAAAAAGCCTTTTATTGTTGCCGCTTACCAAAGATGCAGCTAGATTGTATAGTTTACGTATTTATCATCAGGTATACTACTGATTGAGCAATAAACTCACTTCCTGAGAACTGGGGCCGGCAAAATGCACCTAATTTGGTTCCAATTCCTACTACCTTACCGCCCGCACCAAAAAATATTATTGAATCTATTTTTTGCACTTGCTCCAAAGGATGTGGAAAAGCATGTGGATGCCGAAAAATTGGGTTGAAATGTTCTGATATTTGCATAAATTGCTGCTGAGTTTCATTTCATAATACAAGTAAAATTGAATTTGAAGACGAGGAAAATATTGACAGTATCCTGCCCACTGCAAGGGAGGAGGGAAGCGCTGTTTCTGAATTCAGTGATGATATCGAAAGGCAAACAAAAAATACTGAAAGCAGCACAACAACGAAAGAAATAAATACAGATAATAACGAATCTGAATCGAGTGTAGAAATTGAAGCTGTGCAAAGAATTATTAAAGCAGTTAAACGACTGAAATTGGATTAAGCCAGTCACTATAACTGGAATATGCCTACGCATATTCCAGTAAACCACAAGTAACCACAGTAAACCACAATAATAAAAAAAACGCACTAAGTGATTTACCTCAAGGGTGGTGTGGAAATAAGCATAAATGTATATTATATATTCACTTGCCCAATTCAAAGGTGAGAATTATAGATCTGTTTATATAGTTTCTGTTAAACGTAGCAGCAGATTTTTTGTATTTTTATAATTTTACTTTCAAATATGTTCACTTTTTTATATTTTTGACAGGGAAGGGTTAATGTGACAAACAAATGTTAATAACACTTTATATAGGAAATTAAATTATCTACAACTTTGTAATTCAACTTTTTTCTCTAAATGTCATTGTTCGTGAGATATTCACAAAAAACTGATTTTCAAGCTCTTTAGCGCCCCCTGGTGGCGAAAGCTCACATCGGATCGATGGGGACTTTTAGTATGTTAAACTACATAACCTAACTAGCAACTATGCAAAAATCCAGCTTTGTTCTTTTTTTTTCGCTATTTTTGCTAAAATGACTGGGCTAGGGGCGGATTAACGGTATTTTACGGTACTGTTAGGAAAAAACTCACCGTATCCGCTGCGCCGCACTAAGCATATTTTTACTTTTAAACTCGTATGCGTCGCGGCGCTTATTCCCGAAAATACGGTATTTAAATAATATTATTAATTTTGTATTTATTTATTAATTTCTGATTAATAATTTCATTTTTATGATTTCTTAATACAGCTTATTAATGTTATTCCATGTATTCCAATTCGGTTGTCTTCAAAAACATCCAACAGATGAAATTGACGCATACCAAATTTCTGTGATGTAAGCAAATAAATTGTGCTTTTTTTATCAGTTTTTTAAATATAATTTTTAAACTATTTGGCACTAATTTTTTGTAGTATAGGTGCATTCAGTAGGTTACCTTCATAGATACCTTCTGGTACAAACTGAATCGAAATTCAACAAGTATTTTTTGAGATTTGCTTGACAAAAGAATTTTGTTTGACTTTTAATATCATTTTGTAGCGGTTTTGTTTTGACTCATACAGTAGACAAACCTTTTGTTTGTGAAGTATGTTCCAAGGAATTTTCTCATAGTAGTACTCTAAGAAGCCATCTCTTGACAGAGAATGTCGAGAAAGTAATACTGCACTGTGTATTAGCCTTTGCTTCGCTCTGACAATAATTTTTATCTATACCTTTTATCCATGGAATGTTTTGCTTGTGAAATATGTTACAAGAGATTTTCCCAGAGAAGTAGTCTAAGAAGCCATCTCTTGACTCATACAGTAGACAAACCTTTTGTTTGTGAAGTATGTTCCAAGGAATTTTCTCATAGTAGTACTCTAAGAAGCCATCTCTTGACAGAGAATGTCGAGAAAGTAATACTGCACTGTGTATTAGCCTTTGCTTCGCTCTGACAATAATTTTTATCTATACCTTTTATCCATGGAATGTATGAAAAATCTAATTTTTTATTTTTATTTATTTATTTATTTTTCATTAACAGAATTTTAAATGTGGCCAAATTTAATCAAATTCTCAATCACAAAATGGTCTACATTCTTTAACAAATTGGGCCAGAGATATGAGTTAATATCCTTTTTGAAAGCTCCTTTTTATGAATTATAATATGCATGCACTAACAATAACACTAACAATTTTAAGTAAAAAAATCTTTTTGAAAAATTAAAAACATGAACAGAAAAAAACGTACGTTCTCATTATAAATGTGCGGGGAAAATAGCGCCTTCTCAGTCAACTATCAATAAATTGTGTCGCCTGTTTTTATTCATCTGCAGTAATTTTCCCACCCTATACAAAAAAAGAAAACAAAATTATGACGAACGAAAATCGTGCGTACAGCATAGATTATGAAAAACTTTCTACCGCAGACATTTGGAACCCATGTTGATGTTCATATAAAACATAATATTGGATTGGCGAGTTGCATCACCTGGTGCAACTCGCCTGCTGTGCATTGCCGGTAGCAGTTGGTACACGGATTGGTGTTTCGTTCAGAAGATTGTGCGCACCCTGGTGGTGAAAAGTAGAATCAACAAATTTCGCAGACCATACTCAGCGTGCCCGCTATACAGTATCGCAGGCAGCAAGAATACATTTCGGAGGTTTATTTAGAACAGTGGGTCCCCTTTCAGTGGAAATTTTCAAAACAATATTTTTTAGCATGAGCACGGCACGCCCAATGTACAGTAGAATTCGAGATCTGTCTAACACAACTCACAGTCATTCTGTTTTTAGATATTTTTTAAAATTCAATATAAATCGACAGTACAAATATTAAAATTTATTCGGTAAAATTGAGAGGTCCAGGCATTGCAAGGTGGGTCAGCTAGATCATTTATAATATTTTTCTATAATAGTTTATTCGGTTAGCAAGAAAGTAGTTTCGGTTTTCGCATATAAAGAGCGTTATGTATTATTTAAAAAAAGAATTTTGTAAGTGATGTTCTTGGCATTTTGCTATTGGATAGCAGTGACATTGAAATTGCTTTAGAAACGCACACAGTGTGATTTTGTTTGCACCTTTTAGTTGATGGTCAATTTCAACATGGAGTACAAAAAAACGACCATTTTCAGCGTATTTTGCTTTTTTATTTCCGTAAAGGAAAGAAAGTTGCAAAGTCTTATAAAAAAGATATTTTATGATGGTAGTTATTTATTATTCATTTATTACATCTATTGTTTATCATATATATTATCAAATATGCGTAATTACATTTTAATTATTCTAATTTTAGCTATTGTTTACTATTTATGCAGGAAATTCATCGGATCTACCATTAGTTATATGAACATAAGGTAACTGGGAGTATATTATAGATACATTGGCTGAAATTTTATTTCACCTCAGTTTGTTCACTTTTTATTAAATTTCTTTTTCAGGAAAAGTTTGAAATATGCAGCAAAATACTTCTAAACAAGAACATTTTGGAAAAGCAACTTCTGACCCGCAGCAAGGAAAATTGTTTGTGTGTGAGGTATGCAACAAGAAATTCTCTCATAAGAGTTGTTTAAAAAGTCATCTGTTAATCCATACTGGTGAGAAACCTTTTGTATGTGAGATTTGCAGCAAGAAATTCTCTCATAAATGTAATTTAAGCAGGCATATGTTAATTCATACTGGTGGGAAATCTTTTGTGTGTGAGATATGCAACAAGAAATTCTCTCTAAAGGAAAATTTAAACAAACATCTGTTAACTCATACTGGTGAGAAACCTTTTGTATGTGATATATGCAACAAAGAATTCTCTCAAAAGGGCCATTTAAGCAGCCACCTGTTAATCCATACTGGTGAGAAACCTTTTGTATGTGAGATATGCAAAAAGAAATTCGCTAAAAAGGGCAATTTAAGCAGCCATCTGTTAATTCATACTGGTGAGAAACAGTTTGTATGTGAGATATGCAACAATAAATTCACTCGAAAAAAAGATTTAACGAAGCATACTGGTGAGAAACCTTTTGTATGTGAGATATGCAACAAGAAATTCACTCGAAACGATGATTTAAGGAAGCATCTGTTAATTCATACTGGTGAGAAACCTTTTGTATGTGAGATATGCAATAAGAAATTCTCACAAAACAGTTCTTTAAGAAGACATCTGTCAATTCATACTAATGAGAAACCTTTTATATGTGAGATTTGAGCAAGAATTTTTTTAAAAGATTGACTTAACCAGGCATCTCAATTCACACTGGTGAGAAATCTCTTGTACGTGAGATATAAAACAATAAATTCCCTCAAAAGGATTATTTAAGCAAGCGTCTGTTAGTTCATGATGGTGAGAAATCTTATGTGTGAGATAAACAACAGGAAATTTTGTCAGTAGAATTATTTAGCCAGGAATCTCTTAATTGACATTGGTAACAAACCTTTTGAATGTGAGATAGGCAAGCAGAAATTCTCTAAGACATATGCTTTAACCAAATATATTTTAATTCATACTGGAGATAAAACTTTTGTGTGAGAGATTTTTGTCAAGATATTCTTTCAAAAGATTGGTTCAAAGAAACATTTTTTAATTCTTAGTGGCGAGAAAATCTTTATGAGAGATTAACAAAAAAAAAAAAAAAAAAAAAAAAAAAAAAAAAAACTCCAAAAAAGCTAAGTGTTACATTTTGCTCCGAAAATTGGTTAATTCTAGATAATTAACCTTAGAATATTTCTGAAATAAAGAAAAATTCTTCCCATTTATTACAATGTGTAAAAAACAAAAGTGGTCAACAAAAATTTGCTTATTTAAATTGATAAATCAAGAGCTATATCATGAGGCTTGGCAAACTCAATTTCATCTTTAAGCTTTATATTATCTGAAAAGTATTAAAAATCTGTTTATTTTTTCACTTATAATCCAGTAAAATTTTATAATGAATGATACTATTTAAGAAAATTTTTGTTAAACATAATTTCACACAATAAAATTCTTTGATAGCAAATTTGATTTTTGTATAAATATTTAAGCTGAAAATCAAAATATTAGTTTCAAAAATAGTATGGCCCCCTGACTTACCTGTAATATTGAAAATAAATTATGTGTGTATGAAAAACTGATTGTTATTTTTGAAGATACTAACAGGCTGATGAAATTTCAAATGTAAGTTAGATTTGTAAAATTGTTTTTAAACTACCCTTTTCTCATCAGAATTCTATTAAATGAAAAAATCTAGTTTAATTGCCACTTCATTACTGATATTTGTAGTAATCTTTTAAGTTCGTTAATTTCAAGATCGCTTTTGATTGTTATTTCATAAAGGAATGGCAGTACAGTGTGATTTTTAAATATCAATAAATACTGGGAAAAAAAACATTGAAATGATTCCTTGCCTCATCCAATTCAATCTATAAAACATTCCATCATACTTAAAAAAAAATTATGACTTCGATATAGCTCATGCCCAACTGACTATGACTTAACTCTTTCGAATGACACAAGTTGCCATGATACAAGTTGATCTAAGATACTGTGATTTACTATGCCACATTCGTCATTGAAAATGAATTATGTACAATCAATCAGGGTACATTTTCTCCACTTTTACGAAACTTTGATCCATTTTCCCATGATGGAAACTTGGTATTTCCAATGAGTTGCCAAACCCACACTAGTGCATCAGTTTATATTTTGAGACCAAAACTTTACCGTTTATCCGAGTGATGTAGCAGATTTAACATTTTTCTCTCTTGGACCAAAGTTACTCTGTTAGGCTGTAGCATTTGTAGATCATTCAGAGGGGCGCTCAAAATAATTCCATGTTATAATATGATACATGTGTAAAATCTTTTGTGCTTTTAGTTTTCATTATTTGAAAAATAAATATTGAATGAAATGAGTATAAATTTCTGAGGTTTTCTGAAACATGCTGTCAGTAGAACAGGGGGTACAAAGTATTTATTATATGTTTACATTTCGTATTTTCTCGTTTGTAAGTTTTGTTTTCAAAAGAAAAAAATTGAAGAGAAGCTTATAATTGAGATTTAGAAAAATTATCAAAACAACCATTCTTATCTTTAATCTAGAAGTAAAGATAGTGAATACAGGGATGATAATTTTCGTTTTTTATCCGATTCCTGCATAAAGCAAATTGGAAATTGCACATCAAACGTAGCAAATGGGGTGCGTTCGTACTATAACAAAGTTTTAAAAACATTCAGGTTTTGGTGTAATAGTATAACAGTACATCAAATATAGTATCGGCCGAAATCTTTTGTGTGTCCTTGTAAATATCATCTGCTTTCTATTATACAAAAAGTAAGTTGCAGTAAATCTCAGCACTGTACATGAATTTCATAAAATGTGAAATAGTTTAGTAGTAGTAACGCAATAGAACAGTATTTCCCCTCTATATCATTGTGTAATGGAATACATTTATGTTCCTGTAAATTAATAAAAAATATTCTTAGCACAACAGATTGTTGAGAATGTATTTTTTAGTATATGCTTCTTAGGTACATATGAATTCTATTGTGTTCGATAGAGTATAAAATCATTTAAATTCCCTTGAAACTATTTTTTTCCATTGACAGTAATGAAACAGAATGCTTTTGATTGCCTCTGTAATTAAACCATACATCCGATTTTCATAAAATTTAAAATAACTCAACAAAATTATGGAACAGTTATATTATTTAAATTCCAAGCGATCCGCTTGGGTGGTTTTTGCTCTGTTATATGCGGACAGACGGACTGAACGACAACTATAGGTGTTAATTATTTTTATAATTAAGAACGCACCTAAAAAAGTTTCATATGAATTTTCCCCCTAAAATCCTTCATTCGTTATCACACAATTCTTTCCTCCCTTTTTTACTTCTTTCTTCCAATTCCGTTGTCCGATCTAATAAAAAAAAAAAGAATTATTTAATATTTATAATTCCTTATTTGTAAATTAATTTATTTTCTGACTTATTTAATGAATAAATCATAGCAAAAGCGGTAGCATTTGGTATAATAAGAAATGGAAAATGCAAATGTCTTTTTGAAATTTCTGATGAACCAGTTGATCAATGACAGTGATTTTTTTTGTTTAAAGATAGAACTCGAGGAGACGAATAAAATGATAGCATTCTAAAATTTATCGTAGTTTACTGTATTTTTTTTATTAAACATTTAACTCAAAAAATGAAGGTGAAAAATTCAACAAACTGTAGCTAACAATCCCATGTATGAATTAACTTCATTTTTGCCTATTTTTATCGTCATGATAAAATTTAATTTAGGTTTTTTTTTTCATCTTTGTATTTTTGACGGTCGCTGAGAAAATCGAATCTGTGTCTTAAAACTCCAGTTGAACATTGCTTCTTATTGTTGCTGATGTAGTTTTTTTAATTCTTTTCCTTCAAGTTTAAATGAATATGAAAATTGTTATGTATGTAACATAATTCATTCAAATTAAATAAATCACGTAAAAATTTTTGTTGTTTGTTTTTATTGTAAAGTTTTCAATTTCTGTTCTTTCAATAAAGTTGTGAACGCACTGTAGTTTTTTCATTCGACTCCTTTGTTTATTTTCCACATAATATTCATTTTATATGACAATGCAATGACTTTCTTGTTATTCTAATACAACAATAAAATCTTGACGGCAGCAATTTTTCTGCTTTTCAATATATAAAAAATCCTTCGTTTTTATCAAAAAATTAAAAAAAGGTTAATATATTTTTAAGTATGAAAAAAGATTTGACAAGTGCTTCTATTAATAACTGAGCATGAAAAAGGAAAAGGGATCTTTTCTTGGCTGCAACTCACATCAATGCTGACTTTAAAAAACACATTTGCGCTTTTTCCATGAAAACAAATCAGTCACAATTACTTTAAAAATGTGTAGTGTAAAGACGTACCCAGTAAAAATGCAGCTTGTTAAACATGAGTGCAAGACTAGGCCACATAGTACCAAAAGCCTAGTTCCTCTAGCTTATCACACTAATGCAGTTCCACCAAGCGCGCCCAGAGAGTAGAATTGCAGAGAAAATATATTGTAGTACAGAGCAGTCAACATGTAAAGCGTGATGGAAAGTTCGATTCAATGACCTCTGATACCTAGACACCACATCGGTAATCTTTTCTTACTTTGACATCTTTACCTTCCGTCACGTGACGGAGGGCAGATTTAGCGCGCCAAACCGGTTTTTCTCCCGCATCGAAATTTATATTGTTATGTTTGTCTTGAGTTGACCGCTCTTCTGTTTTTCTCTTTGTGAAATCTGAAAGTTGCCAATAAAGCGATCACCGCCAAAAACGGCATCCTTTTGTTAAAGATGTTGGATTCGAAACTATGCCGAGGGAACAATGGAATGTGGCGTCTACGTATATTAGAAATCTGTGGTTCGACTAAAGTACCGCAAATTTATTTTACATGGAAAAAGCGCAAACGTGATTTTTTCAAAGTTGGCAATGATGTGAGTTGCAGCCAAGAAGGGATCCATTGTCCTCCTTCTGGTTCAATTATTAATATAAACACTTGTCAAACCTTTTTTTATACTTAAAACATATTAACCTTTTTTGGTGCTCGTCAGAGCATTTTTAATACTAGTAGTAATATGAAACAAGTACGCATATGTTTGTACAGTGTATACGTAAGATTAAGTAAATATCTTCACTAAAATTATCTCATACTAGCTGACCTGCCCGCATCGCCGGAGCAGAAACTGCGCATTGACTGTCACTGGAAAATATAACACTGGATTGGACTTTAAAAAAACTAAATAATATTTATATGGCACAGATATCACACACACACCACATTGACACGATTGTTTTCAGATGCTAATTTGTTGAAAACCTAAAAGAAATTTGAGAATTTTAAATTTTAAACTATTATAAATCCGTAGACCCAGAATGACGGGAGAGAATTTTTTATGCTAGATTTGTAATGCCTGATGCATAAGCTTTCAATAGACAAATTACATTAAACAAATGAGAAACACCCCCCCCCCCCCCACACACACACAGAAAAAAAAACAGTCCTATGGGAAAAACTGAAACAGTAAAAAGAACGGGAAGGGGTATTTAGCTATGCTAGAAACTTCTCATATGGCATCTCACAACTGAGGTTTGGTTTGGTTTGGTTTATTTTTTTCGTCCGATTATCTACACTAGGGATAAAGGACCTGGGGGGAGTGCCCTTCGTGGGGGTCTTTCTAAGGGAACCTAACCCGTATTTACGCAAGGTTCGATGAAAACCACGAAAAACTTCGAACGGTTAGGCCGACGGCCACGATTGGGCTCGAACCCAGCACCTGCCGTCTACCAGTTGAGAGGTCCGAACCTCTCGGCCACTGATAGGGCCAACTGAGAATTGTAACTGTATGATTTACATCTTATGGTTAAATCTGTCTCTAATAGTTGAGCATTTTGCTCACGCAAAATTATTTTTACTATACCGATCTGTGAATATGGATCCTGTTTATAACGAAATCTTTCCATATACAGTGAAATGCTATAATCACGTATATACCAGCTACGATAGCAATCTATCTCAATCTTAACTTGTTTCTGATTCCGTATTCCTCCCCCCCCCCCACTCTTTGTGAAAAAAGAACTAGTCATAAGGACTCATTAAAACCTTTAACAAATAGAAAATACATGAAACAGAATCTACCTTGAATATTAATAAAAAAGGTTATGACAAAATGAATTCCCAACAAATGTAACTGCTAATCTCAGAACCCATCTAAAATGGAAATTTCTTCCAGCGCCTTCTGATCTTGTCCGGGCAGGTTTTACAATGCTATGGTTTTTACATGGAAAAATTTTAATTTTAAAACCTTACAACCGATTCATGAAAAGATCATGAAACCGATTCTTATATTCATGAAAAGTTTGACTTTACCAAACGCCTCCACTCATATGGGTGACATTGAGCCAGGCCTGGACCATACATTTTCCTGAAGTCTCGGGCCAATCCTAGTTACATTTTCCGGGCCAAGCCCTTTATTCTGAAGGATCTGGCCGGGTTTAATTTATTTTTTCCGTATCGAACCGAGACTGGTATCATTCTTTCTAGTTTTTCACGGGCCTAAATTTAATTCCGGTTTTGACTCTCCCCGAATGAAAATCATTCTATCGGCATGTCTGACTAATTCAAAGATCAGTAAAATTTGTTCTGGCAAGAAAAAAAAGCAAAATAATGTATGCATCTTTAAATTATCATTATTCTACAACTAAACATTAAATTATATTTTTTATAAAGAATAGTACATGTCTAGGCTTATTAAATGTAGCTAAATTAAAATATTGTAAAACGTGCGAAAAAGAACATGCCTATAGCAGAATCCCGTTTAAGAAAGAGGCTATTTCATTCAAGTGAAAAGACCCATTCACCTAACGAAGAAATTTATAAAGATATCTCGGTTACATTTTAATATTTTAATTTTTTTTCGCATTTGGCAGCTGAGGTCGATTTGTATGCAGGCCGTTTTTTACTTTTTTGATTTTGTTTACAGATATTTTTTTATAAAAACGCTTTCATATTCGAAACCGGTTTGGTTTGGAACCAAAATCGAAAGAGTAAAAAGCTCAGAATAAAAATAGTAAATAGAGGGAGAATTTCCCCAGCGTTTCTTCAGCCAAAATAAGAACCACGTGACTCCAGGCAAAACAGTTTCCGGTCATCGTTGTAATAGCGTTGATTTCTACGGAGGACATTCGACAATTTTTTGTTTGCGACTAAAAACTATCATGGTATCAAGTTGTTGTGCCTATGGATGCATAGAGAGACAAAGCAAAACAAGTTCTGTTACTTTCCATCGGTATGTATTTATTTTGTATTACTTTTTTTAATATTTAAAAAACTTTAAAAATGTATCATTCCAACTATTATACTGTTTACTCTTGTTATCACGATAAAAATAGAAAACATTTTACGTTTAATAACTTAAATGTATGTAATAATGGTATTTACTATCATCAGTGTCATCAATTTAAATATTATAAGTGCAAATTTGAACCGTAATAAGAACATTTCTTATTACGGTGCTTGGCGATACATTTTTATCGCCAAAAGAAACTTGTTTTCATTGCCTTAAAACGTAAACACTTGCGTTTTTTATTTTTATTATTATTTTAAATAAATGTTTGCTTTAAATGAGTCGCATCTTTACCCCCTTGTTAGTTAGTTATTTCGCTTGAGTTAATATATCTTTAAATTTTAAAATTTGAAATTAATGCAGTTGTTTGAAATAAATACATTTTTCTAATATCATTTTATAATTTTAAATTGAAGTTTCTGAGAAAAAATGTACAAATTTGTTTTATATTTTGTCTTGTTATGTTTTCGGAACATTTTTAAATTAAAATTAAATTTTGTGAAGTATTTTAAAAATTATAATATTAAAATTATAAATAAAAAATGATGGTTAGAACGGTATACTGAATTTATTCCTTTTATCTAACAAACATTAAATGAAACAATGTGTTATTTATTTATTTATTAAGTCTTTATTTTTTTCGACTTGAACATGTCTTATATTCTTTGTGGTTCTTTCTCACTTATTAATTTCAGTTAATGAATTTTTAAAAAGTATGGTAAATTTAATTTCTTTAAGTAATTTCTTTGTTTACTTGTTTATATATGTATGCTTTTGCATGCCTTAACATTTAAATTTGCCAACATATTATACATTTTTATTATCATTATATACTTTTAAAAAAGTATCATTTATAAAATACATATTAAATTATTTGTAAACTTGCATCCTGAAGAAAAGTTGCATATAATATTATCTGTGTAAGTTATGATCATTAATGAATTATTCAATTAAACTTTTTGCATTGAAAAGCATACAATTAATTGTATGCGTTGTTATAGATGTGTTTGTTTAGAAAGAAAATCAATAAACATTTTGTGAATTTAGAAAGTTTAAAGCTGACGTTTATTTTTAACTAGCTGACCCGCCCGGCGTTGCCCGGGTTTGTATTAACAATATTAAACGAACTTGAAATTTGTATGATTTTATCATTAACTCGTTACATGCAGAAATGCATTGTCTTAAATACGTAGCCACTGACTATGTGAAAAATCGGTTTTAAAAACAACTAATATTAAGCTCTAAAAATACTCAAAATGAGCAATGAAAAACGCGGGAGGGAATATGTATCCAACGATTGCATGATTTTCGTGTAAAAAAGTTGATATTTACCGTAAAAATCACTGTTAAGTCACGTAACTAATTATATAACTAATTTTCACATACAAATCCCAAGTGAAATATTTTGAATTTCAAACTAATTATATCACTCTTAAATCCGACTATACCATGAATGAAATCGATACACGATGGTAGCTAAAAGGTTGGTACATAGTACTAGAGGTCTGCACGGGCCGAAATTTCCAGGCCCGTGCCCGGCCCGGCCCGAACGAAAGAAATATTGGCCCGACCCGGCCGGGCCCGAACGAAAAAAATAATGGCCCGACCCGGCCCAGCCCGAAAGTTAAAATTTCGGCCCGAGCTCGGCCCGGTCCGGAATAAAGTTTAAAATTCGGCCCGAAACCGGCCCGGCTCGAGTGAATTTCTACAGTACATTGATCTTTAATCTTATGGAAGAGTTCTGACCAAAAATATTATATTAGTCTTTTTTTCCACGTTTATAATCTCCATTTATGCAGAAGTGCCGTAGGCTGCGATATTTATGCTTTTAAATGAATCTTTGTTTGTTGTATGTAAATGTTTCAGTTATCACTAGTATTATTAATCCATATTCCCTGTAATGGAGACAAAAAATCAAAAAAGCGGTATATGGTAAAATTTCCAAAGACGAAATCGTTTTGGAACGGAAAAAAATACATTCCCTTCTTAACAGATGTAAATGTTTAATATATTTTTTTTCTCCCGTATTGTTGTATTCATTTTGCATGGATGAACATTTTAAAAGACAGTTTTCAGTTTAAAAAAAAATTCCGTCATAATCATGTTTTTTTCTTGTGTGTGTGTTTAATTCTATTTTAAAATGCCTAGTAATCTACGATTCTTTAAAAGGAATAAATTCTAATGTTTAATTGTAGAATAATGACGGATTAAAAGTATATGCTTTTTTTGCAGAAATTTTTGGACAAAGCCAAATATTACTGATTTATAAAATGTCGAGAAAAGGATTTTCATATAGGAAGATTCAATAGGAACTGATTATTTTGGTCCATGAAAACTAGGAAGAATGGAATCAGTCTCGGCTTCGTACGGAAAAAAAAGTTAGGCCCGGCCCGATACTCCATCAAAAAAATTAAGGCCCGAGCCCAGCACGGCCCGAAAAGATTAGTAACTAGGCCCGGCCCGGCCCGAGTCTTCAGAAGTAAGGCCCGAGCCCGGCCCGGCCCGAATGCCATTATTGGAAATCGGCCCGAGCCCGGCCCGTGCAGACCTCTATATAGTACTATAATTTTAGAGCTATTTAACAAAAGTAAGTGTTATTTTTAATCAAATCTTGCGTGTAGGTTCACTCTGTGTATAAATTCCTAACTTTAAACTTTTATACCGTAACCAGAACCTGTCTATAACCTAACAGCGACTTAACAGTACCCTACCGTAAATTAAATATAACAGAAATGTTACCTAGCCTAAATGTATTCACTTTATTGTAACATATCCTTATTCTAACCATAACATAAATGCAATTTAACTTTAACCTAACTTTAACCTAAATAATATAATAGAAAAAAACCATTTTAAAAAATTACTATTTCTTCGTAAAATATGCTTCAGCTGTAATTCGTTTCTTTCAATTCGTTTTATTAATACAAAATTCCTTCCTCGTGCTTTTGTTTGAGACATTAAAATTTCAGCGATAAATGGTTTAATATTGCAAACCACGGAGTAAGACACTTCTTACTCCGTGTTGCAAACCTTTTTTCGGTTTACTTCGCCTCCACCTATCTTTTTCTCCATGGTGTACAGCAGCTGTGATTAAAAAAAAAATCCTCATTTAAACTGACAGTTTGCCAGTCTATGAATTTTAAAGGTCTGTCCCAGCTTTTTTAATTATTTCTGCGAAAATTTTATGCAACCAATCAACCATAAGAAAATGAAATGGAAAAAAGGGAAAAAAGGCAATTTTTTATGAGAGTGAGCTTTGGAATTTAATTAATTACTCAGTTAATAAATAGAATTTTGAAATTCTGAGCTTCAGGTGCATCAGGAGAGACATTGGGCTACTCTCAAAAAAATTTTGAGCTTCGTACGTGCTGTAGATTTTGCTAGCCATCGCAGACACACACACGGACACACACACAGACACACACACAGAGACAGACAGAGCGTTTTGTTCTTTTATTAGTATAGATTTAGGAATTTAATTTAGATCTAATTTGAAGTTTGGATTAGTTAAAAAAATTGTATAGTGTCATTTTATTTCATTATCATTTACTTAAAGCATTTATGTATTTATTATTTTGCTGGTTCTTTTATGCTCATAGTTTCTAAATATATAATATTATATAGCATCGAGTTTTTATTACTTTTCAATTCATTTTTCATTCATGTTAAAATTTATGTTCATATGCGAAGGAAATAAGTTAAAACATAAAAGTTGTGATTATAAAATTATTATCTCTCTTTTAAAATTCAATATGTACATTATTCAAAAGTAAACTTAGTTTAGCTTTAGTTATCTGTTTTATATTTTATGTTATTTGTCGAGTTTTTAAGACTTTTTTAACCCTTTTTTAAATACAAGGATTCATATAAAAATATACATTTTATAAAGAAAGAAAAGTTTTAATTTTTATGATCCTAATTTATTTCTCAATATAATATACTGACAATACATTTTATATATCTATATTAATAAAATAACAAATAGCTCTGTGTGTGTGTGTGTCTGCGATGGCTAGCAAAATCTACAGGACTTACGAGGCTCAAAATTTTTATGAGAATAGCCCAATATCTCTCCAGATGCACCTGAAGCTCACAATTTTAATATTTTCATTAATTTCAGATATATTAATTACGTAGTAGAACTCACTATCATCAAAACTATGACTTTTTTTAGCTCACAGGCTATCATAGCCTGAGAGCTTATGTGCCCGTCCGTTCTGTATGTATGTTCGTACGTTCGTATGTTCGTTCGTGCGTAACGCGATAACTCATGATAAAAATATCGGATCCACTTGAAATTTTGTATATAGGTATATCCTGATAAGGCGCTTCAATGATTAATTTTTGGAGTTCATTCGATATGTATAAGAGGGGGAACGGGGGGCTCATGCCCCTCCCCTTAATTGATATAAACGAGATTTTCATGCAGAATTAGCAATTTTCGTTCAAAATTTAGATATAGGATCATTCTGATGAGGCGATTCCGTATCTGTTATTAGGTGTTCATTGAATAAGTATAAACAGGGGGAACGGGGGGCTCATGCCCCCCACCTTAATTGGTATAAACGGGATTTTCAAGCAGAATTAACAGTTTTCATTCAAAATTTAGATATAGGATCATTCTGATGAGGCGATACCGTGGCTGTTATTAGGTGTTCATTGAATAAGTATAAACAGGGGGAACGGGGGTTCTAATGCCCCTCCCCTTAACTTGTATAAATGGATTTTTCAATCAGAATTGTGAGATTTCGTTTAAATCTCTGAATAGTTTTGGAAGTTTAATGGTTAAGTATAAAAGAGGGGAATAACTCCTTTTAAATTATATAAATGCTAAATGGGTTTTTATTAAGAATTATCCGATTTGCTCTGAATTTTGGATATAGATTTTTTAATATGATAAAGCATGTACTTGATAGTTTAGGAGGGTCAATGATTGAGTATAAAAAAGGAGAAAGGGGATTGCTGATTCCCCTTCTTATTTTTTTTTTTTTTTTTGAACGGAATTAACGAAAATACAAGGCTGTAATGTACAATTAGTATGCGTAGCCTGTGAGCTCAATGCCAACAGTTTAACTGGGCAATATTCTTTTTATTTTTCTTTCTTCTCTACGCTGATTTTCGGTTGGTTGGTTCATGCAGAGTCGCTTATAAAAAACACGTTTCTTTTTTGCTCTTGC
Organism: Maratus speculifer; assembly: GCA_964019185.1. Classification (NCBI taxonomy): domain Eukaryota; kingdom Metazoa; phylum Arthropoda; class Arachnida; order Araneae; family Salticidae; genus Maratus; species Maratus speculifer. The sequence continues at coordinate 16,205,841 of CAXHSM010001376.1, read as the reverse complement.
TTTCGTTTGGTCGGTTGTATAAAACATTCACAAAAATAATTTTAAAAACCGAGACAGAAAAAGTAAACGAATTTGAGTAACTTAATCTTTCAAAAGTGACTGTTTTTTCACATAAACTTTAAATTTTAGCACGGAATTGAAATACTTGCTTTGAAAACGTATTTAATAATAATGAAAGTTTAAGAGAATGAATTAGTTCAAATGACGTTAGAACCTAGCAACGAACTTCACAACCTGGTATTCATGTTGTTCGTCTTTCTGTTTTTCCTTAACTCTGATTGGTTGAGCAATAATGCATGCGTAATTGAAACTGATCTATTTAAATAGCAAGACATATGGTTTTACATAATTAAAAGATCAAAAAAGATCTTTCTGGCTTTTTTACCAATAAAAATTAGAAATTGGGCAAAAAAATTCCTTACATTCGAATGCTTTCTGTTGCTGTTGCGAGTAGCAGTATTTTAAGTATAATTTACATTCTCATTTTCGATAATATTAATGATAAAAATTTCTTTTAATATCAGAAGTGCTTTTTAGCCCTTTTCAACAAAGTTTAAAAGTACTTATGCATTCGGTTTGTCTGTCCGCCTGTCCACACCCTAATTTCTGTAAATATATACGGATTTTTATGCAATTAACAAATCTTATTTAGGGTCATGAAACTGCATATGAAGTACGTACGAATATTGGTTCATTTACAGAGACACTCAAAAGAAATAGATTACATTATGGTACATATGAAAAATTTGTTTGGAGAGTATTTTAATGAATATTTTAACGCTATTTCAAATGTACTGAAACGGATATAAATTCCTTGCTTTCACTACTATTAAATTAAATAGACAAATCATAGCAATTTTTAATAATTTACAGGGACACACGAAAGAAATCAGGTGCAATACTGTCTTTGCGTAATAATTGCTGGAGAGTATGTTTTAAAATTCGGTATGCACTTTTAAATTTACTTAGTTTTTTGCATTCTACTCTTTATATATAATTTCCACATCTCATATATATGGCTGCACAAAATTATTCGCATACTATTCTTCTTACTGGAGGAAATTGCTGAAGGGAAATTTTCTTCAATATATGTACTTCTTAAATGAATTAATTTTTGAAATACATGTTGTTAATATGTACAAATCTCTTCTATATCATATACAGAGTTGCTAAAAAATTCGGATAATTTTCCGAAAGTAAATGGAAACAGCTGACATTCGGTTTTGAAATGCTTTGTGCATTAAATAAATTGTAAACGGAAAATAATTTTTTTTTTGATGTTTCTAAAGATAAAGAAATATTGGATGACCTTAGAAGCGGTAATCGAAGATTTTTACTTCGTGATTATAATAAATTTTCGTAGTCTAAGAAAAATCTGTCTTTTTAGCACTTACCGAGAAAATTGAAAGTACGTATGCATTCGGTTTGTCTGTCCGTCTGTCCTCGCTCTAACTCCTGTAAATATACTCGGATTTTCATACAATTGACAAAGCTTATTTAAGGTCACCAAAGCATGCTTGGTATTCCATATGAAGCATGTAGGACAAATGATTCATTTACAGGGATATTCAAAAGAGTTCGATTAGGGTATATGAAAAAAAAATAGTTTGGGGAGTATTTTAATGACATTACGTTATTTTTAATGTATTTAAACTAATATAAATCAATGAATTTAGCCACGGTTACGTTAAAACAGAGCATTTATCGCATTTTTTATTAATTTAAAGGGACACACGAAAGAAATGTTTACAGTATACTTTTTCCTTAATAATTGATGGAGAGTGCGTTTTAAAATTCGGTATGCGCCTCTAAATGTAATTAGTTTTTTCCATATTATCCTTTACATATAAATTCTACACATCATATATAGAGCAGCACAGAAATATTTGCATACCATTCTCCTTATTAGAGGATATTGCTGAAAGGGAATTTTCAACTGAAATATGTGTATCTCTTAAATGAATTAAATTTTTGAATGCATGTTATTAATAGATATCAATCTATGTGTCATATACAAGGCTGCTAAAAATTTCGGATCATTTTCCGAATGTAGATTGGAACAGCTGAAATTCTGTTTTGAAATGCTTAATATATTTTCATATGGTGAAATGAGATGTAATATTTTAATTTTTTAAACGGTGCAGTTTTTTACTTTATTTTGAATGTGTTGGGTAGTGTTTCACAATCTGTGCTTGATGCATTATTTTTTATTTTTAAAGATATTTTTAAACACATTTTATCATTGCTTTTTTTTTCTTTTTAAATACTGAAAATTGTTCCGAGTTTAACGCACACCTGCCATTCAGTGCTACAGGCTACAGGTAGTGGGAATTTGTGTAGGATCTTTGTACAGAACATATTTCATCCTTAATTTATAAGAAGTGGTAATTTCCGAACAATAATTTTACTAAATTTCTTAAATTCTTATTGGATTTTCTCAAACTCTCGACTAATATATCTATACGAATAAGTTTAATGCTGGAGGTTCCTTCGAATATATGTTTATTAAGGTATTGATGAGCTACTGGAGGTGAAAAGTAGAACTAACATATTTTACAGAGCATATTTCACAGCTTACCTTCTACTTGATAAATTATGCAGCAACTAGCCGTGTAAGAGGTTGTCATTGATTAATATTGGTCTCTTAATTAAGTGGTGGTTATCATTATTTCCGAACAGAAATTTCAATAAATTTCTTAAATTGCTGTTTGTATCCCCACCCCGTTGGGTAATATATCTACGGAAAGGAATGATAATAGGAGTATCGTTCGGTTTTAGGTTTGTTTACGAAAAAATGCTCATTCTGGTGATGTAAAGTGAAACTTTAACATTCTGCAAATCGTGCATTGCACGCCTATTCTACCTAACCGCAAGTGGCGGTGATCCGTGTCAGATTTTCGTACAAAACATACTGCGTCCCGTAACGGCGAAAAGTGGATCAGGAGTACTTGTAGCACGTACGCGGTTAGAATTTTTAGTTTATAGTTATTATTAATTTTAGAATTTGGCTACGATTAGATAATGATTAGGTTACATTTGGGTTACAGTTAAGTTGCATTTAGGTTGCAATTATATTATGGTTAGTCTTAGGTTAGATTTAAATTCCGGTTACATTATAGTTAGGTAATAATTAAGTTACAGTTAGGTTAAGGTAAATTGCAGTTAGGTTACTATCAGATTACGGATATGTTACGATAAGGTGACGATTAGGTTACATTTATGATATATTTAAATTACTGTTAGGTTCAGGTTAAGTTACAGTAAGGTTACAGATAGGTTACGATTATAGTAAAATTAAGTTACGGTTAGAATTTTATCCACAGAGTGGACATTACACATGTTTTGATTAAAGTACACTTAATTTTGTTCTATGGTTCTGAAATTACATTACTATATACTAACCATTTACCTAATCATTGCTTATCGATTTTAATCATGGTATAGTCGGAACTAGGAGTGTATAATTTTTTTTCATCAAAATATTTCACTTAGGATTATTTCCTCCCCCATTTCACATTGAAGTCATTTTGAATATTTGTTACTCTAAAAATTAGTTGTTTATTTTTTTTTTTTGACAGATTTTTCTCACAGTCAGTAGTCACGTATTTTGAGTTACAGATAAAACCACAAATTTCAGGTTCGTTTAATATTATTACAACGGACCCGGGCAACGCCGGGCGGGTCAGCTAGTAGAATATAATTATCTTCAATGTCCCTTTGAACATTGTAAGTATAGTAATCAGTTGTGAAAAAAGGGAAAACGATGCAAATAAACTAGCGAATACATACTATAAACACAATGTAATTGATTTTCAATAATGAATGTGCAGTACGAAATCTCAATGACATTTATCGATTACGAAGTCAAAGTAATTCACGCGAGTTAGAGCACAGACATATGGTAGATAATTCAATCAAAGTCTAAAACTTTTCAACAAAATACTTTCAAACAAATTTAAACAACAATTACAGTCAAGCATCGATAATCCGCGCACCCGTAATCCGCAATTTTCGATAATTCGCGTTATTTTACGAATGTAAAAAATGAAATAAACAGTTAAGAAAATTTACAAATTTGTGATCCAAAAATTATTTTTTTAAAAAATAAAAAAAAATTGAAAAAAACATAATGAAACATCTATATTTTCTTAATAGATGTCTTCTCTTTCTAGATAGACTTCTCTTTCTCTTATTTCTTAACAGTAAAATACAAAATGTGTTACAGAACATATGTAATTATTTGTACTTCAATGCACATATATATCAATAAATAAATACACACTTTTTTGAAATAGCATATTTAATTAATTATTAGGTTTCATATTTATCATTTCATATTATACTGATTATAGAATTCAAATGCTGATTAGGATTAATAAAATAATGTATAAATTATAATTCCCTATAATCCACACTATTCCATAATCCGCACAACCTTTGGCCCCAACATGTGAGGATTATAGAACTTTGACTGTATTGACATTTTAAAAACTTATTGAATTTTCATTCAAATATGAAACAACAATATGTGTACAAAGACATACGTAGTTTTTTCGATAGTTAATTATATTTTATTTTAATATTACAAAAAATTCAAGGGAAAGATTTTTTTTAATGTATTTTTTATAATAAATAAAGTTCACTACATGAAACCCTGTTTAATACAAGTATTTTAATTGAAATGTCTTCAACAATAGGAGAATATTGTAAAACTTTAAAACTACATTATGTAAAAAATAAAGAGGAAACAACAAAATTTTTGAAAGAAAAAGCAAGATGAAAATAAAATTGTGCATGTCGTTGCTGATGTTGACACTTCTAATCTGCAGATTCATTATTTAAATTTTCAAACATTTTCTTTTGTCAGTGCTTCATTATACTTGACATGAAATGCTGCATTTTAATAACAATTTTAATTTTTCTTAAGAAAGGTGTTATAGTAAAAATAAAATACATTGACATGTTTCGGAACCGTCAAATAAGTTCCATAGTCATAATATAAATAAAACAAAATTTCAAAATATTTCTCGGACAATACAAATGACAAGCGATGGTCTATTTTTATTTTAATTTAATTTTTTACAATAGCGCGCGTGTTTTGGTGTTTTTTATATCTCTTTGTCGCGTGTCATTTGTATTGACCGTGAAATAGTTTGAAATTTTTATTTTTAGTTAAGTTTTAGATCATGGTCTATATTTTAATTTAATTTTTTGCAATAGAGCGCGTGTTTTTTGTTATTTATATCTCATTGTCGCGTGTCATTTGTATTGTCCGAGAAATATTTTGAAATTTTGTTTTATTTATATTATGACTATGGAACTTATTTGACGGTTTCGAAACATGTCAATGTATTTTATTTTTACTATAACACCTTTCTTAAGATCACATGGTATCACATGGAAAAGATTTTTCACCAGTATGAATTAACAAACGCATTCTTAAATTACTGTTTCTAAAAGAAAGCTTTTTACATATTTCACGCACAATGTTTCTTACCACTATGAATTAACAGATGTTTCCTTAATTCGCTCTTTTGCAAGAATTTCTTGTAGCATATATCACATACAAAAGGTTTTTCACCAGTGTGAAGTAACAAATGTCGTCTTAAGTCGTTCTTTTGCAAGAATTTCTTGTCGCATATATCAATCACGTACAATAAGTTTTTCACCACTGTGAAGTAACAGATGCTGACTTAAATAGCTCTTTCGTGAGAATTTCTTGTTGCACATGTCACATGCAAAAGGTTTTTCACCAGTATGAATTAACAGATGTCTATTTAGACTGCTATTTTGAGAGAATTTCTTGTTGCATATCGCGCACACAAAAGGTTTCTCACCAGTATGAACTAACAAATGCTTGCTTAAATAAGCCTTTCTAGAGAATTTCTTTTTGCATACCTCACACACGAAAGCTTTGTCATTAGTATGAACTAACAAATGCAAGTTTAAATCACATTTTCTAGAGAATTTCTTATTGCATACCTCACACACGAAAGATTTGTCATTAGTATGAACTAACAAATGCTGGTTTAAAGTACTTTTTCTAGAGAATTTTTTGTTGCATACCTTACATATGAAAGATTTTTCACCAGTATGAATTAACAGATGTTCGCTTAAATGGCTCTTACGTGAAAATTTTTTGTGGCACACCTCACACACGAAAGATTTGTCACCAGTATGAGTTAACATATGCTTGTTTAAGCAAACTATTTGACAGAATTTTTTGTGACATATCTCACAGATAAAAGGTTTTTCAGAATTGGTATTTAAAAGATGCTGTCTTAACATACTCTTGTGAGAAATTTCCATTGCATATCTCACAGATAAAAGGTTTTTCAGAATTGGGATTTAAAAGATGCTGTCTCACATACTCTTGTGAGAAATTTCCATTGCATATCTCACACAAAAAAAGAATTTTTACTTATATGAATTAATAGATGCGTGCATATATTACACTTTTGGGGAAAATTCTTCTTGAATAATTTACAAATAAATGATTTTTCCTTTTGTGATTCAGAAATTACTTTTTCAAAAAGTTCTTGTAAAAAAGTATTTTACTAGGCTACAGTAGACATCCAATTACCTGATATTAGCAGACCCAAAGGTGCATCAGATGTGTTTCCTAACAGCATAAATTGTTAAAATATAAATAAAATAAATAACTTATTATAAATAAAAAAATAAAGCAAATTTCTATAGCAAAAAATTCTATAAGCAAAAAATTCTATAATTTCATGTTATTTACAAAAAACAATAATATATTTTAGAAGGAATGGGAGGAAAATAATTTTTGTGGTAATGGATCTAAAATGAGATTTCTTTATTTAGAAATTCTCCAGATTTATGATTTTTTAAATCAGATATTAAAGTAAGGAATATCTGCATTATTTAATGAAATTTGCATTGTAAATAAATAATATAACAATATTTTATTTATTTATTATCATTTTTACAATGTCTAAATCTCTGTTAAATTGATTATAGGTATAAAAATATAAAAAAATTCATGTATAATTTAGGAATACAATTACAAACATTCTTTAACCTGTCCAAGCAAAAAAATGATGAAATATGTAAAAAGTGTCAAAGTACTAATTATTAAATTATATCTTATAATAGAGTCTGTAGGAAATACAGCCGTTACTTTTATTAGAACATCTGATGAAAGACGAAAATTTAGAGGAATAAGAGGAAAATAGTAATATTAAAAAAAACTTGAATCAATAAAACTTATATGCTAATTAAAAATTAACAAAGAGGCAGTTATTAATATTACGATGTTACAGTCAGAATGCGTCATCTTAAAAATCATGAAAATGTCTATCTAATTGCAAGATTGCAGATTTATAATGAAAGTACAGACATAGATTTGTATTAACTAATCTATTATAGCTATTTTAAAAGCATTACTACAACAGGTTGGTGTCAATTTTCCTAGATTAAAATTTCTTCATATTTTCAAGTCAGCCTCAAAATAAGGAAATTTTCATTTTTTTTTTACAATTCTACCACTTCAATATATAGTGATTGTTTAAACAAAACGCATTTCGGAAGAAAACGTACATTAAAAGATATTTTAGTGGGAATCATAAAAACACAAGTTCATTTATTCTGAAAATAACAGAACTTTAAAAATAAATTAACTCAGTTTAATATAACCAATATAAAAAAACTTTATTGTAAACAGGTATAACTTAGCTGTTTTATAAAAAGAAGTGCGCTTTAACATTTTACTTTAAGAAAAAACATGTACATGGAAGCTCATTACTTAATAACTTTAAATTAATTATTTAAAATTTTTAATTACACAATTTAAGTTTCACTACTATCAGAAACGATATTTGACAAAAAATATGAATACACACATATCGTTTTTAAATATAATTTCTCATAATAGACATTATCACTTTTATCAGTACGGGAGAGGGGGAGGGGCACATCTGAACTGTGGACACATTTGAACACGCTAAATGTTTTTCTTCAAATAAATTATTTTTTAAAATGTAGATAGCAGCACATTCCTAATGCTTCAATGCAATAATTATACAAAGCTGCACCATTTTTTTATGCAAAATATTGTCTGAGTATGTGTTTTCTCCTTCTTGGATTTAAATTTAAGAAAATAAAGTTGTAATATTTTTGTTAACAATTAAAGTCCATTGTTCTATCTATTGTTTAGTACTCTATTGTTAGTATTGTTAATTTATTGTTTAGTACTCTATTAAAGATTTTAGTTTTACTTTATAAGTTTTATTTTATTCAAATTCTTAAGCCGTATTTAATAAATAGTTGTAATGCTAAATTCCATGTAATGGGGCATAATTACATGTCCCATGTTATGATAACATTTAAAATTTAAAAGTATGAAGTAAAGAGTTATGGATGCATCTAATTTATTATTAGCTTTGGATTTTTTTAATATAAAAAAGAATGCCAAAAATTTGGAAATATTTTGTTAACAATCTTCCTTCACTACACACATACATTAAAACCTCAGGATGGATCAGTGATGGGAATTTTCAAATATAAATTGATGCATTGATGATCCTGACTTTGAAAATTTAATTTCTTATACCGAAGATCAAGAAGAAAAGATTCTTGTTCTAGAAGATTTAGTGTATGTGAACGATTTCATTTTAGATCAGTTTTATAAAAAAGAGTTACTCTTCATTACATTGCTCCAAATGATTTGCAATTACAGGATAAAACGAAATTTAAGAGCAAGAATCTGAGAAAGTGTCACACCTAGCATTATGGGGTGATTCATGACATCTCAGATTTTCTCCAAAAAATTACCAGTTGTTACTTATCTTGTTAAAAGACCAAATCCAGAATTTTTTGCTCCAAAGTTGAGTTGTTCATTTTTTATGACCCCCCAAAGATCATCATGTCGTGAAAAAAAATAAGCGTTTTTTTAAGACATAGATACTGCTATGACTCACAGCTCTTTGCGCATACAACTTGCCACGAAATTCTTTTCGTATCTGGAATGTAAGAAGGTTGAACTTTATATAATAGATGAAAAACCGTGGCAAGTTTTTGCCGCAAGGTCACAGAAGGTCACAAAAATATTCATTTTTGCTGGTTTTTTCCATTTTTAAGACCCTATAACAGCTTGCGCGTTCCACTTGCCATGAAAAAAGAGGTGGCAATTGAAAGCCATGCATTAGCACTTTTAAAAAATGTATATATAATTGAGGCAAGTTGTATGCGCTTTTAGTTACAGAGTGCCAAAGTCTGAAAAATGTCAGTTTTGATCAATATTCAAACTGTCATAATTTCTTGCGGCAACAACATTTTGAAATAATTCTTTTGCCATTGTTTTATTCTATTATTGCCCTTTTCAAAAAAGTAAACTCCATTGAGGCAAGTTGCTTTAAAAAAATTTAATGTTTTTTTTTAAATATGGCCTTTTTCAATAGTCAGAGCTATTTTATTATCTGAAACAACTTGATTGGATAACAATATTTTATACATTTATTTGTCTATATAAATTGATGTTCTAATATATTGTGAGATATATATGATGTTAATGGCATTTATTTAATTTTAACCCTTTCGAGTCCGATTTTTTTTCAATTTTAGAAAAAAAATTATTTTTACTTTAATAATATTGATACTAGCTATCCTAATAGATTAATTAGAGTTTAACGAATATTTCATTGTCTGAAACATAACAAATGTTGTTTTCTGCACTATTAAATTCATATTCATGCAACAATAGGCTAAGGAAGAGTTTTTGGAGAGGGTTTAAAAATATTATATTGCAACAAGTTAGTGACATTACAACTTTCTAATACTTTTCAGTGCTTTATTACACATAATTCTTTCAGGAAAGTAACTTTTATTTTAAGTTAAGAAGGAAATACATTTAAAATAAAATAATCGCAAACAATACAAAGAAAATTAAGCAAATATTTATTATTATTACTAAATGCCTTAACATTAATGAAGTCATATAATAAGTGCACAGATACATACTAAAATTGCTACATGTAATTAGTAACAAAAGTATTTCCTAAAAATAATAATACTCAAAAGACAAGTATTATTAATAGTACACCAGCCCTGAAAACGTTAAAACGAAAATATTTGACATTTACAAATTACAACTTGTAATTAAAATGCAAATATAAATACAATCAGCCAACACTGTTAATATTTTTACATTGATTTATCAGTACGAGAAAAGAAAATAAAAAATATAACTTTCTTGTATCATATCTGAAGATACCTTTTAACAATTATAATAATCTATTCAGGTATTTCAGTTAATATACTTGGATAGCTATTAATGTTAAAGAAAATTTATTTTTCCCATAAGTGAAAAAAAAATCCCATAAGGATTAAAAGACATCTTGAGATATCTTAAAAGGAATGGTTATATCTTCGATTTTCTTTTCTCGTAATGATAAAACTCTGTAAAAATTCTAACAGTGTTGGCTGATTGTATTTATATTTGCATTTTAATTACAAGTTGTAATTTGTAAATGTCAAATATTTTCGTTTTAACGTTTTCAGGGCTGGTGTATCATTAATTATATATGTCTTTTGAGTATTATTATTTTTAAGAAATACTTTTGTTACTAATTACATGTAGCAATTTTAGTATGTATCTGTGCACTTATTATATGACTTCATTAATGTTAAGGCATTTAGTAATAATAATAAATATTTGCTTAATTTTCTTTGTATTGTTTGCGATTATTTTATTTTAAATGTATTTCCTTCTTAACTTAAAAGTTACTTTCCTGAAAGAATTATGCGTAATAAAGCACTGAAAAGTATTAGAAAGTTGTAATGTCACTAACTTGTTGCAATATAATATTTTAAAACCCTCTCCAAAAACCCTTCCTTAGCCTATTGTTGCATGAATATGAATTTAATAGTGCAGAAAACAACATTTGTTATGTTTCAGACAATGAAATATTCGTTAAAATCTAATTAATCTATTAGGATAGCTAGTATCAATATTATTAAAGTAAAAGTAATTTTTTTCTAAAATTGAAAAAAAAAATCGTACTCGAAAGGGTTAAAATTAAATAAATGCCATTAACATCATATATATCTCACAATATATTAGAACATCAGTTTATATAGACAAACAAATGTATAAAATATTGTTATCCAGTCAAGTTGTTTCAGATAATAAAATAGCTCTGACTATTGAAAAAGGCCATATTTAAAAAAAAACATTAAATTTTTTTAAAGCAACTTGCCTCAATGGAGTTTACTTTTTTGAAAAGGGCAATAATAGAATAAAACAATGGCAAAAGAATTATTTCAAAATGTTGTTGCCGCAAGAAATTATGACAGTTTGAATATTGATCAAAACTGACATTTTTCAGACTTTGGCACTCTGTAACTAAAAGCGCATACAACTTGCCTCAATTATATATACATTTTTTAAAAGTGCTAATGTACGGCTTTCAATTGCCACCTCTTTTTTCATGGCAAGTGGAACGCGCAAGCTGTTATAGGGTCTTAAAAATGGAAAAAAACAGCAAAAATGAATATTTTTGTGACCTTCTGTGACCTTGCGGCAAAAACTTGCCACGGGTTTTTCATCTATTATATAAAGTTCAACCCTCTTACATTCCAGATATGAAAAGAATTTCGTGGCAAGTTGTATGCGCAAAGAGCTGTGAGTCATAGCAGTATCCATGTCTTAAAAAAACGCTTATTTTTTTTCACGACATGATGACCTTTGGGGGGTGATAAAAAATGAACAACTCAACTTTGGAGCAAAAAATTCTGGATTTGGTCTTTGAACAAGATAAGTAACAACTGGTAATTTTTTGGAGAAAATCTGAGATGTCATGAATCACGGGTGTGTCACTCTCTCAGATTCTTGCTCTTAAAGCCATATGTCATTATAAGAGAGAGCATGAAAAATTTTATTTTCCAGAGGCATCAGATATATACTTGGTGTATTTTAAGGGTATGGCAAAAAAGTTGCAACAACTAAATATAACTAAAAGACACTCTGTGCTGTTTCAACCATGAGTTTAACATCAACTTTGATTGATATAAACTGGTTATATAATAAAAAATAGCATTTTTAGTTAAATGTAGTTGTTTAATTTTATTCACATTAATTTATATCTTTGAAAAATATGCATATTTACAAAAAAAAAAAAAAAAAAAAAAAAAAAAAACCTTTTAATATTTTTATATTTGTTCATTTGTTAAAATATGCCCCTTACTTGTTCAAAGGTACCCAGGTTTTAACAGAAATCTTTCAGCTTTTTAAGTCCACATAACATATGTAATTTATTTGGAAAACTTTTAATTTCGGGCTCATGTGATGAAGAAATACATTGTATTTATTATATAATATTTAAAATGCAATAAATATAATTCAAGTAAAGTATGTGTTGATTTTTTAAAAAAAAATTTCAAACGTACCCTATTTTCAGTATTTTTTATTATCACATTTTTTAAAATTTCCAATTTTATTGATAATTTCTTTACTTACTACAATATCTTCTTCTATTTAACTTTTTTCTGCATCTTTTTTCAATATGTCATTTTTTCTTTTTATAGCACCACTGACAACTCGATGTGCATTTTTCAAACTATGAATGAGTATCGAAATTTTTCATTTTTTCATTTTCAACACACGGAAAACTCGAATTTGCTACATATCAACCTATTAAGATATTGCACATATCCTAAGGATACAACACTTTTACATGGCTGCTTTAATGAAAATATTTATAGACTCACAATTACAGTTATTAAATTTAGGAAATTTATCCAAGATGGTCAAAAATACTTCAAATCAAAACTTTTGATAATTCACTATCCCCTTTCCCCAGCCACAAAGATCCCAAAGTCATCATGGATTTCTTTAGTACAAAATGCCCCCATTCCTCTTGAAATCCACCTGTCAATGTTTAGAATTTATTCAATTAGACATTTAAGTACTTAGGGGGGCACATTCTATAGCCGACAAAATTCATGATATTTCCTTATTTCCCATACAGTACTTTTTACTGTACAATAGTACAATAGAAACATTTAATTCATATGTCAGGAAGATTAACATTTAATCAGTTATAAATCTTGCAAAAAATGACATAAAATGTTATGATGAGAAGTAGAATATAAATGTATTTATTTGTCATATCTATGTTTCTATTCATTTTCATTAACATAACCCCTTTTTTGCATAAATATAAGTTGAAAAATATTACATTTCAGATGAAACAGATTGTCAAAATAAAATCTTATCAACAGCAGAAGTATATTTCTAAAATTTTTCACATACTGTAATTAGACACCTTGTAAAACAAATTATGTGAAATTAGCATCTAGAAACATAATTTCAAAAGTGAATTTGTAAAACACATTTATTCTTGAGCTGACTGTTACTGCTTATTCTGTCACTTGTGTACACAGCTAGCAACTGGTCATTTAGCTGTATACACAGCTAAATAGGAGGAGGAAATCTTTCTTAACATCTTCTTTTGTCACCAAAAACTTCATTTAAATTACACATAGAGTATTGCTAAAAAGAGAGGGTTAATCTTATTTGAAGAAAGTCTACTTGCATTTTTCTTTCTTTCTTTCTTTCTTTTTTTTTTTTTTTTTTTTTTTGGTCCCAAAAAAAACTGTACCCCCTCTTTTTAACGACAGCATATATTGCAATTCTTGAAAATGCAAAATAAAGGACATTTGTGCGGGGAAAAAATAAGCTAGACTTGAGCTTTTACAAATTTTGAAATTGCAAACAGTTGTTTTTCCTTAACACTCTCAACATGAAAAATTGATGATCCTAAAATGACACATTTATAATGCATGAAAAAAAAAAAAAAAAGGAATTTTGCGTCTGGCATGCGTAATTTAGAATAACAGGTTTTGAAATGTAAATAACGACCAGATTTGAGCTTATTGTGACAAAATGAAACTTCTAAATATCTTCCGTTCACATAACTTTAGACGCATCAGAGAGTGTTAGTACTCTTCATTGGTTATTCTCAGATTTTATGTTTTTAATTAAAGAGTGTGAATAAAGAAAAAAAAAACGTGCAAGAAGTCTAATTCATTTTTGTCATGAGCTGTTGCTTGTTTTTATATTGTGTACCATTTTTGTATATTTCGTGTGCCAGAATACCCCACAGATTTTCCATTGGATTCAGATCTGGGCTTCTGGCTGGCTAATCAATTAGTTTCACAAAATTAGCATTAAACCACGTTTTTGACGTTTGGGAAACATGTACTGAGGCATTGTCCTGCTGGGAAAAATAGTCTCCACTCGTTATTAACGGTGCTTCTGGTAAAAGATTATCACTCAATACATCAATATGACTCTCAGATTTCATTTTACCCTGCACAAAAACAATTGGAGTAATTCCACCAGCTGCGAAAGCTCCCCAGACCATTACTGAGCCACCCCCAAAAGCACGTTTTGAGAAAATTTGTTTTTCTCTACAGAGATCATACCAGAAGTGGCAAAAACCATCTGGTCCATCCAAATTAAACTTTTTCTCATCAGAAAAGACAACATCATTCCACTTTTCCCCCATAGTAATGTATTTTTTGGCAAACTCCGTCCTCAGTCTCTTATGAGCTTTTGTAAGAGACGGTCGTGACATATGTTTACCATAGAGAACATTTTTTTCTTTTTGTAAAACACGTCAAACAGCTCGAGCACTGTATTTTAGTTCAATTCGCGTTTTATTTCTGTTGATGTTTGTTTTTTGGAGCAAGCTTGCCTTATTATCTTTCTTTTCTTTCATATAGAAACAGAAGTTGGCCTACCTATATGTCTTTGCCGTCCATATTTACTGGGATTTTTAAGATAATTGTAAATAACCGTTCTTGATCTATTAAGCTTTGTCGCAATTTGGCGTACAGAAAAACCTGAACTTTTAAATGCATCCACTTTCCCTTTTTCAAACTCCGAAAGCTTCGTACCCAACGGCATGACTGAAAAACAGAATATCATGATCCCAAACGCATACCACGCATTTATATCGTCTTGAAGTTCCGTGTATAGAACAAAAAATATGCAAATTTTACTTTTTAGAACACATAAATATCGTTATTCTTATAATTTTGTCCATATCAGAGACTGTATAAATTTATAATATATTTTATAAACTATGAATTTTCCACATATTTCCATGAAAACTTATAAAAATATTCTTCATTTTTCATTATTTATAATAACATATAAAGCATTAGACATTTACTTAAGTTAATACACTGTAAAAAATAAAGAGTTTTATCACATTTCCTTCGGTTGTATGAGATGTGAAATAAGGTGTAAATGTATTATTTTTTGAGCGCCAATACCAAAATAAATGTTACTTTACACTTTCAATGACATATCACAACTCTTAAAAAAAAATAGGCGTTCTGAATCACTAGAAATCGTTACAATGCGCTCTCTAAAAGACTTTATTGAATTTATCAACACAACGGCAGGTGTTTTTTTAATCTAGCAATAGGAAGTCGGTGATTATGAAATCCAGCGCGGGGGGTGGAATTATTGGATATGCAAATTGGCGCTTAGTTGAAAACGTTTTGTTTTGTTCTGTGAATATCAAATATATTTCGTAGTAATAAAATGATTAAAAAATATCTGACATAGTTCATATTAAGAACTTTTATCGACTTACAGTTTTGATTATTTCAATTAGTTTGGACACTTTAAGAAACAAGAAATAATCTATTCTACGATGAATTAGAGTTTATTCTAATGATGGCCGTCAGCTGCAACACAGTGTTGTTGCAAAGTTTTGGATTTTTTTCAAATAAGTAAGTGACGTTTATTTTCTTTCTGTTTTGTATACAATCACTCTTAATTCTCTGTAAAAAACCTGTATTTGTGTTATATATTTTAAATAAATGCATGATACTTGCAAAATGTGATTTTGCAGTCCAGCTTTTTCGATATTTTAAAAATAAAAATTAATAATAAAAGAAGTCGTAAAATTGTCACTTTCGTATACAGAGCCAAAGCTCTGTAAATATTTAGTTTTGATTTTATAGTGTTTTACTGCTTTAAATTCCGCATAACTTGAACTAACACGAAATTAAATAAACATAGTGTTATATCTTGTTTTAAACATTCATTTTTTCAATTTATATTTGTATTTTGATGTGTTTTTAGATTATTAGAAGCAAAAATTTCATTATT
This sequence comes from Maratus speculifer, assembly GCA_964019185.1. Classification (NCBI taxonomy): domain Eukaryota; kingdom Metazoa; phylum Arthropoda; class Arachnida; order Araneae; family Salticidae; genus Maratus; species Maratus speculifer. The sequence continues at coordinate 16,189,691 of CAXHSM010001376.1, read as the reverse complement.
TTTATTTCGTTTATATATATATGTTGATACTGAAAGAGTTAAAGAGATTGTCATGGTTTTATTTTTCTATTTATTAAATTAGTACAACATAATTAAAATCATCATTAATGCCTATTTGAATTTGAATACATTTAATGGAAAATCTTAGAACTTCAATGAAAGGGGGGGCTGCCGGTATGTTCATTCAGAGCTGTGTGAAACGGGGGGCGAAGGGGGCGGTCGCCCCGGGCGCGGAAACTGAGGGGCCGCCAAATTTATGTTAATATCGTCTTTTGTTTCTTCGCCTTTTTTTTTTGTAAAAAAAAAAAAAAATATATATATAAACATATTGGGATTTTTTGTGTGAAAAAAACATACATTTTCAAAATAGCATGTTACTTCATTCTTGAAATCCAAAAGTGGTCATACAATACTGTTAGATACATTTTTTTCACATATGTTTTCCAGATCACCTTTGCCAAAATATAAGCGTAATGTTCTTTTATGGTATTTAGTTGTAATATTAAATCTTTTAAAGTTTCAAAATAAACGAAAAACATGTACTTTATAGAATTTATTTGTGCTTTTACACTTTTCAATTTTGTGACACCTGTGACAAACAGTAATGAAACTATACTGAAATTTAGAGATGCTGCAGATATATTGTGCCCCTTCCTCCCACCAACCCCCAAACACACTATGTGACCCATATAACTATGTTTTTAAGTATGTAAATATACTAAATTACATTGTTTAATAACTGAGTATTATGTTTAAAATGCATGTTATAATAAATTATCTCAATTAAAAGGGAGTTTAGCAGCCTTTTTGCATGAAACTAATTATTTTAATTTATGGCTGTGTTAAATTTAAAATGTAATCTTTAAATTATTTTTTATTTTGCTGTTAAAATCATGTAAATATTAGAAAATTTCTTTTTTTACCGTCTACTTATATAGTGTACTTTAATAAATGGTAGCAAAATAAAAAATAATTAAAAAATTACATTTCAATTTTAATACAGCCATAATTAAAAAAAAATAACTTCACGCAAAGAGTGTGCTAAACTTCCCTTTAATTGAGACAATTTATTATAACGTACATTTTAAACATATTACTTACTTTACACCCAAAAGGGTGGCAACTAAGTTGCCACTACAAATGGTGTTTGTTTACCATTTGATAGTTGGTGGGTCATTACACCAATTTACAAGTGGAATTTCATTACACCACTTGGGGTGGCAACTTAGTTGCCACCCTTTTTGGTGTAAAGTAAGGGAGTTTTTTTTTTACAGTGTACAGAAATAGAAAATAAGACAACACTTAGCTAAGCTTAATCATAACCCCACATTAGAAAACAAATCATAATAAATAGAATTATAAAAATTTATTCTTTGCTTTCTATGTAGGTTTGTTTCTTTAGATGTTCTTTTAGAAGTTTAAACTGAGATTAATAGTTTTCACCAATAGTTTTCATAGGCGTAACCAGCCTTTTGAACGGGTGGGTGCCCAGAATTTTTAACCTGAAAATGCTTGGTACAAACAATATCTTATGAAGTAAAACCTTCTAAAACGGAATGGTTTGATATAAAACAGGTTTAATTTCCGTTTTAGACAAGTTTTTATCTTGTGTATAATTGTGTGATATTTCTTTAAAAAAGGATCTAAACAAATTTTTTAAAATAATTGTGAGTGGGTCTACGTAAGCGGGGTGGGGTGGGGGGGGGGTGGAGTGGTGGCCGGGCACCCAGGGCACCCCTCCCTGGTTATGCGCATGGTTTTTAACAGCTTAGGATATTTTTATTACAAAATACAATTTATAAAATCTTTAGTAGATGATTAAGCATAAGAAAATATCTTACCATTAACTTATTTTAGTAAAGAGTATAGGTCAATAAATTTAAAAAACGCTCTTTCATTGTATTGCTAAAAGTCATTATGTTTCAAGAATTGGCTAGCTTCTAATTTTCATGTTGTCTTAGTTTCATAGAGTTAAGAGACGCTAACGCCATGAATGACTCACGGTGGTAGAAATTGAATGAAGAATGAATCAAACTAATAAATCTGCTGCAACAAGAAATTCAACTTCTATCTGATGTTAACATTTGTTTTAAGAATCAAGAAATAGACCCTCTTCAAATAAAATAAACAAAAGCTTTATTAAAGAAAAAAGAATTGATCATTACTAAAAATTCACGAGTCTCGGCATTTGATTCCCCGATTATGAAAAATTTGACAACGTACGTTACAGCAGCATTCACATCAGAAGTATAGCATCTAAAAGAGAAATAATTAATAAATGATATTGTAAATATTGTACCAGGTACTTCTCTGCTGTATTGTGTGTTATGTGCCTTTTTGGTACTGGTGTTCATTAATTTTAATTATCGATTAATCAAATTTTCATTCATCTATTACTTTCGATTTGAATTATTATATTGGCGTCATCTTTTCGTAATTAATATAAATGAAGTAATTTTCCATTATAACTATAATCTTTTAGATATACTTTTTAAATAAGAAAATTCAGGCTGTTTTGATTTAATTCGAGATCACTTTTTACAGGTTTCAGTTGTGCAATTTAAAATCTCCTTCAATATATATAAAAGGAATATTATTATTAACAGTGATGCAGTCATAATAAAACCAGGGTAGACACTCTAAGCAAAGGGTATACGCTCAAGGCAGAGGTCATACCCTAGACAGTGTGTACAATAGCTATCTTAAAAAACAGAGTATACAGTACAGTTGAACCTCGAAAATCCGGACCTCCAAATTCCGGAAATCTCTAAAATCCGCACATTTTTCCGATTTCAGTTTTATTAATTTTTAAAATAAGACATAGTTGTAATTTTCATCAACTGCAGTTAAATTCTGATAACTATACTAAAAAATATATATAGATATATTCTGGTTAATATTGTAATGACTTGCCGTTAATTAAAGACTTTATTATTACAAAAATTAAAAAGTTAAAAAGCGTTCAACAAAATTTACAGTAATGAATCATGACGAAATGAATGAATCGTTGATTTAATCATGAATTTTGATACTTGAAAAAATTTGGGTTTAAAAAAAAAAAAAAAAGTAAATTCTGTCGAAAAAATGCAGAAAAAACGGAAAAATTTGTAAAAAAAAAAAAAGCCAAAACAAGCATGAAATCAATCAAAAAATCTTGAAAAAACGCACATTTCATCAAAGATCATGATTCATTCATTTCATAATGATTCATCTCACTCTCAATCGCCTTTGAGAATCGGGACGGAGGGCGCTTTCTCTGGATTTTTAGAAAATTTCAAATTCTTTATAAAGTAGGGAGGGACGTTTGATCGGGAAGAGCGGATTAACGGGATTTTACGGTATTATATAGCCATAAAAAAAGATTTTTTAATAAACCTCCAAAATCCGGAAAAATCGAAAATCCGGAATCGCCGCGGTCCCGACGGTTCCGGATTTTCGAGGTTCAACTGTATTACTATCCTTGTGTGTTGTTTTTGAGATTGCATGTGGTTCGCTAAAAATATGTGGTATGCGTGGTTTTATGTGGTTTGCATTTTACATATAAAAATTATTATTCTGTTCTTTTAGGTAGATTTTGTATGAAATACTACCTATTGCGTTCGCACCAATGTTGGAATTTCTAAAAAGCTTTTGCAAATCTATGCCGCTCATGACTCTTAGACCCCCAAAACTACCATCAGTAAAAAGGGTTATATATATATATATACATATCTCACTTTCTTCTGCACATGATAACTTCCACAATTCTGCTCAAATCTCCTTCAAACTTTCACGTAAACTTGAGAGGCATAAAATCTTGGCTAAGTTTGTTAATGGGCAAAATCGGACCAAGGGGGTGGATATAGGGAGGGTTTTTGTGAAAAAAGAAAAAAAACCCATAACTTTGTAATGGAAATAAGTATTGAAGAACTTGGCGAACAAGGATTGACGTACAGTGTAGGATCCGTTATCCAGAATGCTTGGGACTCAGGGCATTCTGGATAAGGGTTTTTTCCATAATTCGGAACATTTTACTGTAAATATAAGAAATGCACGAAATAATTTCATAAATAATGAAATAAATAGGTAAATATGAATACTAATACATGTAAATACCTTAATTTATTAATTAATTTACACAAAATAAAAAAAGAATTATAATAAATGAGAAAAAAATACATACATATGAAATATAATTTTGAGATTTTGAAACAGAATCTTTTGATTGGGATTTAGCAAACATTTCTATAATACTTTTTTGCTTATAGTGTGTCTCTTGTACTAATTGTTCTTGTATTTTGTACAGAGACATGGTTTGCTACTCGTGGAAGTAGCTCCTCTGTTGCATGCCTGAAATTAATTGTTTGGTATAAAATGCTAATTTTTCATTTGATACCTTTACAACTGCTTCATTCTGCTGGTTGTTCTTCTCATCAACACTTTCATCAATATATTGTTTGTCATCATTTCACAAATCTCACTGTCAGTCATGCTATTAGTGACAGGAATGTTTTCATCGGCCTTTAAACAATCTTCCACAGCTTCTTTATTAAGCAATTTAGCTTCTGGAGAATTAAAGCCTTTGGCATATGTCAATAGATCAACAATAATCTGCTTCTCTTTCAAAATCTTGAAGCCTTCAAATTCAGGCTCATTTTCGTCATCAAAAAATAATGCAGATGGCCACAGACTGTACCATCCATGGATAAGTGTATCCTTATCTACAGCCTACCATGCTTTAGCAGCACTTCACAAAGCATCTTTGATTGTGAAGATTCTCTGGAAATTTTTTATCTCATTTCCTTTGTTGCACTCTGTGAGCATTTTTTTAAGAAGTCATTTTTGTAGTGAGTTTTTAAAGATTTCAGAATTTCTTGATCCAATGGTTGGATAAGTGATGTTATGTACAATTTGGAGGCAAAAACACCGCAAACACACTATCCATTTCTAAGAATTCTGCTTCAAGGTGGGCCATTTTTTTCGTGATCTTCTGAAGAAATTTGCAGTTTTTCGCAAATCTTTTGCAAAATTTGCCGTTTTATCGCGATTTTTTGGACTATATTTGTTATTTTTTTTGCAATCATTTGGGGGGGAAATCTGCCTTCTTTGTGGATTTTGTGACGAAATTACCCATTTTCTCGCGAATCTTTTGAAAAAATTTGCTGTAAATAGTCGTTATTTTTTTTATTTTTAACGAATTTTGCCGTTTTTCCATGATCGACGAAATCTGCCGTTTTTCGGGATTTTTTGACAAAATTTGCCGTTTTTCGTGATCTTTTGTTGAAATTTGCCGTTTTTCGTGAATCTTTTGTCAAAATTTGCCGGGTTTTATCGCGAGTTTTTGGATTATATATATATATAATTTTTTTTTTTTTTGCAATCTTTTGGGAGAAATCTGCCTTTTTTGAGGATTTTGTGACGAAATTACTCATTTTCTCGTGAATCTTTTGACAAAATTTGCCGAAAATAAGTTTTTTTTTCTAGATTTTTAACGAATTTTGCCGTTTTCCCATGATTTTTTGACGATATCTGCCGTTTTTCGGGATCTTTTGACAAAATTTGCTGTTTTATCAGGATTTTTTTTAACTATATTTGTTATTTTTTCGCGATTTTTGGGGGAAAATTTGTTTTATTTGGGGATTATGTGACGACATTACCTATTTTCTCGCGAATCTTTTGACAAAGTTTGCCGAAAATTAGTCGTTATTTCGTGATTTTTAACGAAATTTGCCGTTTTTACGCGATCCTTTGACGGAATTACGCGTCCCTTGGGACCCGTAAGAGCTATTTTTTGCGTCCCATCGCCGATTTTTTGCGTAATTTACGCGCTATAGCGCGTCCGCAGCATCGTTGAAAAAAAAAAAAAAAAAAGCTACCGATTTGCCTTCCGGTTTTCGGAGCGTTCCGGATACCGGGACGCCGGATAACGGATCTTATACTGTATTAATTTTGAAGAGGCTAAAGTCATAGTTCCGTGCAATAGGCCAGTTGAAGGTTAAGTAAGAGAATCTGTCGAAATCACTGCACAAGAAAATAAACCTTGTAATGATAATTTATCCTATAATATACCCAAAATATGGTATAACATCATAAAAACTTAAATTTGTATCTCTTTGCAATATTTAAATTTTTACTCACGTGTAAGTGGGAACATATTTAAACCTTTGATTCATTTCGATTTTATTTTATTAGAAATATTATCTTTCGATCAGGAAGCAAACTTTTAGTCATTTCAACATCATATTTTTCTGAAGACGGCACGAAACGTTGATATTTTATTTTATTTTAATTGTACAAGTTCATATTAAAGTTCTTGTTTTGTGCACCACTGAGCAATGTTTTGTATTTTTAATAAATATATTCCTAGTAGTTAAATTTTATGGTGCAATTGTCCAGTATATGTTTAAGCACTGAATCAGTTTAAATTTTATATTACTTCTAAGAAATGGGCAAAAAATTTATGCATGATAGATATTTGATATAATTTAAAATGGGCTCAAGGGGCGAAAAAAATGGGGTTTTTAGGAGAAAAAAATTCATAACTTCGTCAAGTCTTAAGATTTCAAATCCAAATAATTTTTGTATGAATGTTCTATATATTATCTAAAACTTTTGCATTGATAAGTTTTTGATACGACCAATTACTACAAAAAAGAAATAAATAAAAACGAAAATAAAAAGTGTGGTGGAAAATGAAAAAATCCATAACTTTGGCAATTCTTAAGATATCATATCCGATTAAACTTATTTTACATATTCTCAATAATATCTTTAATTTTTACACTAACAAGTTTTTTACAGGATCAATTCTTATAGCTAAAATAAATTAAATAGGAGTTCAAGAATAAATCTCAAATCAAAATTACTTATATAATGACTCAGTTTTAAATTCATTTTTGACTTTAAATGCATCCAAATGACAAATTCTCTTATTTGGGAACTATATAATGTGACACATTAGCCAGTTTTTAGATAAAGATAGAATATATTTTTAAAAAAATCTTTGAAATTAGCCTTTTTAAGCAGAATTTTGTAAAGTGATCGTGATTAAAAAATTGAGGAAGTATTCCAACAACAAACTGCTTACTTTCTGATTCTTTTTTAAATACATTTTTGCCCTGAAATGCATACAATTGACAGGTTCTCTTATTTAAGAACTGTATAATGTGACGTAATAGCCAGTTTTTTGATAAAAATAGAATATATTTCCAACAAGTTGGAAATTGCACGTAAAGCGTAGCAAATGAGGTGCGTTCGTTGATAACGAAGTTTTAAAATATTCAGATCTTGCTGATACAGTATAATGGTCGAAATCTTTGTGTTCCTGTAAATATTCAGGGAGTAATTTTTATTATACTTCATTAACGTATATCTTATTCATAAAATGTGAAGTAGTTTAATATAATTAAAACACCCCCCAAACAATGTTTCCCCGTATAACATTATTTAGTGGAATACATTTGTGTGGCCCTGTAATTTAATAATAAATATTCTTTGCACCACAGATTATACAAAATGTATTTTTAGTACATATTTCATAGATTCATGTCAATTCTGTTATATTCAAATGAGTGTAACACCATTAAAATGCATTTAAAACTATTTTCCCCATTGACCATAATGTAACGGAATACTTTTGATTGTCCCTGTAATTGATCAGTGCATCCGATTTTCATAACATTTGAAATGACTCGACAAAATTATGTGATAAATATACGTTTTAAATTTCAAACGATTAAAATGCATTTGAAACTTTTTTCCCCATTGACCGTAATGTAAAAGAATCCTTTTGATTGTCCCTGTAATTGATCTATCCATCCGATGTTCATAAAATTTGAAATGACTCGACAAATTTATGTAATAATTATGTATTTTAAATTTCAAACGATTCGGTTGGGTAGTTTTTGCGTTGTTATATGCGGACGGACAGACAGACAGACAGACGGACAGACAGACGGACAGACAGACAGACAGACAGACAGACGGACGGACTGAGCGACAACAATAGGTGCTACGTATTTGCATAATTACGAACGCACCTAAAAATGGTTTGAAAATAGCCATTTTGAGCAGAATTTTCTAAAGCGATCATGATTGAAAAATTGAGGAAGTATTCGAATATCAAATTGGTTTTTTTTTCTTACTCCTTTTTAAATCAATTTTGGCTCTTAAATGCATCCAATTTACAGGTTCTCTTATTTAGGAAATGTATAATGGGATGTATTGGTCAGTTTTTTGATAAAGGCTGAATATATTTTTTAAAAATCTGTCAAATTGGGCATTTCACACAAAATTTCGAAAGCGATCATGATTAAAGAATTGAGAATGCATAAATTGGTTATTTTAAGACTCATTTTTAAATTCAATTTTGCTTTCAAACGCAATCGACAGTTTTTTCTTATTTAGGAACTATATAATGTGTCATTTTTGTCGATTTTTTTAACAAAGTCAGAATATATTTAAAAATATGATGTCAAAATGCACATTTGAGCCGAATTTCACTTAAGATGATTCTGACAAAACCAGTTCCTGCAGAAAAATGAGATTAAAAGTTTTTCAAAAGCGACCAAATAAAGTTCTTAAAGTGGGTTTATCTTTATAACCAAATTTTATTTTTTGTTGTTGAAAGGAGCTCTCTTCGAAATCTACCTCTGCATATAGGCCAAGCCTACAGGGATTTTTTTACTATTAAATGTGCAATGCTATAATCAAAATGAATCGATTAAATAACAGAAAAATTATGCACATAATGATGAAATTCTTCCTCAGGGGACTTATTTATTTATTTTTAATATGGAAGATAAGCAAAATTAACAAAATTAAGGCAATTTTGACAATGACAATGTTTGAATTGGATAACTGAGGATAAATAAATATACAGATAGCCTTCACTATAATTTATTTAGACATTAAATATTGAAGAATAAGGTGCAATTGATGAACTTAGCTAACCATTTTTTACTTTTAATTTTAATAATAAAAAAAAGGATAAAGATTTAGCTGTCATCCATTTTAAGAAAAAGTGAAAAATATTTAATTATTATAATGTAATTAATTGAGAAAGTAAATTTAAATTTAAAATACTGATAAAAATTTATACGAAATTTTAAAGAAAGTATGTAATAATATTTTACATTAATATTAATAAAATTAAAATTGAAATTTAATTTTTTGGAATACTTTGATATAAACTTGATAGTTTAACAAAACCAAATCAGTTTTTTTAAATTTAATTTTATTATTTCATTTTACATTATTACAAAAAAGAAGAGAATAAAGATTATTTATCAGTTTTTAACAAATTATAAATTGCATTTAATATGCACTTATATACTAAGTTATACCAACAAATAGGGAATAAGTATATAAAGGAGTTATAAATAGAAAAACAGTCAGATGAAGTCTTTTGTTGTTATCTTTATACTTAAAAAGTAAAAATGGAACCATTAAAAGATTATTCCTATATGTGTCTATCACAGCCATTTTACTCATAAACTAGGGTATGGGGAAAAGTTCAAACAAGGCTGAAGTAATAAAGGCTATAGACTAGCCTATTAATACAACAGGATCAGGTAGGCCATACAACCAGTTTTTTTTTTTTTTTTTAATGAAGACTTAAAAACAAAACTACTACATTTATTCTAATGAAACTTTTGATGCATTTTATATACACTGGATTCCTATAGATAAAGCATAACCATTCAATTTTGTTCGATTGTTTTATCACAGTGATACATTAAAAAATATATATATTTTGATATCCCCTCTTTTCCTCATGATGTTTAACCCTTTCTGGTACACTGTGCCTGGTCTGGGATACCTAAGTTTTATTCCAAACTTGCAATCGGCACCAGTAATATTTTAGTAAAATTTTGCTTTTAATAAAACCTTAAATTAATTGATACAATATATCTAAAAAATTCGTTTGTGAATTCTGGTGTCAGTCGATAATTTCTCATTTTACTGACAGATTTTGCCCATGCCAGAAAGGGTTAAAGTGGAAATAGTTCTAAAATTAGTGCATATTTAATTACTGTTTCAGATATAAGATTATACTAAAAAGAATGTAACTTTATAATATTTAAAAATACAGCCGTGAAAGAAGAAGTAAACACCCCCTACTGACTCAACTCCTCAACAATATATCATAGAACAAAATTACTTGTATCGAATGATTGTAAATAAAGTCTGCTTTTAAATTATGTAAATAAAATTTTCTTGGGGACCATCTACATATTAAAACGAAACCAAACCTTTTTTTTTTTCAAAGGAAATACCCAACTTTATCAAAATATTTCAAATCTTCGATTCAAACTATGCCTTGGCACCAAATTTCAAGTCATTTGAATGTTGAATTTTTGAATTATGAACATTTAAAATTTAGCGCTTCTCATATTAAATTGCATTTTCATACTTTTATTAATATCTCTTGAAATTATACTACTAATGTGCTCTTTTTTATGTAGCACTAATACTGAAATACACAAACATAAAAATGTTGAATTTGCATTTTTTATAATTTGATATGAATTATGAAATTAGTATATGAAAAAATGATTAATTGCAACCTGCAATTTTTTTTTGATGGATTTAGATTCATTAAGACTTTCTTTATGAAAATCCAAAATATAAATTTTTTTCTTCCAAGTAGTTTTCAAATTACCTTTAAAAAATGACAAAATTACGGTTTAAAGGATCATCTATGATAGAAAGGTTGAAACATCTTATGTTATCCTGTAATCTATAAGTCTTCAGTGATTTCTTGAGGGGTGCCTAATCAAGAGGGGGGCATTTTTGGTCAGCAACTAAATACTGAACTTCAATTTGAATACAGCTCTTAAAATATGCTCATTATAAAATAATTAATTACTCAGGAAATAAATAATTCATTGTGCAAGTATGTGTTTAAAATGTCATCAAGTGATTTATATTTCAACTTTTTATTTGTATTTTTATTAATATTTTACTAATTTATTTGTTTTTTCTATATTTAAAATAATAATTACGTCAATATGCAAAATTTGGCTATTTGTTTGGCAATTTGCATAATTTGGAAAAATTGGTTGACAGGATAACTAAGTAGTGCCGTACTTTGTTCTAACTTGCATCACAAGTTTGCAGAATCACTTTTCTCTAATAATGTTGAATCTAAAACAGTCGGTCTAAGTACTAGGATGGACTGTTTACGACAGCCAGTTATCTACACGAGGGATACGGGGCCAAAAGCTTCAGTGAAGATCTTTATAAGATCCTAACTTATATTTACACAACACAATCTAAAATTCAAAGAAAACGTCTGAAAACTCAGTATGATTAGGCCGATGGGCCACTGGGTACTAGGAATTCCAGTTCCAAATAATTTTGATAAGTTAATTTTATAAATTATCAGAATGCTATTTCCTATAAAAGTGGAATAGTTTCAAGATTCTAACCATAAAATTGTTGAAACTTGGAAACTAGAAACATAATTTTAACTAGGAAGATCAGGCTTGAAATGCCATGATCCCCCAATGAAAACAAATTCTAAAAAACTTGCAAAGAGGCAGAATGTTACCAGAACCACAAGCTAACATAAATGAAAACAAAATCAGAAAATAAGTTCAAAAAATATAATTCTTTGGTGAAGATTCAAGTACAGTAGACTCCCTCAAATCTGCACAGCTTGGGACCAGAGGTTTTGTGGATTTTAGAATTTTGCGGATTTCTGGTCATTGCTTTGTTTACATTTTTTAAATAGTAATTTAAGTGCAATTAATAGTGCATTCGGAACTATAATGAATGCTTACAATATAATAAAATATTAAAATAAGTAATAAACTAAAATAATAAAAATTTAGATAATTTTTAAAATGATAAAAGTACTAATAGCAAAGTTCAAGTTAATAATTAATAGTGTATGATTAAATATTCATTATAAAGATTAAATGTATTTTTCTAAAATTATTCAACAAAACTTACCTTATAAAAGTACATTACTAATCTACATCAAAATAATAAAATAAGGACTTTTTTTCAAGTTTAGTCAGGCTTAATAACCAAAAAATCTTGATTAATACATAAATATATTTGGTAAGAAGATTGTGATTACCAGTGATATCAGCAATATTTTGAATTTTTTTCAAAAAAATATTATTCTTCCTATATGAATAGAATATTATTATAAAAATTACAAATAAAAAAATATATGGAATTGATACAAAACTAAAAAAATCAAATTTTGTCCCAATATTTGAACTGAAAGTTTCATTGTTTACATCCATAAAATATGTTCGGATTTTAGAGAATTGCAGATTTCTGGTTTGCGGATTTGAGGGAGTCTACTGTATTTTGATTTTAAATAGTCCACAATCCATGGATAATTATAAAACTGATGGTAAATATGCAAAATGTTAAACTGTGCTTTTTATGTTCTGTAGGCATTCTTGCCTCTTTTATGATTCCAATATATTCTTTTTTTTTTATTTAAATTTTCAGATAATATCAACTTAAGTATATTTCATTTAATGTTTTTATTAATTTATTAATTAAAAAAATGCAAAATTTTCTTAATATAGCAAACAAACATATGTGTCATGAAATAGATGTTGCATAAAAATGCTTTAGTTTTACTTATTATAAATTACAATGTTTGTTAAACTACACGATACTGCAGTGGCCAAAACTGGTGCATTGAGATGGCCAAAACTGGTGAAAATTGAATAAAATTATTTAACGAGTTATTACTCACAATCTAAAATATTACATAAAAAGTTATTATAATGAACAGAAAGACAATTAAATTAACTAAAGAACACTGTTATTATGATTTAAAATGCTTCAGTCACTTAAAAACTATAAAATTTTTATTTCAACTTTGGTCTAAATTGGGCCATAACTGGAACATACACCCTATATCATCTTCATCCTTGTAACTTGGCAACACACAGACATCACAAAAATCCTCTCTCTCACCCTCGCCATTTATTAACTGACAGAAAATGCACCCCCTCTCCCAAGCACAACTGTTCACTCCACACATCAAATATTAAACTTGTGCAAACAAGTTCAGTTCACAAAATATACCTATTGCCAAAAAAGCCACAGTATACGCAAAATACACAAAAGCAAATTTCAACTACATCCATTATCAATGACGAAACCACACAATAATCACTTTACAAAATACACAAAACTCATGTCACAAATAAATTTTGAAAGAATTAAAAAAACAAACTGGTAACAACAAAAACTCATTTATCGCCTTGCCAAGTTTATCGCTTGTTTCAAGATTCAACCACAGTTTCGTATGTGTATGTGTTCTTTAATGTAAATTTCGATAAACTTTATAGAGGAAAAAAATATATCAATTGAACATAATGGAATTAAATTCAGTTTATGAGCAAGACAATGTTTTATAATTAAGCGGACAAATTTCTTTAAACCAATTAGATGTATATCTAAATTCAAATGAGAATAACATACAGTAAACAACTTAAACATAAATAATAATAATCAAGGAAATTATCAGCAATAAATAAAACATTTTATAATGCTTTTTATAACTTACTGATAAATTAGCAAAAATGACAGTTGCAACATGTAAAACGTTATACAATAATTATCAAATAATAAATTCTAAAATTGCTAGTTGAAGAATAATGAAAGAAACTACCCTACCTTAGCATTAACTTATTTTGGTATAGAAGTCGGGTAGAGTAAACTTATGTTTTAAAATTACCTGAACATACTGCAAAAGAAACAAGACGCCATTAAAAGAATGACTCATGAATTGCATCATGATTCATTGAAAATTATTCTTGCATTATTTCTAAAAAGGATTCCAATGTATGCTAATCATTAATATATTTTTTCAAAGTAAATTATTGCAGTGGTAATATGACTAGTACTTTTATTATTGGAGTGGTAATATGACTAGTACTTTTTTCTTAATCTTTATAATACTGGTACCAAACAGTCGTTTAACAAGCTTTATCAAAGAATCTAGGCAAAATTTTCCTGAATCATCCAAAATCAAATTATGTGCAATTTTTAATCCAAAATGCACATTTAAGCTCTAGATTCGAAAAATTTGAAAATACTCTCTCTTTTCTTTTAAAAATAAATCATTTATTTTGTTAATTAAAATTGAGTTGATTATTTCTATTTGAGCTGTTTTCCATTTATTGATTGAATGACTCATCATCAATGAATTTTTTCACATGATTGATTCGTTGTGTTGGCGTCTGTAATAAAATGATAACGCTCTGATTGTAACAGTAGCTAATTTTTTAAAATAATTTACTGAACCTATCTTCTTTACTAAAAAAATTAATGTTAAAATATGCTTCTTTAGTTATTCTTCTATTGAAACTTCTATAACTTGGGATTTGATAATATGGAGACACAAAATTTTATGTGTCGCCGCTTTTATTTTTGCTGACATTTATAGACATTAAAAATATTCATTTCACAAGTAAACCAAATATTAACCAACAGTTTATTAATTTAAAATTTAATGGCATTAGAAAGTTAAAATTTATATAATATTTAAAAGAAATAAGCCCATTTACATAAGCAAGATTTTCATACAGTATAAGTAAAATACTCTATGAAAACAATGCTTTGAGTTCTTATCTAAGAAATCTTTTCTAATTAATAATATTTTATTGTTGGGAGCAGCAATTTTCTTATAATCTAAAACATATATTTTAAAATTAAAAATAATTTTTGAAGGATTTTAAAGAAAATTTTTACTGTTTATTTATAATAGAAAATAAAAAGCACTGGAGTAAAAAATATTGTACAGTATCAAAAGTAACTCCCTTCCAATTACAGTAGACTCCCTGAAATCTGTAACCCCAAAATCCGCACATAAACAATGAAATATTCAATTCAGAAATAGGGACAAAATTTAACTATTTTAGTTTCATATTAACTTCTTATGTATTTTAATTTGTAATTTTTGTTAATATAACTGAATTACTTTTTTTTATGAAGGAAGAATAAATTTATAACTAAAAAAATTCAAGATATTGCTGATATCATTGGTAATCACAATTTTCTTATCAAATATATTTATGTATTAATTTGGTTACTTTTTTGGTTATTTAAGTATGGCTAAACCTGAAATAAAACTTTCTTATGTTATGATTTTGTTGTGAATTAACAATACACTATTATGAGATAAATTTCATTGAATAAGAAATAAAATGCATTTCATATTTATAATGAATATTTAATCATTTATTATTGATTATTAACTTGACCTTTGCTTTTAATATTTTAATCATTTAAAAAATTATCTAAATTTTTGTTATTTTAGTTTATTACTTATTTTAATATTTTATTCTATTTTAAGCATTCATTATAGTTTCAGCTGCATTATTACAGTCAAGGATCTATAATCCGCGGACCCATAATCCGCAATTTCCCATAATCCGCGTTACTTTACGAATGTAAGCAATGAAATAAACAGTTAAAAAAAATTACAGATCCGTGATCCAAAAATGATTTTTTTAACAAATAATAAAAATGTAATAAAAATCATAATAAAACATTTTTTTTTTTTTTAAATTTACTCTTTTATTTTATTGACAGTAAAAAACTAAAGTGTATTACGAACGTGCCTAAGCTTGCTGAACGTTCGAATTGACAACTGTTCATTCGTAGCTATTTCAGTTTGTGCAAATTCAGGAGAATAACAGTAAACACAACACCAGCTGAGAACTAAATATTATACCTTAAAATACCGTTAATCCGCCCCCCCAAACGTGACGAAAAATCGTACAATAGTTAGAGGGGGGCGCTTACACGGGATTTTTCTGCGTTCGTTTAACAAAATTTACAGGAATGAATCATGATGAAATGAATGAATTGTTGAATGAATCATGAATTTTAATACTTGATTTTTTTTAACGTAAAATCTGTTGAAAAAACGCAGAAAAAAGGAGAAATTTGTAAAAAAAAAGCCAGAACAAGCATGAAATCAATTAAAAAATCTCGAAAAAACGCATATTTCATCAAAGATTCATGATTCATTCATTTCAGGTTTTGAAACAAACAACACTCGACTCTTTGTTTTGTTAAACAAAAGATTTCTTAAATAATATTCATAGTACTATTTCATTATAGTATACTGAAGTAATTACCATTTATTTTACTTTGTATTGGTTATTTTTTGTGCATAATTTGTTCTCATTTTTTTTATACTTTCTTCCATAAAATATTCCTTAAAAATAAATCTCATTATTAATATGTAATTATTGTTCTTTAAATACATATATATATATATATCATTTAAAAAAAATAAAATAACTTTAAAAATGCATCTTTTTAGATTACTTATTAAATTAATTACTATATTTCATATTTATCTTTCCATATTATACTGATTATAGAATTAAAATACTGTCTAAGAATGATAAAATGACGCATAATCCATTATACTCTATAATCCGCAAAATTCCATAATCCGCGCAACCTTTGGCCTCAACTTGTGCGGATTATAGATCTTTGACTGTAATTACATTCAAATTACTGTTTATAAAATGTAAACAAAGGTAATGGCCAGAAATCCACAAAATTCTTAAATCTGCAATATCCCTTCTAATATGTGTGCAGTTTTCTTTTTTTTTTTTAAAGTGTCATTTATAAGCCTTTCCCTTCAAAATGTACACCCTAATTGCTTAAACCTCTGGATCCCAAACTGCCCGAGACAGCCTGAGATATTTTAACTCTTATATTTCAGTTACCACCAGAAAATTTAAACAACAATATTTGCTTTAATCAATAACGGAACATTCCGTATTTAAATAAGACTAAATTAGTCATTGAATTTTTCTGGTGTGAAATGAACTACATAATTTCTAGAACATGTTTTAGTATGGGAATTAAAGGATTAATCCTTTTCATACAAGTCTCAATTATAAATCTCATTTAAAATCATTAGAGTTTTATGTGTGCTAAAAGGGGGCTAACTTGTTATACATTATGATACATAAATAATACAATTTATTTAATTGATTATAACTCACATTTTTTTTGTCAGGTCAATTACGATTGTGCCAAATAAGATACCAATTATGCTGATTAAATCGACCGTTATTTTATATATAGGATAGCATAATTAACAAGAACTATAATCTAATGATAATATTAATTAATATAGTTTTTTGAGGTTTGTAATATCTCATTTTTTTGTTATTTTTGTTCAGAATTCTATGCTGTGATTTATTTTAAGTAGGCAATACAGTCAAAGTTTGTGCTCCCATAATCGGCAATTTTGTATAATCCGCGTTACTTTACGAATGTAAACAATGAAATAAACAGTAAAGAAAATTTACAAATTTGTGCTCCAAAAATGATTTTTAAAACAAAAAAAATTGAAAAAAAAAAAATCATAAAAATTTATTTTTTTGTTAATATTACACTTTAATTTTGTTAACAGTAAAAAAACGGATTACAGCATTACGAAACATATATAGTAATTATTTTTATTTAAATGCATTTATATATAATTTTTTTAATAAAATAACTTAAAAAAAGCATTTTTTCAGATAGCATATTAAATTAATTATTAGATTTCATATTTATTTTTTCATCTTATACTGATTAAAGGATTAAAATGCCGTTTAGGAATAATAAAATGACATATAATATACATAATACTCTATAATTCACAAAATTCCATAATCCGCACAACCTTTGGTTACAGCATGTGTGGATTATAGAACTTCGACTGTAGTTCAATTTTTTTTTTTTTTTACATTGTAAAGTTTTATATTTTGCAATTTCTTCTATTAATTAAAACAAATAAATAAAATTTTATTTTTGTAAAGCAAATATTTTATAATCAAACAGATATTTTAAAGAAATTAAAAGAAAAATTCGACAGCCATTGAATATTTAATAAGTGAATCATCACATTGCTAGCAAAGCTCAATACCAACAGAGTGAAAAATGTCAAGGCCAAAAATCAAACCCGAAACCGTTGGAATAGAACTATATCATTTAAGATATGAGAATGATGAAAATTTAAAAAATGACTAAAACTCAAAAAGAGTAATTGTATAGTTCTCAATAAATAAAAAAAAAAAAATGTAAATTTTATTAAGATTTTTTTTTTCAGAAATCATTTATTTTCTTTCAAATGAAAAATAAACATTTTTTTAAAGCAATCAATGAAAAAGAAATAAATTTTAAAAGAAAATCAATTGCTTTTGTTTGTAGATGTAAACATTTTGCATAATGGTTTATATATTGTTCATTAATGCTTTGAATTAAAAAAAAAAAAAAATTATGTAAATTTTTTGCATTAATGCAAGATTTTTTCCTAACCCAAAATCCAAATTTGGAATTTCCACGTCAGAGTAACTTTCAATCGTTAATGTATTTTTTGTAACTCTTCTTATATATATATTTATATATATACAGTAGACGCCCTCAAATCTGCAAACCAGAGATCTGCAACTCTCTAAAATCCACACTTATTTTATGGATGTAAACAATGAAACTTTCAGTTCAGATATTCAAACAAAATTTGATTTTTTTAGTTTTCTATCAATTCCATATATATTTTTATTTGAAATTTTCTTAATAATACTCTATTCATGTTATTTTCATGAAGGAAGAATAAATTTTTTGGGGAAAAATTCAAGATATTGCTCATATCACTGATAATCACAATCTTCTTACCAAATATATTTATGCATTAATCAAGATTTTTTTGGTCATTCAGCCTGGCTAAACTTGAAAAAATAATCCTTATTTTATGATTTTGATGTGAATTAGTAATGTACTTTTATGAGGCAAGTTTTGTTGAATAATTTTGGAAAAATACTTTTAATTTTTATAATGAATATTTAATCATACACTATTGATTATTAACTTGACCCAGGGTTGGCAAGGTTTTGGACACAGTGGTTTAATCCATGGTTTAAACTGTACTGTCCAAAACCCTGCTGTCCAAAACTGTCTTAAACTGTCCAAAACTATATTTTATAGTATAATTGTATTTTTTAGAACAATGCTTAAAGTTTGTGCAATTGGCAAAATGATTACAATACAAAAATATTAACAACATAATTACCTTATGTAACAATGTAATTGCATAAAAACGATACTAAATTTAATTATATGTAATAATTTTAATGTTATTCACTTAAATAATAGTAGTTAATTGAAGTACTAATAGTTTTATGAAGAATGCATTCCAATTCTGTTATTGAAATTCCCAAGAGTTATTATTGAAAATAACTGTTAAATAAAAAGTCACATTCAGCATACTGATTAAATCAGCTCACTGCTGACAATATGTGCATGTTAAGAAATAAATAGTATAAATAAAAATGATTGATTTAGTTTGATTATGAGATATTTAAATATTGACTATTATTATGACACTATATTATACAACAAAATTATTGTAACAATACTATTTAACTCAAGAAATAGAATCTTCACAAGAATTAAATAAAATCAAAATGAAATTTAATTTAATAAAAATGCTACATACTTTGGCTTTGAAAACATGACATGAAATATAAATATGAAAGAAACTGGAGGAACAAATGAAAGAAAAAAAGAAAGAAAAAAAAGTAAAAAGAAAAAAATCAGTAATCTAATTCTTTTGGTCCTCGTAGCATCCGATAACACATAACCAGTTTAGCTGCTGTATTAATACCGAGACGATTTCTGAGTTTTGAATGTATTAAACCGAAGTTAGAGAAAATTCTTTCTATTGAAGCTGAACTTGCAGGACATGATAATAAAACCTTAATATAATCTAAACAGTCTTTAGAATATCCTTTCCCTTCCAGTTCTAGTGTTTTGCCTACTGCAGTCCACCATGTAACTGGACAGGTGTTTTTTCCAGATTCTGCAAAGTAAATAGATGGGAATGGTGCAGCTTCCGCTTCATATGCAATTAAAAGAGAAATGCTGTCAGGATATTTCTCAGTTAGATATTTATGAGCACTTTCTTTTTGTATGTTTGACAAGCCTTCTCCTTTGTACTTGGGATTTAAAACATATGCTAGAAAATGAAATGGTTGCATGGCCTGGGCCATTTTTTTTTAAATTTCTGCGGTGTGAGGTTCTAAACTTTCTTCTTTGAGCAATGATAGCCATACATGGCATGCGTCATCAATTGTAGCATCATCACTTTGTAAGCGGTTTAATGATTCGGCAATCGGTTTTAGTTGTAACATTGTATCTTTGGCCTGCTTGTATAGATGATAGTTATTTATAAGATTGGCTATATCTCTGTCTACATGTTGTTCATTTTCTTCGGTTATTTTCTTATATTCTTGTCTATTGCGCAGAAAACTTTCAATGCAAGTTACTTGGCTATTCCATCTTGTATCTCCAGGTAACTGGGGTTTCACTGAATTCGGAACATCTTTCAATAATGCACTAGGTATATGGTGGTTGCGGAAAAACTTTTGAACTTTAACTATATTTTGTAGCACTTGAGTTGATGTTATATCTTGTCCTAATAGATTTAAATAATGACATTGCATCCATATACTATTAATCATTATCCTCTTCATACAAGAGTTCCTTTGCCTTCTCCATAACTCTAGCATTATCAGTAACAACAGCTTTTACATCACAATTGAATGTTTCTTTTGCTTTTGTAATAGCTTGTTGAAAAATACTTTTATGAAAAGGTGCATTTTATGTTTTTGTACCTGTTTCCACAGAATCCAAAAAATATGATTTTCCTTCACTGTGGATGCATGTTGCAATTATTGGATCGTTGTGGATATTACTCCAGCCATCTTCTACAAGAGTGACTGGTCTGCCTTCAACATTTTTCTTCGTTTGATGTATCACTTCAGTTGACACTTGATCTAAAAGCTCTCCTTCCAGTGCTTTGCGACTTGGTGGAATATATCTTGGGTGCAAGGCTGAAACTAATTCTTTAAAAGTATGATGTTCTACTGCTGTCAAAGCAATATTATTTACAAAAAAAAAAATTTTGCAACAAGTAAATTCAGTTTTTCTGCAGCATTCTTGCTTGTTTTAACAATATTGGAATCTAAACACTGTTGATATTCAAACTTCCTCCTTTTTGGTTGCACCATCATAGATCCCTTTTCAGTTTCACATTTATTTATTTCAGTATTGAGTGAATCACAATCTACACTTTCTGAATTATTACACATCTTTTGTGATTGGCATGACAAAATGTGCTTTTTCATCCTTTCAACTTTTCCAAGTTGAACATGCTCACAATGTTTACACTTTGCATATTTATTTCTTGGATTATCATTATTTTCCACTCTGAGAAAATGTTCCCACACAGTATCTGCTGGCCTACCTCCTTTATTCATTTTTAGTTTAAATTTTCAAACTAAAATAAGTAATTTTTCTTGGTAAATGAACACTACACAACAAAATACAAAATAGCTGAAATACTCTTTCTTTGCTTGCTGCAATATACCATAAGATTAAGAGACAGAACAGATAAGATAAGAATGTCCTTTTCAATGCTGCAATATTATTAATAATACTTTTCTTTCACAAAAATGGAAATAAAAGCATCCCCTGTCAACTACATATGTAGTATTACAAAGAATTGCTCATTATTATTACACAAATTTAACAGTAACAGAACTTTTTATGCTGCAGATATATTAGAAAAGTTTGAACTTTTTTTTCATTTACCAAAGAATTAAATAGAATGTTAGTAAAATATATTGTGAGATATTTATTCATATGTTTAATAAGTGTGCAGTGGTGAAATGTGGATTTTTTTAAAGGTTTTGGACACTTTAGTACAGTTTTGGACACTTTAGTACAGTTTTGGACACTTTAGTACAGTTTTGGACACTTTAGTACAGTTTTGTACAGTAAAACCCACGTGTCCTGTCCAAAACCGGTTTTGGGTGTCCAAAACCCCAACCCTTTGCTGTTAGTACTTTAATCATTTTAAAAATTATCTAAATTTTTATTATTTTAGTTCATTACTTATTTTAATATTTTATTATATTGTAAGCATTCATTATAGTTCTGATTGCGTTATTAATTGCATTGAAACTACTGGTTAAAAATGTAAACAAAGCAGTGACCAGAAATCTGCAAAATTCTAAAATCCGCACAACCTCTGGTCCCAAGCTTTGCGGAATTGAGGGAGTCTACTGTATATATATATGAAGGTCGAATAGCGTTTTATATTTGTTACAAATTCAAACATATTTTCAAAAATAATGTCAGTTTTGGTTTATAAAACTTAATTCTGGGAGACAGCTCAGCAAAGGATATTATATGCAGAAAACAATTATAATTAAATATGTATCTGAATTTTATGAAAAGAAAACAAACTATTCAATTATTGGCCCCTGAAATAGGGTTTTAAGAAATCTCGGAAATTCAGGGATTTAAAAAATATTAATCTTTATTATATTAATCTTTATATTAAAAATTTAGAAACTTTAATTTAAAAAAAAATCTTTAAAATTTGAATAAAATGATAATTTAAAGTTTATATTTACAGTGAAAGAGAAAATAACCACATATATATCGAAAAAAATAATTAAAATATTTTAGCGTCATGCATGATAAGTATATATTCTTGTAATCAAGCTTAGGGAGTGACTTGAGCTATGGGGAGGGGGAGCGTTGTAAGAATCTTTCTGCCTATACCTTTGAGTCAACCTATAGAAATTTTTTGTGAGTAATGTGGAAGTAAATAATACTAAACTTCATGCATATTGTATGTATGCATACAGTTTCTACTCAGTACTGCTCACATCTGTATGCAGATATTCACAAAAAATGGTTACAACTTAAAAAAAATGCTAGTATGATAAAAGAAGAACAATGTATATATTCGTTGACACGAGTATTTCTTTGCAAGCTTTTACTTTGGTTTTTTAAGTTCGTTATAAGATGTTTAAAAGAAAATGTCCTAAATTTGTCATAATTAATGGTTTTAACTTGCTATATTACGAGGAAAATGATAATAAAGAAATTCATTTGAAAACAACATAATTCTGCGTTCTTATAAAAAAAATTAATTTACTCATTAGTTTTCTAATGAGATAGATGGGGGTGTACTGGAAGCAGAGAATGGAAAGAGGATCATACTCCCTTTCTAAATGATGGAAAATACCAGAATTTTCTCACTTTTGACTAATTTTAATTATTTACACCTTTTAATGAAAATACTGATCACACTCATGAGGGGGTAAGCTCTGTCTCGCATGTCTCTTTATTAGTCGGGTGTTGCTGAAACTATCTCTTGAAGATACGAAAATTTAGAACTCAAAATAATGGTAGATTAAGAATAATTATTTATGTTCTGAGCTTTAAAAAGGAATTTAAGGGAATAATAATTTGAAAGCAGTA
Source organism: Maratus speculifer (assembly GCA_964019185.1). Classification (NCBI taxonomy): domain Eukaryota; kingdom Metazoa; phylum Arthropoda; class Arachnida; order Araneae; family Salticidae; genus Maratus; species Maratus speculifer. The sequence continues at coordinate 16,166,381 of CAXHSM010001376.1, read as the reverse complement.
CAGACACTGGAAGTTTACAGGTTGATCCAATAGCAGTAGGAATTTTGATCATATCATTGCATGTCTTCTTTTCGTAGAATGGGTATTATAAAAGTATCTAAAAATTGTTTCATAAAGATTTTTTTTTTTTTTGCTTGATGAGCAAAAAGGTTGGTTGAGTTTATAACGGAAAATTTTCAATACTGGGGATTTAGGCCGTTAGAGGTGGGTGGGGGGCCTTCCTAAGGAAACCTAACTCGTATTTATGCATGGAAATCCAAGGTTAAAAAAACCCACGGAAAACACCAAAAGATTAGGCCGACGGGTGATATTGGGTTTTGAACCTTGCAACTGCCGTCTACCAGTTCCGAAGGCAGAACCTCTCGGCCACTGGTATGAGCAAAAGGTTGTAGCAGAATATGCAGTTTATGCAGATATCCAGTTATTGAATAAATGCAGATCAATATCTGAAATTCCAGTAAATAATGTTGATAGAACAGAAGCAATGCTATTATTTATAGAAACACATATATTCTGTATCTCTGGATAAAAAAGCAACACCCTTCTCCTTTAGACATATCTTACGATATTAAGTACCAGGTCCACCCCCTAAATTCCTGAAAAAGATAACGTTTTCTATGCATAACCCGTATCACATAAACTCCACGGAATAATATAGGCAGACCAGGATCAATACTATTATTTATAGAAACACATATGTTCTGTATCTCTGGATAATAATATATGAAAAAAAGGCCCTTCTACTTTAACAAATACATAATTAAATACATATTACGATATTAAGTACCGGGTCTACCCCCTAAATTCCTAAAAAAAGATAACGTTTTGTATGTACAACCCCTATCATATAAACTCCAGAGAATAATGTAGCTAGAACAGGATGAATATTTCTCTTAATATTTACACATATATACATACATATACTGTAACTGTACTTAGTTCATAATCAAAAATATATAACATGATAATTTAATGCATGAATTTTGTACTGTTTAAGAAAATGAAAATTGTCATATTCCATATTTAATTGACAGTTAAAATTAATGCAGTTTTATTTAAGAATGTCTTATTTTTCATTTTTCTTTGTTTTTAGACTTAATAGTATATATAACGGTTTTTGCTGAAGTGCAGCAAGTTATTCCCTTGGTCAAAAATGAAAACAATCTGACAAATATTGATGCTTTGAAGTTTCTGTTATCGTTTAAAGCAAAACTTTTTTTCATACAAAAATGTCATCGATTACAAAAGAAAATTCTTGTTCTATTGAACAGCACTTAGTTCCTCAAAATAGGGATAAGGAAAAACATTCCACCACTGATATAGGAGAAATAGTTTTTATTTGTGAAGTATGTTCCAAAAGATTTTCGAAAAATAGTAACCTAAGAAGACATCTAAATACCGTTCATAAAGAAGAAAAACCATTTATTTGTGAAATATGTTCCATAGGATTTTCTCCGAAAGGGCATCTAATAAGTCATCTCTTGATTCATACAGGTGAAAAACTTTTTGTTTGTGAAATATGTTCCAAAGCATTTTCTAGGAACTGCAATTTAAGAAAACATCTAAGAATGGTTCATACAGAAGAAAAACCTTTTGTTTGTGAAATATGTTCCAAAAAATTTAATGATAACAGTTCTTTGAGAAAACATCTCTTACTACATACAGGAGAAAAACCTTTTGTTTGTGAATTATGCTTCAAGGGTTTTTCTCACACTAATAGTTTAAAAAGACATCTTTTGATTCATTCAGATGAAAAGCCTTTTGTTTATGAAATATGTTCAAAAGGATTTTTTGAAAATGGTGATCTAAGAACCCATCTCTTGACACATACGGGAGAAAAACCTTTTGCTTGTGAAATATGTTTCAAAGGATTTTCTCAGAATAGTAATCTAAGAACTCATCTCTTGACACATACAGGAGAAAAACCCTTTGTTTGTGAAATATGTTCTAAAGGATTTTCTCGTAAGAGTAGTCTAAGAAGGCATTTCTTGATTCATACTGGTGAAAAACCTTTTGTTTGTGATATATGTTCCACCAAATTTAATGATAACAGTGCTTTGAGAAAGCATCTCGTGTCACATACAGGTGAAAAACCTTTTGCTTGTAAAGTATGTTCCAAGAGATTTTCTCAGAATAGTAGTCTAAGCAGGCATCTCTTGATTCATACAGGTTAAAAATCTTTTGTTTGTGAAATATGTTCCAAAGGATTTTCTCTTAGTGGTCATTTAAGAAAGCATCTCTTGACGCATATAGGATAAAATCCTCGTATTTCTGAAATGTGTTCGAAAGGATTTTCTACGAATAGTAATTAAAACAAACATCTAAGAAAGATTCATACAGAATAAAAACCTTTTGTTAGTGAAATATGTTCCAAAAAATTTAATGATAACAGCCCTTTGAAAAAACATCACTTGTCACATGCATGTGAAACATGTTTTGTTTGTGAAGTATGTTCCAAGGGATTTTCTAATAATCATAAACTAAGAAGACATTTCTTGACCAATAATAAAGAGAAACCCTTTGTTTGTGTAAAATGTTCCAAATGGTTTTCTGATAATAACTGTCTAATAAAGCATCTTCTGATGCATACATGTGAAAAACCTTTTATTTCTGAAACATGTTCCAAAGGATTTACTTGGAATGGTAATCTAAGAACCCATCTCTTACCATACAGGATAAAATCCTTGTGTTTCTGAAATGCATTCCAAAGGATTTTCTAGACATTGTCAACTTGAAAGTCATCTTATGAAATGATTCACACAGAAGAAAACCTTGTATTTGTGTAATATGTTTCCCTAAGCAGTTTCTGATAATCAATACTTAAGAAACATTCATCATATACCAAATAGACAATTCCTAAAATTCCTTTTTTTTAAGTCAAAATTGAGTATAAACCTTGTATGTGTTTTGCATTTATTGTTATCACATCTCTTCAATTTTAGCATTTAGTTATAAAATAAAAGACTATAAAATTCTTCTATAATTGTCCCAATTGTTGTTATGATTAAAAGCAAATAACTCGAGACCTGTTCATTACTTTTCAGTAAACCTTTATGTGAAAGCTTCTTGTTATAAACAAACCTTTAATTCTTGTAATTCTTGTTAAGTGAATCCCCCCCCCCCCTCCACACACACACAAAATAAAAAATTAATCCGACTGGAAAGGATATTGTTCCTCAATATCTTATGTAATAGGAAAAGCTTTATTGAAGTAATACTTTTAAAAAATATAAGAGAAGTATGCAACAAATATTTTTAAAGAAAATTTTTTTTCTTTTTGAAAGTTTTCCCAAGGATTTGGATTAAGCTTATCTCATAATCATGGATTCTTTGCACCCATCATGAGTTAAGTATTTTTCTAAAATCATATAAATCATTCATATAATTTGGCATTTTTAATCAATTCATAAATAATGGTAGGAAAAGCCAATCAGCAGTGCATTTTGTTTCTTAGAGCTTGTTTCTTTTGCTTGTTGTTTGTGCCCTACAGCATTGATTACAGAAATTTTTGTTGCATGGCAATATTGCCTCCACTCATTCCTTTAATAATAGCCTAAATCATGTGACTTTCATCAAACAGTTCTGGTCTGACTGCTTTATTTATTATATGTCAGGCGGCCATTTTGGTATTTTAGCCAAACTCAGGGGTATATCCCCCAATAGTATTTTATTGTTTTTTTTAATTTATACTATAATGATCAAGTCATGTGACTGTCATATGCACTTTCACATGTAAAGCTTAAATTTTATAAACTGGCAATCAAACCAGTGAGGAAGCTGAAAATATTGCTTAAGGGCACCTTCAAAAAGGGCTTTATAGGGTTTAATTCCTTCCTATTTAAATAAAATCAATTATGTTACAGAAGTGCTTAAAAATTTTTGTCTTAAATATTTTCTTATTCGTCTCTGATGAAAGAAAAAAAAGTAATATTAAGGCTCGTGTCCCTGGCCGACAAAGCGCTCCGGTGGTAATGCTATTCGTTTGGAGATGTTATTTTCTGATATCTGATTTGGATTTCGACGTTTTTAAATATATATATATTTTTTTTTGCATTGGATAGCGGAGGTGCATGCTGACATCGTTCCTTTTTGTTTTATCGATTTAGAATGTAGATATTTTTTATAAAGCTAGTTTCACTTTGAAAACCGGTTTCGAAAGTAAAAGTGTTTATTAAAATTATATCTGCAACCCAAATCGAAAAAGTAAAAAGAGGAGCGATGTCGGCAAGTAGCTCAGCTGTCTAATGTAAAAAAAAAGGTATTTAAATATGTCGAAATCCAAACCAGATATTAAAAAATAACCTCCCCATAAGAATAGCATTAGCTCGTTTCGTCGGACAGGTTCAAAAGCCTTAACCCTTTGAATACGGAAGTCTAAAAACGCTCTGACTCTGAAAATACAAAGCTGACCGAAAATTGAAATAATCTGCAAGAATTTTTTACCCCCTTTCTTCTGTATGCCTACTTTCATGCTACTTGTCAAAGGGACAATAAGCAGGCAGCTACCTTCGAAAGTAGTACTTATTTTTCCCTACTATCCCTCCTAAGATCACTCGGACAATAGTCTAATCCTTCTCAAGGGAATCTTTTTATTGTACTAAAGTATATTTGTGCATGTGTTATCTTTCTGGATTTATTCGTGGTATACTATTTTCTCGAAATTAGATTCTTACCTGTTAGAATTAAATTAACCTTTGCCCAATAATGAAATTAGTCACAGGTTGAATAAAATTTTGGTGGCAGGATGTCAATTTCTTGCTTTTAGTTTTAGGGCAAATTTTGTACATTTTCTTATAATAAATATTTAAACTAAAAAAAAAATCTCTTCTTTAAATAGCAAAAAAATCTACCTCTGTTTTCAAAGAAATTTATGAAAAAATATCACAATATTTCCCCATTATTTACAAATTGCTTGATTAATTCAACAAAAGATTTTTTTTAGTAATATGATAAATTGTTAAAAGAGAAACATTAGACTCAGAACTAAAAAATAATAAATTTTCTGTCTAAAAATTACTTTAAAAATCACCTCATAAATAAAAATTCTACTTTTTGTAATGCATTTGTAAATCCCAAAACAATACATTTTTTTTAAATCGAATTTTAAAATTATGCTTGGAATAACATCATAGTGACAAAAAAAAAACGTATATACAGAGTGATTATAAAAAAAAACCTATCCCGACATTTGGGCCCCTTACTATTATACCATTCACAGAAACTGACTGAAATTTTGGAAAAAGGTATTTTTAGGTATGCGCTCAAGAATAATATGGAAAACATCAGTGCCACTCAAACAATTACGGTTACAGTGAGAAAATTTCGAAAAAATCAAAAGGCAACACCCAGTTTTTTGTATTGGAATGTGATCTCCATTATGAAAAACCCTAAATAGCGTTGAAATGGCAACTGTAGCATGAAAATTATCGGAACTAGGCAAGGGAAAAGTAAAAAGGACTTTGCCATGCACCTGAACATTAATGTTCGTTTCATTTACGTCACACGTCACACTGTCTCTTCGGCTGATATCCCAGCCTGATTTTTTTCCACAAAACGAGAAGAGAAAATTAAGAAACGCAAATTTCGAGTTTACGTAAGACACAGTTATGATTGACGTCGTTACGCTAGGTGAAAGCAAAGGCACTGCGAAATGCGATCCGCGTATGTTGCCTTCTGCCATTAACAAGATGCCGCTTTCAGGGAAAGAACGCGGGGAAATCGTAAAACCTGAATGGACAAAATGCCGCAGAAACATTGTGTGTGTACCACCGCAACCATGGATTACCGCGAGCCCGTGCACTGTCAAAGCTGGACGGGACTTGATTCATAAATTTGAAGAAACTGGTTGCACATGCAATCGACCTCGGTCTGGACGACTTTCCGTTCCTGAGGAAGCTGTTGTGGAAGTTCATCAAACGACAAGCACAGTTCGTCCCGCAACTGCACGCGTTGTTTCGCGTGTTCTGAATATGCCGAATTCAACTGTACGCAAGAATCTGTGCTCTGTTCTAAACATGTTTCCGTATCGATTCCAGCGCATCCAGATGTTGAAAGAGGGTACTATCAATTACAGCTTGATTTGGCAAATCAATTCCTCATCTAATATATGATGAAGATAGCAGCTGGCCTTTACGCATTCTGTTGTCAGATAAGGCGCATTTTTCGTTAACTGGTAACGTGAATTAAAAAAATTGTGTGCACTGAGTGGAGAATAATCCATGTGATGTGCTTGCCCGTCCATTACACGAGGAAAAAGTGACCGTATGGTGTGGTATAACGATTACGTTCATCCTCGGCACTTCCTTTTTTGAAGAGGTTATTGCCGGTAATCTGCAAACGTGTACAGTAACGAGTGATCGCTATCTGGACATATTAACTCGTTACGCGATACCTGCATTGCAACGCCAAAATGATCTAAAGTTGTGTGGATGAAAGATGGTGCTTCTCCACATGTCGAATCTTCTGCCAAACGTGTCTTAAGTCAACAGTTTGGTGACGGAGTTATCTCCTGTCATTTCCCGTTTCCGTGGCTACCAAGGTCTCCTGATCTGACACCAATGGATTTCTGGCTGTTGGGATATCTGATATCCAAAGTGTATCAGTTTCGTCCTCAAACTGCAGCTGATTTGAAAGATCCCATCAGAACTACGATTCAAGATATTCCTATTGTCATGGTACGCACTTTAGTGCTATCCACCATCTGCCGCATGAAAAGTCTAATCGTGTGTGAAGGAGGTCATGTGGAAAATTTGTGAAACACAATAAAATGCTTCATTTTATGCTGCTTCTCTGTCCTTATCGGTTTTCCTCACTTTTAGCCTATCTACCGCCGCTGATTTTGATGCTGCAGTTGCCGTTCCAACGCTATATGGGGTTTTTCAAAATGGAGATCACATTTCATTTAAAAAAACTGGGTGTTGCAATTTGATTTTTTCGAAATTTTCTCACTGTAACCGTAATTGTTTGACTGACACTGTTGTTTTCCATATCACTCTTGAGCGCATACCTCAAAATATCTTTTCCCAGAATTTCATTCAGTTTCCGTGAATGGTATGATAGTTAGGAGCCCATATGTCGGGATAGTTTTTTTTTTATAATCACCCGTGTATATAATTGATTGATGGCGTTAAAAGCGTGATAGTAACCGATTTATTTTTTATTTTTGGCATTTTAAATATTTATATTTATTTTTTGTTAATTACTAAAAGCTTGTTATTTGTGAAAACATGGTAACTAAAAAACTGTATCGAGAAATTAATATCTCAAGAATTCAAATTTATTTTTTCTTGATAAAATTTAATCATTTAAGAAATTACAGCTTTAAAAATTTTTACAAAGTAGTTTAATGCTAAATAAAATATAATAATAATCACTTGAATAAATAAATAATAATGAATTAATATCCATTTGTTCAAAATTTATTTAAATATTTTGCTATATAACAAATGTATGTAGATTAATATACATATTTTTTAATTTCAAAACTTGTATTAAAAATGCACAATAATAATAATAATAATAATAAAATCATATAGGAAGATACCTAGAAATATTAAAATTTTCTTTTTTCCCATTTAAAAAAAGACTAGAAACTAGAAAATAGAAGTGGATGGACCTTGGTTAGGACACTGGAAAATGGACATTGGTTTTTTTTATATATATAAATTTGCAATAAATGGATCGAATTTTCATTATTATATATCCTAATGGATTTTCTAAGTTTTTAAATACATAAAAAGTACAGTAAATAATAACAAAAATAATTTGGAAAACAAAGTTAGCTAGAATTATCTTCTAAATTTTTAATTATTATTTTATTTTTTTATTCTGGAAAATGAACATTGTTAATTTTTATAAATTTGCAATAAATGAATCTAAGATTCATTATTATGCATCCTAATTGATGCAATAGATTTTCTATATTTCAAATGATATATATATATATGGGTGATTCTCAAAATATGGGACAATTTTAAAAGTGAAATCTTAAAAAAATTACTTTTAGCAAAATTTCTGAAAAAAATAGGTGTTGTTAATATAGTATTAGGTATACTTTACATGTAGTCAGCAGAGCTAAATATTTAAAAATTAACTTAAAAAAATAATTAGTATTTTTTGAGCCATGCTAATGACATAAAAAAATCGCATGGAATAAATATATTAAGAAATTTTTATTTTCTTCTTGTTTAAATAATTTTTTCTATATTTATTGGCCTTCCTTTTCAGCAAATGGTTTCCATTTTTACATATATACATATAAGGAAAATAAAAACATTACCAAAGAGCAAACTTTGTTTACATGAGCAACATTCTGACACTAACAATGTAAGAAGCTGTCTTAGTGATTTTCTGACAGATTTAATGCATATTTTAGGGATAATAAATGTAATACCTAAATTTATATGTAAAATTAAATTTTATAAAAGCACTGGTTACATTTATGCACATAGGAGTCTTTAGTATGGACAGAAAGACCATGCTAATGACACTGATATTTGTCCATGCTAATGACAAATTTTAATTTAAATAAGATTATGAGCCATAATATAATCACAATGCAATAGTCCTTTCTGGGGCTTTTTAAAATACAAAAGTTCTATGCAAATAAGTAAAATAAAAAATTTTACTATAAAATAAACATGAAAATTATTATCCATTCTAATGACATACAATTGATGTACGCCCCTAATATTCAAATTATATTCTTAAAATACAATACATGCTTCTATTTTCAGGCTGGAATAAAATGGCTACTTGTTGCCATGGAGAAACTTTATATTTTCAAACTATTGTCATATGTGAAAATGAAATTTTGATTAATAACCAGCTGTTATAGTATGATTTTGTTTTGAAAATAGAATGTGGAGGACAAACTTTAATTTTTTTTTATATACTATAATTTTATTTTTAAAAAGAAATTTATTGGATAAATCCTCTCCTTGATTAATTTAAAGAAAGAATAACATTTGTTTTATTTTATAAACATGATATTAACTCTTGAAAAATGCTAGTATACACAAGGCACAGCTGCTGTGGACATCCATGCTAATGACATTTTAAACATTTATTCTGTTATTTTAAGGTGTTCTCAACTAAAAAATGAGTAATTCTTGAGTGCAAATAATGAATAATATTAAGACAAACATATCGAAATATAAAAACATGACAGAAAACCTCTCAATTTTTTTTGTATGCCGAAAGACATAAATTGTCCCCTATTTTGAGAATCACCCATATATATATATATAAGAAGAAGAAAGAATATAGAAAAAAATCTAGAGGAATTTTCCTTTTTTTAAAAAAATTCTGGAAAATGGACATTGTCAGTTTTTATAAAATTATAGTAAATGGATCTAAGATTCATTTTCATAGTTGGTTGGTTGTGGTTATGATCACCAGTTATCAATACGAAGGATATAGATCCTCAGGGTTTACCCTCTGACTGTGTGTGGGGGGAGGTCTTTCTAAGGGAGCCTAACCTGTATTTACGCAAGGTAATCTAAGGTTCGAAGAAAACCACGAAGATCTCCGAACGATAAGGCCGACGGGCGTGACTGAGTTCAAACACAGCTCCGAGAGCATAAGCTCTTGGCAGTAGTGGGTTTCATTATTATAGATCCCAATTAATGTAATAGATTTTCTAAAATTTTCAGATATATAGGAAATGCAGTTATTAAAAAATTAAAGTATGTATCAGAAAATAAACTTATCTAGAGGAATTAAAATTTTCTTTCTTTTCTCTTTTTTCTGAAAAATGAACATTGTCATTTTTTTAATTTCTAAGATTTTGATCTAAGATTTATAATTATAAATATTAATGGGTGTACTGGATTTTCTAAGTTTCCAAACATACTGAAAATGCAGTATCTAAAAAAGAGAAAAGCATGTAGAGAACAAAGTTATCTAGAGGGATTAAAATTGTTATTCTATCTTTCTTTTACTCTTTTTCTTTCCCCCCTCCGTAAAATTGACAGATACAAATTTGTTACAAATATATCAAAGGTTCGTTATTATAGATCCTAATGGGTGTAATGGATTTTCTAAGTTTGCAATCATAGAAAAAACAGTGATTAAAAAGGAGAAAACATGTAAAACAAAGTTATCTAGAGGATTTATAAATATATTCATTCTTATTTTTTTAATTATTCAGACAGGACTCTTAAGTAATATTCGCCATTAACTTGAGAATCAAATTCTGTACTTATTTTCAGATCTTGCATTTTATTTTCATAATCGATATCAGCATCCACTGATTCATCATAGGATAAATGCATGTACTCATTAGAATGGTATTTATTTTCTGATTTATAAGATTCATTTTTGTCTGCATCCTCGTTAAAAATTATTGCTAGCTTCTTCTTCCGTCAAACTTTTTCCTCTACGATACATTTTACATACTGTTTGCAAATAACTAAATAAAACGCAGATAACCAGGTTAAATTAAATTTTATGTAATATTTTTATGTACAAAATTGAATAAGTATAAAGTTCAGTAAATATATCATGCATCACCAATAGCAGAAAAAGTAAAAAGTCATTTTCTTCGAAAATTCCCCGTCCGTTGATTGCAATAATCTCCTCATTAATCACTCGCCTCGCACTCACTCCATGACAATAGATCGATGTTTTCTAGGGGGGAGAAATCGAACACCTGTTCTTAGGCGTCCGGGCGGTCATCTCCGTATGCTGAATGAACGACCATTTCAGGCGCCTTCGTAGCGAAAGGGTTAAGAAACATTCAAAAATTATGACTAACAAAAGAGTATCAAACTTATTTTGCTGTTTTAAAAGTTCTTCAGAGGTATAAAGTTTTTTTTTTTCTTTGATCAAGAGCATACCTGACTGCAATACGAAAAATTTTAATTAACTTCAATATAATCACAAATTTTTTATCTTAATTTTCATACTTCCTCATTGTAATAGCACGCTGAAAAAGGAAAGCTGTTGGGTTCACATTTAATACAAGTAAATATTGAAGCTATTTTATGTTGAGTTAAATAATATATTTAAATTATGTATATTGATTAGTTTTGTGAGGATGTTTTTAATTAGTATGTATAAATGGAAGCGGCAATTTGCTGTTATTGTGCTAAAATATAGTCAGTAATAAATATTTTACTATTCACCGATGTTTATTCCAATTAATTAATGAAATTTCACTTTATTAAACTATAAAAAATTACGCAAATTAAGAAAAATATGTTTTCTTTTTTTTTCATGATAAAACTATCTTATTCCAATAACAAAAGGAGCCAGTAACAAAATTTATCTTTGATACTTGTGATAATGCATATTATTATAATCTGTCCTTCTTTTTTAATATGTGAAAAGCAAAAAGTAAGTGAAGCTTAGAAAAAATAAATTAATTATACAATGGCAAAGTTTAGCAAAAAGTAAGTGAAGCTTAGAAAAAATAAATTTATTATACAATTGCAATCTCATTTGCCTAAAAAAAAGTCATCTTAAAAAAAATTCTTTTTTGTTTTAACATGCATTATAATACATATAAGCAATATAACACACTTTTAACTCTCAGTAACTCGCTAACAATCAACAATAATTTTTATATCGTATCAGAATATGATAATCAAAGCATTTTTCTCACCTAATGTTTTATCAGGAATTAATTAATTTCCTTGATGAACAGCTTATATATAATAAGTATTGTTCATTTAGCAGGGTTTCTTCATTCAAATATTTACCATTATCTCATATTCATAATATTTTCAGAACCAGTTTCGTAAGCGAAAGTAATTTTATAAAAATTGAGAAAGTAAAAAAAAGAGCAATGTAGAAATGCACCTCAACTATCAAATCGAACAAAAATTATTTAAAAATGTAAAAATTCAAATGAGATATCAGCAAATAACCTTCTCATAGGATTAGCATTAGTTCGCAAGTGCTTCACTTAATGGGGACATGATCCTTACTTCTCACTTTTTGCTTCCAAGAACCAAAAATCTGTCACCTCTTAAGTGGGATTGCATAGTAAACGTTTAGCTATTAAACATGATATTTTTACCTTAGCATTATGGGACAATGTCAAATCAATCAAGCGACCGAAAAAAATCTGCATATTAAGTGGTTCATATAAAGACGAACGTCTAAACTAATTCTGACCATATGTTTAACAAAATTAGATCTCACTATGCTCATATACTATGGTTGCATACATAAATGCCATATGAACTGACAAAACAAATGCTTTCCAGCTGCCTTCAGCAATTGGCTGAATTAAAATGAAAACAACCATGGAAATTTGGAACGAATTTCAGGATGATAGGGGCAGAATGTGAAATTATCACTTCATTGGTGCATAATGAGAAAGTCCTCTGATCTGAAGAAAGCAGAAAAGTCTAAAAAAAAAAACTTTTGCCAGACAACAGTTTTGTATAGTATACTACATATTTATGATTATACATAATGATAGTAAAATTATGAATATACATAAACATGATTATGATGTTTTTATGTATTTATGTGTTATTTATAATTAAAAGCATTTTAAAAGTAAGCAACACATTTGTGACCGCAAGATTTGAAAGACTTAACAGTAATTAAAAAAAAAATTAATTTTAAACTGCATGCAATTTTGAATACACTTTCAGAACGTTTTGGTATAACTGATGAATCGTTTACAAAAATCATCATAAGAGATAAATCAGGATATGTGTATCTAAAAATATTTAAGTGATGAAATTTGTATAATTAGAAAAATTTCTAAGTCGTTGATGAATGAATGACATTATTTTATTTTATATGAAAATGAAAAGTTTTGGTCAGAAGCAAAGACAGCCAATTTGGGTAAAATGCAGAAATGATTAACAAATATACAGGTCTACATAATTTAACTTTTTGTCTGGGGTTTTTATGAATTGATGTAAATTGTAATAAATCTGTTATGCTTATTTATAAAATAGTAGCAATTTTTATGTATCACGTCAGGATTTTTTACAATTTAGAAATTAAGAATTTGGAATTTGAGAATATACAATTTACACAACATTCATTAAAAGTGCACAATGATCAGATAAATGACTAAAATCATGTATACATATATAATGATTGTGCGAGCACATTTTATAAGAAATTACATTGTAATATATACGATAAATTTACTTTTCTTTGTCATCAAAAGAACGCCTGTGTCCTTTAAATTTTAAGCTGGTTTAGCATTTTCTTTTTTTGCTCTTAGCAGTAATCTTCTAACATACCGACATTACAGTGTCCTTGATAGCATTTTTCCATGCATCTTACGTTGCACTGAAATCTCTCACTTTGTTCTTCACTCATTTCACTAAGATTTTCAGAAAAATATTCAAGATGAGAGTACTGGAAATGTATTTCTAAACACTTGTTACTACTTAATTTTTAAAATTTTTGAATTTTTTCAACAATAATTGCATTCTTAGAATCTTTCTAATTTCTTTAAAAATTCTGAATAACATCTTTGAAACAAATTCATGCATCTTTCTCAATTGATTTCATATTTTCCTCAAATATTTCGTCTTTCTATAACAGTCGTATATATGGGCCGACAAGCACACTTTATTTGATTTTACTTTCCGATAAAGCCCTTTTAGTGAAAAAAATTCATTTACATATCGAAAACAACCCCCTGTCTTATCTAAGGTTTTACGAACTGTTTTATTAAACTTAATTTGATGTACAGGGGAAGCAAGGGATCTTCTTTTGGTTTAATTAAGTTATGCCAAATCACAATTTTTTATCCTGGATTTGAGTTTTTCTGGCAAGCCATCCTTTTCTTATCCAGTGTTGGTGTTTAGGTAGGCTGCTCCACTTGTATAAGAAACAAGGTTTTTTGATATAGCTCACCTTATTGACTTAATGACATTGGTAAATTTTTGAAATCCCCACTGACTTGCCATATCTAATACTGAGGAGAAAATCAAGGTTATCATATGATTGTTTAAAAATTACTGAATGAGGTAAAGGATTTTAAGGTAGAACATTACTATTATTAAGTTACTTTACTATTATTGAACATTACTCTTATAAGACACCCTTAGTAGAATCAATAAATAGTCTCTACTGAGATTGTTCATGGGGAAATAAATGACTCATGTGTCCACGAATATCTGAACAGTAGGCAAGTGAGTTTTCTTGGGGAAAATACTTGATAAATTCTTTTTGTCAATTTCTATACCAAAAATATGTTGTTCCTGAAGCAAGTAAATTTTTATTCTTAAGAAACTGAAAACACAAACATAAAATATCAATAAACGAACAAAATAAATGTATGTTCTCACTACAAATGCGCAGAAGAAAATTGCACCTTCTCAGGGAAATATCAACACGTAATGAGATGCCTACATTTATGTTTCATATCCTTTAGTGAAGTATTGCATTTTACATTTATTAATGTAATTTTACTAAGAAATTAATTTTTGTTTTTATTAAGAATCTATTTTATTTAATAAATAATACTCATTAATTTTATTGAAAGGCAACACCTCCTTCTTTGTGTGGAGAAAAAAAATGTGGGTGATAGCAAAAAACTAATGTCATTTCTGTGATCAGCATGTCTGATTTACAAAGAAAAAATGCTATTCTGCAAATCTATGATTTGTGTAGACCTGTGTTATGTATCTGATAAACTTGTATATGTGCTTTTATTAATTATTTAAAACCTTTTGAACATTCTCGGTCTAAAAAAGGAAATTCTGTTTCGTTGTTATTACATGTTCCAGCAGACCCACTAGCTTGTTATATGTCAGATCTTTGCTTCAATGATCCGCCAACCTTTGGCTTATAATTCTTAATGTTGCCTCAACCAAAAGCCAACTGTTAAGCTGATTTTATTTTTGTTAATTAATCTGAATAATTTTGTAATTATATTACAAAAAGAGCTTAAATGAGTTTGGATTTTATTTTTAAAATCATCACAAAGCCTTATTATTACTATTGCTGCATAACTTCTTTAATCCAGAATCAGCACTATGAGGCGATTCTGAACTATAGAATATTAAATAACTTTAAAATTACACTAACATATTTGGAATAATTATACATAAGGTTAATTATGTAACAACTTTGGTATACAGCAACAAATTTTGTATATAGCATCTAGAAAGACCAAATCAAGTCACATATTAAATATTTAAATAATAATAATAATAATAATAAAATCCAATATCAAAAAGTTTTAGTGCTATTTTCTTATGTTTGGAGAAAGAGGAATAGCAAAATTAACATTTTTTAAAAATTATTTTTTAGAAATTAATATAAAATAAGACATCTATACCAGCTGCTATGTAATCAGAAAGTTCTTATAATTTTAAAACTGAAAAACAGAAGAGTAAATTAGACAATGTTATTTCATTTTTCTTAATCTTCTAATGAATTTCCTTTATGTATGTGTGATGGTGCCATCTATGGTAGATGATTGAAAATAAAAACGTATAAATGTACTGAAATGTCCAGATTATGAAAGATTCGTGATTATTAGAGATGTCAAGATCAAACACATAAACATGAACAAGATTGTGTACATTTCCTTATGCATCTTCAGACATGAATGAGAGATGATAAAGAGGCTACTTCATTCATGCTGTGAGCTCACTAACAACTACGCTATGAAAGAAATCTTTTTACCCTCTGAGCATCTTGCAAATGAGTAAAATTGTAATTTTTTTTCTCTGCATTTTGTTTTAAATTCTCAGATGATATGAATCTTTCAATAATTAAAAAAACTTAATTACAAATATGAATGAAATCCTTGAGAGGATTAATCATTATAAAATGTATTGAAAATTCACTAAATTAATTGCAATATATTATCTTAAATATTAATTATATTGCATAACTTAAACCTGAAGCTTAGTTAACGGAATATTATGATCCAAACAACACTTGGGGAGTTAAAATATCTTATTAGCATTTCAATATTTCTAAATGATTTTTTTTCACTGCATAAACTGAAGTCGATCATTACAACATCCGTTTTTTTACTTTTTCGATTTTGTTTGAAGATTGTTTTTATGAGGCTATTTTCACATGCAGAGCTAGATTCAGAAAGTAAAAGTATCCCCATGTCCTCAGACTCAGCCAGGTTTGGAGACCTACCAATTGGTTTGAGCTCAATTATGAAAACATCTTTTAACAAAACTGAAAAAGTAAAAAATGACCTTTGTAGAGATCATCTAGCAGCTATCCAGTGAAAAAAAATGAGGCCTTGTGAAATATATGTATATATATATAACTCGCAATAGTCCCATTGTTTGTGATTCAATCAAACAGAAAAAAGACATCATTTTTACTGGATAAACAATAATTATTGTTTTTTTATTTCAATATAATTTGAATCTAACACAATTTAAGTTTGCTAAAAAAGAAGATCATATAAAAAAGCAATCCATCTATTCAGAAATTTTTATAAGAAAAAAAAATAAACACAAAAATGGAAAATGACAATAAACTATTGTCATTTTCCATCTTTGTGTTTATTTGTATTTTGTTTTTCTGATGATGATTGAGTAAATTCAATCGAAACATGTAAAAATTATTAAGATCTTTTAACATTTTTATTAGTATTTGTCGTCCTTTATAGCAATTAAATATTTTAATGCATATTTTTGAAATGTTTTTAATGGACGTATAAGAAAACTTCTATTTATAATTAAACGAAATTTGTTCACCGGCTCACTGATACGAAATGGCGCACTGTGCAAGAGGACGAGGTTGGGGAGAGAAAAGGATGTGGACACATAGGGCGACTTCAACACTGTTTCGCAGCGTGGCTAACATGAGTTGCGCGACCTACTAAACCTTTTCGACCTGCAGCGATTTCGTCGTGGTAAGATCTCGGTTGTTCAAAAATAGGATAACATGCTCAATAGTAATAATTTACATTTAAATTTTAACATGAGACCGCAAATTGAACTTACTTAATTATTTTCTTAATGCATCAAAAATCACTGAAAATTGAATTTTTCCCGATTTTTAATGAGCTTGCGCGATCGGAAGATATTCTCTAAACGCAATTTATTTTTTATTATTATTAAATAGTACAATATGTAAATATTTTTAACTATAGTGATAAAATATATGTATATGTAATATTTTTTTAAAAATCTGAAAAAATCGAAATTTTTCATTTTTTTTTAATTTTTAGGTGGTTTGCGCGATCGGAAGATAATGTCCGATTTCAAGAATTTTTTTTTTAGTTTTTCTTGTATTTACCAATCGCAACTTTTCCGCACTATAGCGATTCGGAAATAAACACTTTTGTTTTTTCGCACTACCCTAATATACAGGGTCGTCATAAAAAAACTTTGCCGATATATGGAGCTCTAGTGGCCAGTCCGCTCAACCGATCGAGGTGAAGTTTCAGATATAGCTATTCAGAGGTATGAGCTCGAGATTCTGTGAACGGCAACAAAATGGCGCTCAAGGTTACGGTTATACCCACACAACACACGTTAGCTATAAGACGTCGACTTATAGTATGAATGCGTCTATAATCTCCATAATGTTATTTAGATGTGCATATCAGTAAATAAACAGACATCGATCTGACATTCCAATTTAGATTTCTATCAGACGTCTGTGACCTGCAACAGACGATCTGTGGCTTTCACTCTTTTTAACATCTAAAGGAAATCCTTTACTCCATGTCCTTAGGAAATACTCAAGACTGCATCCAATGGATTTGCGAATAACACGCATTATGCATCTCTTATGGAAAAAATACTCTTGCTTGGACGTCTTATAGATGTAGTCTTGTAGACTATCTGGATGTAATCAACGTCTGGAGGAACTCAGAGAGATCACACATGTTATTTCTAATAGACGTAAAAAGAGAGTATCGTGGATATTTTTAGATAACCTATAGATGTTTTGACCGTCTTGTATTTACACCTTCTAGATGACTTATATATGAATGTGTGCTATGTGGGTAGTTACAGAAACTCGAAAATTTCCAATAGCAACACCCATTTTTTTCATCGCAAAATGCTCAGCGCATCCGAAAACGCTAAAGAGCGTTGGAACCGTACGTGTATCGCAAGAAACGGACATGTTATGCACGCACAAAAAACCGTTCTGGGAATCCTCCCCCCCCCATAGAAAAAACTCGATTGGGGCGCAAAGAGGAAATACAGATCGGAGAAACTAAAACTTTTATTTTGATTACACATTTTCCACATGGGTGCCATCACAGGCAATTAATGGTGATGACACCCATTTTGATAAAGTTATTCGGTTGCTAATATGTTAAAACTTTTTTTTTAATTGAACAAGGATTTGTGGAATAAATTCATTTAAAAATAACTGCTTTTTTATACACATTACATAAACTAGTTGGATGTGCCAATCCCAAAACTTTCTTCTATCTCATACATACATTTTAATATTAAAAATATAGTTACTCATTTTAATGCTTTAATAATTTTAATCCAATACCCTACCAACTTTGATTTTCATCTTAAATTTCTGCTTCAATCAATTAATCGGAGTAAAAACGAATTTTCGTTTCTGCACGAGCCGATGGACAATAGAATGATAGGCAGATTTTTTTTTTCAAATTCAGGGAGAAGCTACTTGCCTTACCAAAAAATAATCATATACAAAATGTTTAGTTCAGTTCTAGAACTAACTTCATACACTTTTATGTGGTGCAATATTGAAAACGGCATAAAATTCGGCATTGCAGCGCTTCCTTCAGGCGGATTTTTTTCAGATTCAGGGCGATCCAACTAGCCATAGCCATACACTTACACAAAAAAAATTCGTTCAATTCGATGCATAACTTCATGTACTTTTGGTCGGTACAATATTGAAAATGGCACAAAAATCGCGATTGTAGCGCCCCCTTCCGACGGATCTTTATGAAATTAAGGGAGGACCAACTAGCCATAGTCAGATACCAGAGTTGCCAAGTCTCCGGCTTTTTTCGCACCACTATTATCTTAGAGAAAATGTTTTAATTTTAAATCGCCGAAATGTTCCAATTCAATGAAAGAACTTTTTCTGTATTATTTTACTGGTATCCAAAAAGCCGGAGACTTGGCAGTTCTGAGATACACAAAAAATTTGGTTCAATTCGATACATAACTTCATATACTTTTGGTCGGTACAATATTGAAAATGGCACATAAATCGCGATTGCAGCGCCCCCTTCCGTCAGATTTTTTTAATTCAGGGAGGACCAACTAGCCATAGTCATACACATACACAAAAAATTTGGTTCAATTCGATGCATAACTTCATATACTTTTGGTCGGTAAAATATTGAAAATGGCCCAAAAATCGCGATTTCAGCGCCCCCTTCTGGCGGAATATTTCAAAACTGAAGAAGGACCTGCTTGCTACAGCCAAAAACACTCACAAAAAATTTGGTTCAATTCTATGCATAACTTCATACACTTTTTGATGGTGAATTGACGACATACACACAGACACATAGACAGACACACAGATAGACGGACAGACAGACATTTTGTAAAAACATGCTTTTGGAATCTCTGACCCCTAAAACGTGTAAATCCGTCAAAAACCGGAAGTCGAAAAAAATTTCGATTACAATACTTTCCACAATACTTTATTTTACAATACTTTATTTTACAATACTTTTAATTGAAGATAGAAGAAAGTAAAAATCTAAATACTATTTTAAAATTCTGATAATATTAAGGATTAAAATTTATTGTATAAATAACATAACACAGTCTTTCAAAGAATTCAAAATAGATAAGAATGTATTGCTGATTCTGGCTCAAACACTGTTTAACAACACTGTTGAACAATATGTGGGTCTCTAACACTGTTTTATTATACAGTTTCTTGCAAGTTACATGATTTAATCAATATTGAATTCAATAACTTTCCACCGGGGGCAAAACCGCATATTTTAACCATTGAAAATATAAAATCTTAGAATATCCAATTTTCATTGTACCGGGTGGATGTTGCCAACCCCTGAATTCAACACTAGAGTTTATTTGGACAGTTATGCAACTTATACTGCACAAATTTGAAAGTTACTTATCTTTTGTACACAACAGCTAAAAGATAAAAAATGACAATTGAAAATTATTGTAAACGTAACCCTTCTATCTGTACGATACAAGGGAAAGAAATCGGTAAGGGGTAGAAATCGAGTGTCAAAATATAACCTATACAATAAAGTTAATACTCAGTACTAAGAAATGAACAACTTAACTTTTACTCAAACTGAAATCTTAATATAGTGCCTTCAAACAAAAAGCACATAAATAAATAACTGTTATGCGGCAGCGGCAACGCATAAACTTAAACACTCAAGACGGAGCCAGCATCTCGGAGTAACTTTCAATTTTAGTTTCCGCATGTCCGCAAACTTGAAGTAGCAGTGTCTTTTTTTTTCAAAAGATGTGCT
The DNA here is from genome assembly GCA_964019185.1 of Maratus speculifer. NCBI lineage: Eukaryota > Metazoa > Arthropoda > Arachnida > Araneae > Salticidae > Maratus > Maratus speculifer. Next base: position 16,146,004 of record CAXHSM010001376.1, on the reverse strand, counting down.
AATGTGTGTTATTCGCAAAACCAATGGATGCAGAAGCATACATCCTCTGGAAATTGAAAAAAACACTTCCAATAGCAATAGAAAAAGTCATAGTTACAAAACGTCTATAGCCGATCCTGGAAGTTTAATACATATCTAAATGGAGAATGCCCGATAGACATCTATTGGTACATTGCTATGCACACTTAAAAGGTTTTATAAAGGTTACCGATTTAATTGCACTATACATCGACATCTTATAGATAAAGTGTGCTGTGTGGGTTTCTATACGCAGTTTGTTTTTGTACATGCTTTTCAAAAGCAGAAAAAGAACATTCACACAAGTAAATCATTTGTAAAACATCAAAGACCTCAAAACTGATTAAGATATTTCTGGTTATTGTATTCGTATATTCCTAACAAAAAAAAATTATTTTTCCTTGAATACTGCATTCAAAGATTATTTTTCCTTGAATACTGCATTCAAAGAGTAATCGCAAGACAGCTCAGTGAAATGTTTTCTTCAGGTTTTGAGAATTTTGGACTTTTAAAGCTCTTCAAAAGGATTTCTATCCACAAGCTCTAGAAAGAGATTCAGGGTTGCTATCGTCGTGTGCGTGAATGCAGCCATTATCTCACATACAGATCATAACATAATACCGATTAATTGTTTCAGAAACTATTGTTCTTTCACGGAGTTTTAGTTTAAGCTAATAATTTTTATTATTATTTCAGTAGTAAACTATTGTATTTGTTAGATATCTTAAATAGATGAAAAAAATATATTTATGCGGTAAAACTTAATTATTCCGCGACCCATGCCGCTGGTAAAATGAATGAATTAATTTTTTATCAGTTACATTTTTATATATTTTATGAAATGCAACTCTTCATAAATACATTGCATATAAATGTTATAAATATGTAAGCTAATAAACGAATAAATAAATTAATACACTATGTGATATATTGTTTTTTGGAATTTTTTAAAAAGTGTTTAAGGTAAAAAAAATTTCATTTTCTTGAAAAGTGTAACTAAATGATTATAGAAATTTCTGCATCATGAAAAACATTTTATCTTTTAATTAACCTTCTAAAAAGTATTTTTTTATAAAGTAAATTTTGATTTATGACTAAATAACCGTTAAGGCACAACAGTGGTTTATGATTACATTTTAAATAACCTTAAAACGCTTTTTGTGGGTAAATTTGGATTAAATTTAATTTATGACAACCACAAACGGAAAGTCAAGACAAACTTCTGGTTAACTTTTATTTTTAATGACATAATTCTGGAAAAGAATAGTTATGACTAGTTTAAGACTGTTGAATACTTCTGATAAAAAAAGTTAATGGTTCATTTGTGGGCAACTTATTGTATCTACGGCAAATTCTGTTGCGACCTTCTTGTATCCGTAATAAATTCTGTAAATAAATTCTGGAAGCAGTGCAAAATAACCACAAACGGTTATTAAACACAAATCGTAATAGAATATAATTATTTTGAGTATCCTTCTGAACAACCTCAGCAAATACGTACTTTTCGTCACACGATCGGACCGCAAGTGGCAGTGTCGGTTATGTGTCGACATGGATACATGGTTTCGGTAAAGTGTCGGCAGAGTGTCGTCAACTGAAACATAAGAATCTGCCTTTACAGATGCCGGTTATCGTAAACGTTCCTTTTATGATTTTATATCGTCAAGCGACATATACCGGCAAGTGACGCAGGACCGATACGTGATTTCTGATAGTGGTCCAATTAGATTTGCTAACATTGGACCGAATTAAGAATTTGTACTCTTAACCGACATTTATTTTTTCTTTTTTTAAATTCTGTTTGAGTTACTTTGACAAAATATGAAAATTTCATGTACAGTCGACTCTCGTTAATTCGAAATCGGATAATTCGAATCTTCGCTTAATTCGAACTAAACATGAAGTCCCGAAATTTTCAATGGCAGAATAACATTAAAAATTTTCATTAATTCGAACACATTTTCTCTAGACTTCGGTTAATTGGAACTAAAAAGAATTCCGATTTTTCATTTTTCGCTACTTTCTCACGGATTTCGGATAATTTAAATAACTTTATTTCTTAAATTTTTGTGAAAATTGTTCCGAACAAGTATACATATAATCCAATGCATTTGATATCCACTTTCTTAGTGCTCCGTCTGTCCATCAGTGACGCTTTAATTTTTTCCTCCATTGTGCTTGTGTCTAATCTTTTAATTAATTTATGTATTTATACATTCTAATTTGATATTAAGTCATATTCTAATGACAACAAACGGAATAAATTTAAAAAACACGATAACATTATTTCTTTTGTAATAGTACCATATTAAGCATGTTTTCATTTCAGATGTTCCATAATTCGAACTTCGGATAATTCGAACATTTCTTGTGGTCTCGACGAGTTCGAATTAATGAGAGCCGACTGTATTTCATATAAAATGCTTACGGGCATTAATAGAAAATTTTTCAAAAACAGCCAATATATGTTTATATGTTTATTTCAATTCATTTAAAAAAGGACTTACAATTATTTAAATCAGCAAAAAACATTTTTGTCGCCCCTGAAAATTATTATTCGTTATAATCTTTATCGAAAAAAATTATTAATAATTATAAAAAATACTTCATAAGTTAATTCAATTTATTTTCTAATTATATATTCATTTTAAAAGAAATAGTTTTTTTTGTTTAAAAAACAAATTATTAAAAAATATTTCAAATTATTTTAGAAGCTATAAAAATATAAGAATTATACCCAGCTTTTTAGCCTTAAAATTTAAATGAAAGATTCTGACCCCCCCCCTTTTTAAAAAAATTACCAAACGAAAATAAATCATATTGATACATATTCACTAAAAATATATTCTACAGTAAGTCATCAAATGACATAAAACATTTTTTTATATAAAAAGTGATTAATTACAAACTTATTCTGTTCTTCTTTCTCTCTCTCTCTTTTTTACACTTATATATTTTTTAATCGACATTATAATGCCTAAAACAAAATTTGTATCAACGAAAAAATTTCGAAATTCGCCGATTTTATTAAATACTAAAGTATTCTTAAATGTAGAAAAATATTCAGAAATATCCTCCATTATAAAAATTATCTACCTAAAGAAAAAAAATATTGATATAAATTAATATTTTTGTTTTATTTTTAAATTAAAAATATTGATAATATGCAAATACTAATAATTAAAATGCAAATACTAAGATTATCGTCTTATAAATAACATTAAAAACTTTATATCTTGTCACCTTATTTGTACATTTAGAGCATTTTTCCATTTTATTGATTTGAACTGATAAATCATGTAAGTTTTTCATTATCCAGCATATTTATTATTGCTTCTCCAGTCGTCAGCGTTATTAATTTCATATACGTATACAGACAGTAAGTACAATCTTCTGCCATTGGTCCTCGGATTTCTGCGCAAGAGCGTTTTCCGTGATCTGGTCGGATTGCGTTTTGCGAAGCAAGTATTAGATGAATGCCGAAAAATGATGAGCCTATCCGGAAGACTTGCTCGCGCATGCTTAGATACTGTTTTTTGGGTTATACTTAAAGTTTTTCCTTATCGTTTTAATATATATGATTATCTGTGTATCACCGAACAGCAGTTTTTACGGTAATTTATATTTTATTGATGGTATTACAGAGGAATCGAGGGTGGCAGAATTTTAAACAAATATATTTTATTATTTGTAAAAAAGTCAGTTTTACAGGCAAAGATTTCATTGTGAAATCGTATTTAATGAGAGTCTTTTCAGAAAAATATCCTCAATCATAAGAAATTATTATAAGCGTTTAAATCTACATAAAGTAAATGGAATAAGATAGATGAAAGATTTTTAAACACATATAAAGCAAGATGAAAATAGAAATATATTTATCATAATTGATGTTCACTCTTCTAATCTGAAGATTTACTCCTTCAAATTTCAAATATTTTCGTTGAGTATTTCCTTTAACGAACAGTAATATGTGACACGAGATGCTACTTTCATACTAGAATACGCCGTGGCTTCTAGGAAAAAATAATTAACATCATATAATAAAGTAAAAATTACATTACAAGAAAAGTTCCTTATTCATCTCACAAAAAAAGTTTCTCACCAGTATGAATTAGCAGATGTTTGTTTAAACCACGCTTTTGAGAGAATTTCTTGTTGCATATCTCACAGGAAAACGGTTTATCACCTGAATGAGTTAAACGATGCCTGCTTAAATTACCCTTATTAGAGAATTTCATGCTGCATACCTCACATACAAAAGGTTTCTCACCTGTATGAAGAAATAGGTGATTACTTAAATTTTGCTTATGAAAAAATTTCTTGTTGCATTTTTGACACGCAAAACCTTTCTCACCAATATGAATTATCAGATGCTTTGTTAAATCAGCTTTTCGAGAAAATTTCTTGTTACATACCTCACATGCAAAAGCTTTGTCACCTGTATGAATTAACAAATGCCTCCTTAAATCACTGTTTTGAGAGAATTTCTTGTTGCATATCTCACATAAAAATGGTTTTTCACCAGTATGAATTAACAGATGCTGGCTTAAATGACTCTTGTCAGAGAATTTCTTGTTGCATGTCTCACATACAAAAGGTTTCTCACCTGTATGAAGTAATAGGTGTTTACTTAAATTATGCTTATGTGAAAATTTCTTGTTGCATATTTGACAGGCAAAAGCTTTCTCACCAGTATGGATTAAATGATGACTCTTTAAACAACTCTTTTGAGAAAATTTCTTGTTGCATAACTCACATGCAAAAGGTTTTTCACCAGAATGGCACAATAAATGTGTGGTTAAATGGCTTTTGCAAAGGAATTTTTTGTTGCATACCTCACATTCAAAAGGCTTCTTACCTGTATGAGTTAATAGGTGTGAATTTAAGCTATGCTTATGAGAGAATTTCTTTTTGCATATCTCGCAAACAAAAGATTTCTCACCAGTATGGATTAAATGATGACTGTTTAAATAACTCTTTTGAGAGAATTTCCTATTGCATATATCACACACAAAAGCTTTCTTATCAGTGTGAATTAACAGATGCCTGCTTAAATTACTCTTTTTAGAGAATTTTTTGTTGCATGTCTCACATACAAAAGGTTTCTCAGTTGTATGAATAGACACCAGATGTGACATTAAATGACTCTTTACAGAAAACCCTTTGTTGCATACATCACAAACAAATAATTTTCCTTTCTGTGGGTCAGAGGTTGCTTTTTGTAAAAGGTCTTGATCAGAAATATTTTGCTGCATAGTTCAAACTTTTCCTGAAAAATAAACTTAAGAATAAATAAGCACATAAAACTCAACTGAAATAAAATTTGTGCCATAATATTAAAATCTATAGTATACTCCAAGTTATATTATGCTCATATACATAATGGCGTGTCAGGTGAATTTTTTAATTTTAAAATATTAAACTACAACAAAAATTAAAAGAAATAAAATAAAAATTGATACATTAAATAATAGATGTAATAATAGCTACCATCATAAAATAATATCTTTTTATGAGCCCACACAGCTTTCTTTCTGTTATGTCTTTCTTTAATATACACTGGTGGGCAAAATTAAGAGATGGAAAGCATTTCCCCAAATATCTCGAGAAATACTGGATAAAAATAAATGAAAATTGGTATGGATATAACTTATAGTATGACAATAATATGTGCAAAGCAAAAATTAAAGTGCCATTCATTGACAAGAGTTATTGGCAACAGTCCAATGTGGACTGAAATTCATGATGAAAGTTGGCAATGAAAGTGAGGCTTGTATGGTGTGTGGTCGCCTCTAGTAGGGTGTGTGGTCACCTCTGACAGATAGACAGTATGCACAAGGAGTATGCATGCTGTTAATAAGAGAGTTAAGGATTGCTTGTGGAAGACTCTCCCACTCTTCCACCAGAGCAGTTTTTAACTTCGGAATGGTATTGTGTGGGGGTTGGCGTCTCGCAATAGCCCTTCCAAGAGCATCCCAATCATGTTCAATGGGGTTTAGGTCAGGAGATTTGGCTGGCCAATCCATTCGATGAATATCGTCGCTTTCCAGATACTCTTCAACCAGGCGAGCCCTATGTGGTTGGGCATTATCGTCCATAAAAACGAATTCAGGGCCAACAGCACCCCTGTAAAGAAGCACGTAGGATTGTAGGATCTCCTGCCTGTACCTCTGGGCATTCACGGAACCAGTGTCAAACACATGGAGCGGGGTGCGGGTATCTTGCATGACCCTGCCCAAAACATCAGTCCTCCATCAGCATAATGGTCCCTTTCCATGATGTTACTGGGATGGTATCGGGTCCCAGGTTCCCTCCATATGAATATTCGACGAGAATCAGATTGAAGACTGAATCTGGACTCATCTGTGAACAGAACAATAGCCCATTGGAGCTGTGTCCAGTGCTGATGCTGTCTGCACCATTGTGCACGCTCTCTTTTGTGGAAAGCTGTGAGTGGGATGCAAATGGCGAGCTTCCTGGTATACAACCCTCTTTCACCGAGCCTCCTGGCAACATTCATCCTTGAAACTAATGTTCCTGTGGCAACAGCAAGGTCCCTAGACAGTTGTGTCGCTGTAGACGTCCTTTGACGAGTATCTGGAAAGCGAAGATATTCATCGAATGGATTGGCCAGCCAAATCTCCTGACCTTAACCCCATTGAACATGCTTGGGATGCTCTTGGAAGGGCTATGGCGAGATGCCAACCCCCACCCAGAACCATTCCGGAGTTAAAAACTGCTCTGGTGGAAGGGCGGGAGAGTCTTACACAAGCAATCCCTAACTCTCTTATTAACAGCATGCATACTCGTTGTGCATAGTGTCTATCTGTCAGAGGTGACCACACACCTTACTAGAGGCGACCACACACCATACAAGCCTCACTTTCATTGCCATCTTTCATCATGAATTTCAGTCCACATTGGACTGTTGCCAATAATTCTTGCCAATAAATGACACTTTAATTTTTGCTTTGCACATATTATTGTCATACTATAAGTTATATCCATACCAATTTTCATTTATTTTTATCCAGTATTTCTCGAGATATTTGGAAAAATGCCTTCCATCTCTTAATTTTGTCCAACAGTGTAAATAAAAAAGTGAAACATACCGAAATTGTTCGTCTTTGCATTTCCTGTTAAAATTGACCCTCAACTAACGTGTGCAAACAAAATCACACTGCACGTGTTTCTAAAGCAAACTCAATATCACTTCTATCAAATAGCAAAGAGCCAAGAATATAACTGACAAAATTCATTGAGGAAATTTTACATAACGCTCTCCGAAATTACTTTTTTGTCAACCTAATAAATAAGCTATCATCGGGAAAATATTCTAAATAAAAATTTTGAATAAATTATCTGATCGACTTAGTAATGCCTGAGCATCTCGATTCTTCGAAACGAATTTAAAAGTTTATATTCCCAATTTATATTAAAGTTAAAAAAAATATCTGAAAAAAGTCTTCCGAATGGATCTGTGTTCTGTAAGACAGCTTAGAACATGCTTGCTGCACAGGGTGTTCAAAACAAACCTCGGCTACAGGGTTCAAAACAAACCCTATAATTTCGTACACTGGCTGTGTCATGCACGCGCAAGAAAATATTGTTTTCCCATTTTGACTGCTAGGGGGCGCAGTGTTTTAAATACAACTCCGAAATGTGTCTGTGATGCCTATAGCACCATAGCAGGCATGTTGCATATATCCTGCAAAATTTGTTGATTCTACTTTCCACTGCCAGGGATCGCAATGTTCTAAACAATCTACATTTCCCACGAAACTCCAATTTGTGTCCCTATAGCTGCCGGCACTGTGCAGCAGTCAAATTGCAAATTCACTGCAAAATCTTTTAATTTCATCTTCTACTGCCAGGCGATTGAATGTAATATAAACATCCAAAACGTGTTTCCAATGTCTACGGTAGAATTTGTTGAATGCTGTTTCATAATCTACACTGTACGCATGATTTTCGTTCTTGATAATTATGTTTTCTTCTTTGCACAGGGTGGTAGTATTACCGCAGATGGATGAAAATATAGGTGTTACATTTTGTCAGAATTTGTTGGAAAATGTTTCATAATGTATGTTATACCCATGTTTCTTTCGTTCTTCATAATTATGTTTCGTTTTTTGCACAAAGTGGATTCAGATGGATTTGAATGATAAGTATTACATTATTCAGAATACATTGAAAAGTGTTTCGTAATCTATGCTGAGACCATGATTTTCATTCTCTGGAATTATGTTTTGTTCTTCTCACAGAGTGGTAGAATTACTGCACATGGATGAAAATAGAGGTGTTACAGTTTTCAGAATATGTTGGAAAATGCTTTATAATCTTTCTGTATGCATGATTTTTCATTTTTGATATTTATGTTTACATTTTGCACAAGGCAGTGTCATTAGAGTAAAAGTATGAAAATGGAATGCATTACATAATTCAGAATACATTGGGAAGTTTTTCTTAATCTATGCAGTATGCATGATTTTCCTTTTTTTTAAAAATTATATTTTGGTCTTTGTACAGGGTGGTAAAATTTCTGCAGATGAATGAAAATGAAATGTGTTACAAAATTCCCAATGTACTGGAAAATGTTTTATAATCTATGCTGTTCTGTGATCATGATTTCTTGTTCTTGAGGGAATCGAAAAAAGTTAGACAAGCGCCTCCTGGGAATCAAACTGGGTAAGTCAGGTATGTAATAGGCAAGCGTGATCAAAGAACCGTTCAATCATACAACGGATGAGAAGGTCAGAAAAAATTCAAAATTCAAAACCATGTGTCGACTATCGCACATTCGGAATGCTCCCTGTCTTTGAAACTTTTATACGATATAAATAATATATATTGGAGGACTCAAAAAATTCTGAGACTTAGGTGCACCAGTAGCCTTTGAACTATCCAAAATTTGAGAAAAGTACATGCGGTACATTTTGCTAACCTTTGCTGACATACATAACCTTAGCGAAACTTTATTTTTATAAGCATTATAAATTAAAAATTAATCAAATATTTATAAATAAAATACTGATAAGTAAAAGAACATTTATCTTAAGTTAAAGTACTGATAAGTTAAAGAACAGACTTCATAAAGTAATAATAAAGCAAATTTAAGGAGGAAAATCTATAATTTCATATCATCTAAGATAACAATGATATATTTTATAAGCAATGATGATAAAGAAAACTATTCCTCTGGCGAAAGGAGTTATAATACATAATAATAAAAAATACTGCCCAGTTAAACTGATGGCATTGAGCTCACAGGCTACAAATACTAATTGTACATTAAAGCCTTATATTTTCAAGGGTTAATTCCGTTCGGAAAAAAAATTAAGAAGGGGAAACAGCTCTCCCCTTTCCTCTTTTTTTATACTTAATCATTGAACCTCCTATACTATCAAAGACATGCTTTGTCATATAAAAAATCTATATCCAAAATTCAGAGCAAATGAGATAATTCTTAATAAAAACCCATTTAGCATTTATATAATTTAAAAGGAGTTATCTCCCTCTTTTATACTTAACCATTAAACTTCCAAAACTATTCAGAGATTTGAACGAAATCTGAAAATTCTGCTTGAAAAACCCATTTATATAAATTAAGGGGGGGGGGCATTAGAACCCCTGTTCCCCCTATTTATACTTATTCAATGAACACCTAAATACAGTCACGGAATCACTTAATCAGAATGATCCTAATCTAAATTTTGAACGAAAACTTAATTCTGCATGAAAATCCCGTTTATATCAACTAAGGGGAGGGGCATGAGCCCCCCGTTCCCCCCTTATACATATCGAATGAACTCCAAAAACTAATCAGGGAAGCGCCTTGTCAGGATATACCTACATACAAAATTTCAAGTGAATCGGATATTTTTATCATGAGTTATCGCGTTACGCACGAACGAACATACAGAACGGACGGGCACATAAGCTCTCAGGCTATGATAGCCTGTGAGCTAAAAATGTTTAGTCAAACTTCCTCAAGAAGAAAGTTTTTCAATTTGATGCAAATGGTGATTGGGACAAAATTGTGCATTTTTATTACAATTTACATTGTATTGGAATATTTTTTTTTTTTACTATCATTTATACAGAATTGAAAATTCCATATAATAAATCTCAGGTAATAGATATTTTTCTTTTCAAGTTTGGAATCCTTTTTTAGACCTGTGAAATAAAATGGGATGAATGTTTAAAGAAAATCATTAAATAGAGTTACAATAGAGCATCTTATAATGGAGTCTGCACAGAATATAATAGTTACAGCAGAACATCGGATGGGAAGGAAAAAAAGAAATATTTTATTTTTTAAAACAAATAAGTTAAAAATAAAAGTTAATAAAAATAAGCTTAATATATACATGCATATATATGTATATATAACACATCTAATTAGTTTGTTATTGCTTCATATATTCTATTAAGGTGAATTCCATGAAAATGCGACATGGACATCATTTTTTAAATTTGAACTAAATTAGTATTTTTTTGTTCCAATTGATAGAAAATAAGTCAAATTTCATGAAAATAACAAGATATAATAAGATAATTGTAAAAATAAATTTTTATAGTTAATTATTATCAAGACTAACTTTGAAATAAAAAATCTGCTATTTTTATCTCTAGTTTAATGTCCCTTGAAGCATTTAAATATCACATAAATTTTTGAAACAAATATATCTTTTTAAAAAATGACTAACAGTATGTTTAAAAACACCAAAGTTTTCACCTGAAATATTTTAATTATTTTGCTATTGCCCCCAAACTTTATATTAGTCTTCATGTCATGTCTGTCACAGAAAATGTCGATTTTTTTATTTTCAAGAAAATCTACTTGATAAAAATTATTAACACTTTATTTTCTCTTTTTATATGTCAAAAGGAACAGTTCATAAAAAAATTGAAAGATAAATTTAAAATTTGAGTGAAATATAAAGCATTATATTTTGTCATGTCTGTCACATTTGTCATGTCTGTCACGCTAGTCATGTCTGTCACAATTAGTTTTTCAAGCAACTTTACTTTAATCTTCTTCCTAGAAAGTTATTTTTGTAATTTTTAGGTGCGTTCGTAATTATGTAAATACGTAGCACCTATTGTTGTCGCTCAGTCCGTCTGTCCGTCCGTCCGTCTGTCTGTCTATCTGTCCGTCCGCGTATAACAACGCAAAAACTATCCAACCGAATCGTTTGAAATTTAAAATTTATAATTATTACATGATTTTGTCGAGTCATTTCAAATTTTATGAAAATCAGATGGATAGATCAATTACAGGGACACTCAAAAGTATTTCATTACATTACGTCAATGGGAAAAAAAGTTTCAACTGCATTTTAATCGTTTGAAATTTAAAACGTTTAATTATTACATAATTTTGTCGAGTCATTTCAAATGTTATGAAAATCGGATGCATAGATCAGTTGCAGGGACAATCAAAAGTATTACGTTACATTACGATCAATGGGGGAAAATGTTTCAAATGCATTTTAATGGTGTTACACTCATTTGAACATAATATAATTGACATGAATCTATGATGCATGTACTAAAATCTACATTGTACAATCTGGGACGCAGAGAATATTTATTATTAAATTACAGAGCCACACAAATGTATTCCACTAAATAATGTTATACGGGGAAACATTGTTTGGGGCATGTTTTAATTATATTAACCTACTTCACATTTTATGAATAAGATATACATTAATGAAGTATAATAAAAATTACTCCCTGCATATTTACAGGAACACAAAGATTTCGACCACTATACTGTATCCAAAGTACGCTCTACTATATCAGTAAGATCTGAATATTTTAAAACGTATAGTACGAACGCACCTCATTTGCTACGCTTCACGTGCAATTTCCAACTTGTTTAATTTAGTATTGATGCCAATAATATTTCTTTATAACTCAACTCAACAAAATGCTTAAATTTAGAATGCATGTCATTGTTACCAGTTAATTATGTTGATACCAATTTCTTTGTTTCAGATATATTATCTGTCACAATTATTTTTTCAAACAGTTTTGCTTTAATCTTGTGATTTGAAAGTTGTTATTATCTAACTTGGAATTGATGGCTATGGTATTTCTTCATGTGAAACGTACACAATCTAAAGTTTTGTATTATTTAAAAGAAAATCTGCCAAATAGAATATTTCTGGTACAAACTCATTTTGCAGTGAAAACTTCCAAGGGATTTTATAAATTTAAAATTTTTTTTTTAGATTTTTTTAACATAATTATACCCTTATATCATATAATAACGAACCCTTATATCATATTCTAATCTCCAAGTTGTGATAAAAGTAAAGAAAGTAATATTTAAGAAAAAAATACTTAAATTCATAGAAAATTGTACACGTGTCATGTCTGTCACAAAACTTTGTCATGTCTGTCACGCTGATAAATATTTTTTAATATTTTACTATTTGCAAATTTTTCAATATTTTTCTTTCTGCTTCACATATCCAAGTCTTATTTTGTTTCCTAAAAAATTCTGGTCTTAGTATGCATGCCAATTAAGAGCAAATGATGATCATATGTGTCTAGTCAAAATCTATGTCTAAATTTTGTCATGTCTGTCACGGCGGATTTTAACCCTCAATTAAATTAAGTTTTTCCTTGAATTAAAATTTTAGTGTTTTTTTATAGCATAAGGCCTATATTTACATCACCCCATGCAATTTTTTAACTATCAATTAATATTTAGTACTTAAAGATGAACAAAAAAGTTCTCTCAGTCATGTCTGTCACAAAATGGAATTCACCTTAATACAATTTATTAGCATTAACGCTTTATACTTTCAGTTAGTAGCGAACTGTATATGCTTTTTTTTAAATCTCATTTCAGTAAATCTTTTTTTCTTTCTTTTTACAGTATCATCTAGTATTGAATGTATATTTTTAAAACTATGAATGCGTTTCATTGAAATTTCAAAATTGTTCACACATCTCCGAGAGATAACTAGATTTTTTCACATTAGGGCCATCACCATTGATATAAAAAAATCTTTCTACAACAGCGTTTATGTGACTGTGTGGTAACAAATTTAAGAAAAGTATTCAAGAGTACGACAAATAGTACTTCACATCAAAGATCTCTCTTATTTTCTTATCGCTTTCATGATAATAAATTTCTGATAAAGAGTATTTTGCAATAAATATCGCTTCCAGGATGCAGTCATAATTTTGTTGAATGGATGCAATAAATATTGTGTTCACAATGTAAACAGAATCCAATTAGAATAATGAAATAGAAATATTTCCATTTTTAGGGATTTGTATTAAAAAAATATATATATAAAAGTTAAAAAAAAAAAACAGAATACAATAACACATACTTATTCCAAAAACTTTTAACCAAAAAAATATCAATTACAAAATATTAACTGATATAAGGTTTATTTTTTGACATAGATTTCTTTGTAGTCCAAGTATTTATTAAGGCTGTTGACAGATAATTTTTTTTAAATTCTTGCTAAGTCTATGAGCATTCGGTGCATTTTTATATTGAAAATATCTTCCAGGAAATTTACCTTTTCAATGTCTTTTTCTGCATACTATTCTAAAAAGATGTCTCCTTTTTTTTCTTTGTTATCAAATTATTTCTAAAAATCAATACTTAAATTCATACGACTTGTTAAAATTTTGATCCCGGTTCATCAGCTTTTTAAACTTCTTTTTGATTAATTCATAGACTTAAAAAATATATTGACAGATATGAGAAAAAACATTTTTAAGAAGAATGCACAGAAAAAATAAATTAGCAATATTAATTTCCTGTCGAGTGATTTTTAGTATAAAAATGCATTAAATGCTCAAAGACTTAACATGACCTATGGAAATGTGGAAACTGATTAATTAGCAGCCTTTTATTCTGGGTACATGCTTTTCTATCCCAGATAGTCGTTTAGCACCTATTGTCTAAATCATATTTAAATTACGATTTTGATTTAATCATCGTTGTGGAAGTTTTACCATAGAAGATGTTTCTTCAGATACATATTTGCTCAATTCGTTCTTTCCTTTGCTTAAGGCCCCTGTCCTTGAAAAGTGGAAGTCCAAATTCAGACTAATGGATATTAGTTCACGTTATCTCCGCAAGATTGGGCGTGGTATTTTGCAACCAATCAGAGTGAAAAAAAATTTCGTCTGTCAATTCACAGTGATTTATTACGACGAAGGCGTGTTTTTTTTTTCAATAGCTATAGTATCATTAGTTTATCACCTTTCTTTCACTGCGTCTACACAAGAGTAATTAGTAACTTCATCAGAAACAGCTGCTTGCTGACCAGCGAGCTCGACATATTACAAGAGATCTGTCTTCCGTGGTCAGACGAAGAATACAGTGACAAGATTCAGCTTGGTTTGTTTGCAGGAAACGCTATTTCTAATTAGAGAGGATAATAGATAAGTAGAGGATAATTAGAGAAGAATAAATTAGGATAATAATAAAGAGATTTCTGCTATATCTGGCATTGAAAACGCGAAATATGTTTTCTCTCTTGACTTTGCGATAACTTTATGCTAAAATTCTCCTTTTTAATCCCCTCCCCCCTAGAAAAAAAATCTTGGGAAGGGACCGAATCCATACTTTCGAAAACACTTTTTGAAATCAACCAAGCTCTAATGTAAAATTTTGCTAAATAGAGATGACCGCTATTCGGAAATGCTCGTTACGGAAGAACATACACACATACACCCCTCCCCCATTTAAAAATTCCATAGATATTTTTAAAAATAATTTTCTTTTTTTTTATGATTTTTTTAATACGTAAATATCCATAGATATTTCGAAAAAAAATCTAAAAACATAATTTTTTGTTAACATCAGAGCAAACATAATGTATATTACTTTAATTTATTATAATTTATTTACTGTAAAATAAATAAATATATATATATATATAATTATGTAAAGACTTATACCTACACAGACAAAACATAAGAATAAATATATATTCTAACCAAATTACCTATTTAAAATAATAAATATCATGTTTTGTTATCATTAAAGTGTAACTTCCAAAAGATTATGTATTAATCCTAACATTCACTCAGAAAAAACAAGTATAAAGTTTCAAAATATGCTCTTCGGAAATTATAAAAAAATGTTATCTTCCTTTATGCTTTATAGTCGTTGAACCAGGAGCTTGTGTGGTTTCATCTCTGGGGACTTGATAAAATATATATTTTTGGATTCACCACAACAACAGCATCTCATTTATCCATGATACTTTCAAAAGAAGGGTAGATCAAGAAAAGTAGGGTAAAAATATCATTTCTTTTCTTTTCTAAGCTTTTGAGCTTCGATTATATACTGCGGATTTCTTATAGGCAATGACCGCGGATAACGAGGGTCTATAAGCTCTGGCAGTATACTTTTTTTAGTACAATCAAAATAAAACTTAGTCAGTTTTTCTTCCATGCATTTTTTCCAAAATGATTCATCCTTTTCTATTTTCACAATTTTGATCCCATGTAGGGTCCACAAAACAAATAAACAATATTACAAAACAACAAATACGCTTTATAATGTGTAATCGCCCTTGCACTAGATAATAAAAAAATGTGCTTTTTATTTATACTACTTATTTCGTTGTCTTTTTTATTCAGAGACCAGAACGTAATTTTTCTGTTTTTAATACCCTCGTCAGGGGTAAGTTCACTGCAGGATGAAGGGCATTTAATTTCCAAGATACCATCATTTTGAATTAGTCCATCAGGCGTTGCATATATATTTTTTAAGTACAGATCTTCATATATAGTATTATATAAGGGTATTTTTACTTTGTTTCTCAACAGGAGAGAAGAGAGAATGGGTATAGCTAAATTTTATTATGAGGCTTGTAATATTTGAAACAGTATGACAAATTTAAACGTGCTTGAAATTTTTCTGTCAGTAGTAAAAGGGAAAAAATGTAACCGAATTCCTTTTATGAACGTTAAAAAATATTGCAGCGAAATGTAATCAATCCTTAGAAAATCTTTAAAAAAAATAAATAAGTAATAAAAAATTGCTCTGTGAATTCAGAAAAAAAATTATGGAAAAGAGGGTAAGGTTTATTACTTTGGGCGAAATGATTAAAACCGGAATTCTTTTAACTAATGTGGAAATATCATCACAAAGCAGGGTAGGGGGGAACCTCTCTAAAAATACAAAAAAGAAAATTCGCCTTAAAACGCACTAAATTAGGTATTACGATGTATTAAAACGCCGGAAAATCACTAAATTAGGCATTAAAAATCTCTAAAAATAAATATATATACATGTGGAAAAAATTTAATATATTAGGCAAACAGCTAAAATTGCATTTCTAAACGAATTTCATAAAATCGTTGAAATGCAAAAGTATTCTAAAAATCGTATTATAAAATTGTGAAAAATTAAAATATTTATGTATGAATTCCAAATAAATTTTATTGAATTCAGTACAACATTTACTGTATTGAACTAAAAGATTAAAACCGTCTTACTTTTATTTGAAAAAAGATCGCAATAAAGAAAAAATAAAGTTTACAATTATCTAATTTCTACCGCAGATCTAGCAACTTTTTTTCCTACGCAAAATATGTATATATATGTACAATTAAACCTGTCAATAAACAATAAAACAGGGAATTTATTCGCTATTCGACGGAGTCTGCTTTTCTGATATAAAAGCATACAACTTCGCATGCGTTATGAATTGAAAGATGCGTTTTCTAAACAGATATATCTTTTATTTGGGAATTACCGTTATAGAGGCTTTATAGTAAAATTTCCATAATGGACAACTCTATTTAGCGAATCTTTTTCAGTCTAACTCATATATAAGTATGTATTTTTACCTCAGAATAGCAAACATCTTCTAAAAGCTACTACTATTATATTAGAAGAATAAATAAATAAAAACTTGCTGTTTTGCCTCAAGCAAAGATCCTAGACGGTATAATCCAGTTTCTTGGCCTCGAGGGTTTTCTCTGTGGTCACCCCTATTAAAAACACATGTGTTAAATACTCTCCCCCTTACACAAACTCCGGTAGTGACCGCTGTTATCAATCAATGTCAAATGGGCGTGACATATGAAAGGCAGGTATTTTAAGAGATTTCACTTAAATTTTCATCAAAAATTCCATTCGAAATAACTGATTCTACATTCCCTAATTAGGATAAAATTATAAAACAAAATTATCTGAAAAGTTCAATGTTTAAGCTAGGGGGCGGTGTTTTTTAATTTTCGGAAAGTTTTATAGATAACATTTTATTAAGCTTTGAATGAAAAAACACCTGTATTTTTTCACATTGCAAAATTGTAAGTCATATTATAATTAAACAGCAACAAAAATCGATAATTTAATCAACGAGTGCACTTCATTATGATCTCAAATATCATGTGCAAAAAGAAAAATTTAAAAATATGCAAATGCGAATGAGAAATCAGCGAAATGCCTCCCCATAGGAATAGCATTAGCTCGCAAGCATCCTTGCGAGCAGGGACAGGGGCCTAAAAGAAATGCATCACAGTTAGCCTACCTGTTCTGGTTTCTTCATAAACATTAGCCCAACCTTAAGAGAAAGCCTGGCACCATTTCATTACATTTTATAAATTCATAACATGTAGCAATTTCTTTGGGAATATCTAACTACTGCATGAAGAAAACACATGATGGAACGCATATTACATTTGGCGAAATTCTCAACTGACACAGCCATCAGAAATTTGTGTTAGACAGAACAGGCTCATTGTGCAGATAACGATTCACTGTAAGGGAAAGGTTAAATGTTCAAAGTTACAATATATGTTGCCAATGTGGCCATTAAACCTTTTTCTTACCTACTGCCTGAAGTGTATCTTTACTTTTCGAAAACAACTCGTATTTTATAAAACAAAAAGACTACCCATGGTGATTACCTATTTTATATATTTTTCTAAATCTAAAAATACAAGAAAGAATTAAATTATGTAGTAATATTAGATTATATTGCAGATCAAAAAACTGTCTCTAAAGCTAATAATGGATGATCGTAAATGTCACATTTATGTGATATTAAACATGTTACATGTGCTTGTTACATCATCAAGTCTTTTTAATTTGACGCTTTATTTGTATTTTTATTAAAATGTTACTAATTTATTTGCGCTTTGTTATTTAAAATTACTGATTTTTTTTGAGCCTATATATAAGGTTAATATTATTTTATAGTTATATCCATCTATGTTTTTTGTCTGAATAAACAGCATTAGGTTCCTTATGCTTTTCTGTCATCATTGATATTTATTGTGTTCTTTAATAAATTCAATTATTACATTATAATACTTAAATTTTATTCTAATTACAATATTTTAAAAATCTTTGTTTATGGTTTAATTTATTAATTTAACGTTTAGAAATATGCAAATTATTAATATTCATTCGTCAAAAGTCACCTAAAAAAGAAATTTTATGTTTGGTATGTTGATACACTATAAGTGAACATCATCAATAAAGTAGCTTTATATTTTAGCGATTTTTTTTAAATTTAAATTCATTACTTTTCATACCTTAAAGAATTTAAATGGGAGCATTCCTTCATTTGTGTAATTTGGGGGAAGTTAGTCGATGCAAAAATCAATAATAACAATTATGTTGACCACAAGAAACAAATCCGAATTTAGAATGAGTGACGTCAGCTGCCTTTATGAGAAAAGGGATCATGAAGGATTTAAATAATGAAAATCGGATCATTAACTCACTTACAGAATAAATGAGGAAAGCAGGCAAAGCAATATCTCTTTGTCTAACAGATGACACTAGTGTTGGTGTCCAATCAATTCTGTCCTCTGTGGAATAAGCTGATCTCTGATAATCGTGTTGAGGTGGACTATAATCTCTTCGAGGAACTACTACTATCGACTAGTAATAGGTAAATTTGGAAAACTTGAGAATCAAGTAAAATCAGCATTCTATAAAATTGCATTGCTGACTATAAGAATCGATTTCCGAAGTCTAGTATTATTATTTCAGTATTTACATTCACATAGATGAGCTCAAAATTAGTAATTTAGGGTTCCTAGTAAAACATGTCTGACAATTTACCTGATCAAATATCAAAAACTTCATTGACCATGACCAAGAAGGAATACAATGAAATTCGCTAATTATTTCCTCAATCCTTTAACAAAATTAGCAATTTTTTTTTCAAGCTCTTTGATATTTTTGGATTTTTTTGCAGTCATTTCAGAATTTCGTGATACCTTCTCTTCAACATCATTTAATGGAATTTACATCAATTTTCATTTCTCCTCCTTCCCTTTTCGACCATTTCATTATTTTGTAGAAAACATTTGTATATTCTCTGACTTTTCCAATACATTTTAAAATTCCCCTTACTTTTGAGATTTTCAAGGATTTTCCATGTTGCTGGAAACATTATACAATAGCCTCCTGCTTCACCAGCTGAAATAGGATTGAGGATTAGTGGATTAAGAGAAAATATGGTTAAATCGGAATAGTTATAAAAAAAAGTAATCTGTTTAATTTACCTAATTAAACGATGCATTTTGTTTTACAATATTTTGGTTTTCTTTTTAAAGTAAATATTTTCTATATTTTGTGAAATGAATACTACTTGAAATTAAGTAAATTGAAAAAAATTATCATTACAGTAGACTCCCTGAAATCTGCACAGCCTGGGACCAGAGGTTGTGTGGATTTTAGAATTTTGTGGATTTCTGGTTATTGCTTTGTTTACATTTTTTAAACAGCAATTTGGATGTAATTAATAATGGAATCAGAACTACAGTCAAAGATCGATAATCCATGCATCCATAATCCACAATTTTCTATAATTCGCATTACTTTACGAATGTAAATGGTGAACTAAACAACTGAGAAAATTTATAAATTCGTGATCAAAAAATTATTTTAAAAAAATGATGAAAAATAATTGAAAAATATTATAATAAAACATCTACTTTTTCTTAATATAATCTATAATACACTATAATCTACAAAATTCCATAATCTTTGGCTCCAACTAGTGTGGATTATAGAACTGTGACTGTATAATAAAAGCTAACAATATAATTAACCATTAAAATAAGTATTAAACTCAAATAATATGAATTTAAATTATTGTTAAAATGATTAAAATATTAAAAGCAAAGGTCGACTTAATAACCAATGTTGTATGATTAAATATTCATTACAAAGATGAAATATATTTTTTATAAATTATTCAGTGAAACTTGTCTAATTTACATTAAAATCATAAAATGGAAAGTTTCACTTCTGGTTTGGCTGGATTTAATAACCAAAAAAGCTTGATTAATACACAAATATATTTGGTAAGAAGATTGTTATTGCCAGCAATAATCTGGAATTTTTTCAGAAATAAATTTTTCTTCCTTCATGAAAAAACATATATTCAGTAATAATAAAAAAATTACTAATTAAAATATGTATGGAATTGATGTAACTAAAAAAGCCAAATTTTGTCCCTATATTTGAACTGAATGTTTTGTTGTTTACATCTGTAAATTATGTGCGGATTTTAGGATTGCGAATTTCAGAGAATCTACTGTAATAACAAATAATTATAAATATTTGTTATAAATTAAATTGTTGAAAATTGTGTCACAAACTTTTCGAAGAAGTTGAAATTATTTTACATTATGTAAATTTAAGTTAATCAACCATAAAGATATTAGAGACCTTCTGTTGAAGATAAGATATCTAACATTTTGCAACATATTTTCTTCTAATTTTAACCAAGAAAGCTGTTAGACATTGCTCAACACAGTGTAGCACAAACTCTACTGCTTTTATCATATGAGAAAGTTTACATGTGCCTATTTAATTGGATTATGACAAACATTGTCTTCATATTAACATAAGTTACAGCCCTAATTATATCCTTATCAGGTGTTTTATGCTTGATATCTTTAGCAGACTCAAACCAATCTTTTACAACTTCTACACTGGTCAGTTCACATCTCTCAAATTTTATAAATATTTGTATAAAATAGTTTGCAGATAGATTATAGAGTATCGGGAAAGAGAGAATTGCACTTATGACGGTTAAAAATACAAAATATCAAATCATCTGGGGTAGCATCCCCAGGGGCGTGCTAAGAGGAAACTTTGCCCAGGGGAAGTTTCAATTAGACGACCCCCTCCACCAACTTGACGCTGAATCTCCCCAAAATGACGTTGTTAGTATAATTTGACTCCCCCAGGGTTGGGTTTCTGACGTCAGAAACTGGTTTTTGACATGACAAGCGTCAAAAACTGGTTTAAACCGTAAAAAACGTGTAATGCGATTTAGACATTTTAAGAACAAGAGAGAAACATCGAGTAATTTTTTATTTAAAATTAATTATACTGTAATTTAATAATTACAAAAAAAATTAAATTACTTTAATTGCAATAAAACATTGTTTTTTAGAATGTTCAAACAGAAGAAAATGATTTTGTACAGTTAATAATCTGGATCAATTTTATTTCATAGCATCCTATAGCACTTAACCAATTTATCACATTTATTTACACTCAAATGGTTTATTAGTTTAGAGTGTATGAAGCCAAAGTTACAAAATACTCTCTCAGTTGGTGCTGAGCTAGCAGGGCTTGATAAGCTGAAGCATTGCTAGTTGAACAAGTTTGGAAGCAGGCCAAATTTTCAGACTTATGAATTTTTTTTTTTTTTCCGAAAATGATAATATACAATACAGTAAAAGTGAATTTTTAATATTCCATATAATATTGTATATTTGTGGCAGATGTTTAATGTGAAATTTTACAGATCAGGGTGGTATTTGAGGTTTCTGATGAGGTTTTTGACAAGAGGTTTTAGCCATGACGGTTTAAACCACGGTTTTAACCGGATAAAACCGCACACTGTCAAAAACTTGCCAACCCTACCCCGCCCCCTAAATTTCTGCTCCTGAGGTGACCATCCCCATTGCTCCTCCTTTTGCACAGAGCTGAACATCCCATTGATCCGGGGAGGGAGGTGTGCCCCCTCTAGACCACACAATGAATTTGGCACTGATGTTGGTTAACATGAATCTAAACTGACATTCTCTTTTCTGAAATTTGCCAGGTGTTGGAAATAAATTTGGCCAATACTTAGATTCAATTTTTTGATGTTGAAACATATGTTATTATCTCTTCTATGTTTTGACTTATGTTATTATCTCTTGTTATTTATTTATTTATTGGTATTTTAAATGAAATTAATCAAAATCATGTTTTTGAAATGTATTTAATATCATTTTTAACATTTCTACAGTTGGGGAAAAAAACAATTTTTGGAGATTTATCACATGCGCCCGGCTAAGTGCCTTATTACCATGCATTTAATACAATTCACTGTAGTTCACTATTACATTGACTTTGGGTCTTTTATAAAAAGTTTGACACAATTTGGTTTTAAGAAAATGAATTTTTTGTCAAATGACATAAATGACTATGAAAAAGAAAAATGATGGATTATTATACTGGTCTATATATATTTAAAAGTGAATTATCAATACCAATTAGATAAATTATGTGTATATAAAAAAGATAAATGGCTTCTGATTCTGCAATTCCATACCAATCTCATAAAGCAGTAATGTTTATGTGTTTTTGAGGTATTATCTCTGAAATTATCAAGCTAATTTAAGAAATAATGGGGGGAAAATGGTTATAACCATCTTTGCTCCATAACAGAGTGTATTTTATGTCAGTACACCAACCTCCATCAATGCAGGGTCAAAATAGGTCTAAAATTGTGATTTCTTTAATTTTAATAGGACTAGGAACTTGTTGTGATAGTTAGTTTTAACTATTCGTTATGAACAATTTCTAAAAGGTTAAAATTTTTAATTTGAAAAATAAACATAAAACTTTTCAGAAAGATTTTAAATTATGATTTATTTGGAATTTCTGGGTTACTATTGGAGTTAGAAGCTATAACTTTGGTATCACAGTAAATTATATGGTGTAAATGCTCGTTTAGAATGGATTCTAAAAAAATATATGCTTAACTCTTAACTTTATTGCATCTGCGGAAAAACAGATATTCAACAATATAAACTATTTTGAGGTATCTCACACCATTTAGAATACAGTCCATTCTCTTAGAATATAAAACATTTTTTACTTAGAATTACTCAAATGATAGCGGAGCATCTGTTTATGCTCTTGACATCCTTTCAAAGAATTAAAATTCCAATATAAAATAATCTAGGGTTTTATTTTCTGTATAACTTTTAACATATTGTGTACTTCCAATTTATATCCTTGCATGGTTTGCTTTCCCTTCATTTTAAACAGTGTATACGAATTTATGTATAAGATTTTGTAATCTTGTGATTTAGTTTGCTTTTTTCATCATTTCAATTTATTGCAGTATATGGCCAATTAAAGGTAACAACTTATTTTCTTTACTTATCGCAAGTTATTAAATCTATAGTCTTAGCAATATCTTTCAGACTAATCCCTGTGATGGAAGCCATAGTTTAAGAAAGATTTCTTAACTAATAACTCAAATAATACCTTATAGGGGCATTTTATTTATGGTGTATATTAGTTGCTGATAGGGATTTTACATGCAAAAGAAAAACAAACAAACAAAAACATAAAATACAATAAAATGTTGTTTATATAAAGGAAAGTTTCAGTTTTAAGTATTATGTAAAACTTAATTTTTTAATACCTATAAACTCTAAAATGTTAAAATATCCCCTTAGCCAAATATTCAGGTTAAATGTATGCCTTCGACTTCAAAAGACTATAAAAGTCAGCAAAAATGAAAGCTAATAAATACATAAAATTTTAGATCAGCATAAGTTCTAAAATTTTCAAAGAAAAACAACTAAAGAAAAATATTTTATCAATAATTTATTTGAGTAAAGATGATAGTTTTAGTAAAATATTTAAAAGAAAAATACCTACTGGTATAGAGTAAATTTCTTTCGTTCATCACAGACACAAGGCCAACACAAGGAATGAGTCACGATGAATAAATCCATTCAGGTATAATGAATCTCCTTCAAAAGAAATGTTCAGCTAATTTTAACTAAATATTTATTTATATAAAAAAAATACATATTTTTCCTAATTCGTGAATCTATTCTTTATATATATTCTCGGATTATAAATTGAACGAAATTTGATTTTGCAAGAACTACGGAAAATTTAACTTAGATTCTTAGGTAAAACTTGTTTCCTTTAATGAATGTTAGGTAACCAGTATTGCATTCAGTGAATAAATGAAGAAACTATGTTACTTATATAGCCATTGCAACAGTTTAATTAATAAATAATATTAGTAATTAATATTCACGGAATGCATAAATCAATTTAAATGAATCATGATGTAATTCACGAATCATTCTTTCATCGGCGTCTTGTCTCAACCATTCTTTATAATATTATATATCTTTTTAAATATAAATTTACTGTACCCGCAGATTTCTCAGATAAGCCATCTTTTATCTTTTGTCTGAGATTGTACCCAACCTCTTTACTAAAATAAGTTAATGTTAAGGTAGGGTAGTTTATTTCGTTAATCTTCAACTAAAAACTGTAATCTGCTCTTTGATATACTGCATAAAATTTCATGTTTCGCAACTTTAATTTTTGCTACTTTATCATTGTCATTTAAAGCATTAGTAAGATGTCTTATTTATAGCCGGTAAATTAATTTATTACCGGTTTTTATTACTATTATTATTTATTTTTAAGTAGTTTAGCTAAAAATTGTAATTTAGAAACAGCAAGTTAGTTTGGACTTTTTTTTTAAATGTTTAATTTTAAAATACACTGTGTTGCTCATTAAGTGAATTTGAATATATTCTGGTGAACTGAAAATAAATATTTTTTTTTAACAATTAATTGCATGATGAAGTTCTTCTATATAGTTTATCAAAATTTTATATAAGAGACACATACATTTAAGAAACCTAGAAGTAGCAAGACATTTGGTGCCATTGAACTTCGCAAGGAGTCAACAAAAATTTTGTTGTTACCACTTTTTTTCTTAAATTCTTACCATACCTATTGTGATTTTCTTTGGAATTTAGATTAGTTTGATGGATTAGCTTGATTCCTTTGGATGGTTAGATTTATAATGCATTTGTGGCATGAGTAGAGATAGGAATGCTTGGAAAAAAAAAACAGAAACATTGGGAAACAAAACGTTTTTATTTCAGTTTTTTCCCGAAGGCTTATTTTTCAATTTTTCCAAACTGGAAAATTTGAAATTTCATTTGTAAAATAATATATTGAAAATTTTGTAATAGCTACATTCTCATACTCTTAATTTTATTTATTTTTATGTTGAGTGTCCCACATGAAAACTTTAATATGGGTAATCTGATCTCTCAGCAGAAATCTGTTTGAGAAGACCTGATGGATCCTTCACATTTTTTTTCTAGTTTAAAACACAAAACCCTTCTCAAATTCTCTCATGAAAAATAGACATTTCAGAAAAAAGTTTAATCTCTAAATTGAATCTTTTACAAATACAGTGATTGAAGAAAAAAAAAATCTCATGTCATGTAGCAACCGAATCTTATCAAATTGTTATATGAATAACCTTATTAAAAATGTCTAAATAAGAACCTAAATATAGTAAATAATTTCTAAGTCATAAATTCTGATTATATGAAAAAAATCTAGATAGAGATAGGAATGCTTGGAAAAAAACCAGAAACGTTGGGAAATAAAACGTTTTTATTTCAGTTTTTTCCCGAAGGCTTATTTTTCAATTTTTCCAAACTGGAAAATTTGAAATTTCATTTGTAAAATAATATATTGAAAATTTTGTAATAGCTACATTCTCATACTCTTAATTTTATTTATTTTTATGTTAAGTGTCCCACATGAAAACTTTAATATGGGTAATCTGATCTCTCAGCAGAAATCTGTTTGAGAAGACCTGAAGGATCCTTCACATTTTTTTTCTAGTTCGAAACACAAAACCCTTCTCAAAATCTCTCTTGAAAAATAGACATTTCAGAAAAAAGTTTAATCTCTAAATTGAATCTTTTACAAATAAAGTGATTGAAGAAAAAAAAAATCTCATGTCATGTAGCAACCGAATCTTATCAAATTGTATATATGAATAACCTTATTAAAAATGTCTAAATAAGAACCTAAATATAGTAAATAATTTCTAAGTCATAAATTTTGATTATATGAAAAAAATCTAGATATATAATTAAATGCAACTTCTCTTTATAAAAATTAATTCATGTGCAAAATTATTTCAATAATATGTCAATTAATGGGAATGGTAAAATTAAAAATTTAACATAAAATTTGAAGCATACATTTATTACTTTCTTCTATCTTTACAAGAAGTAAGTATTGAATTCGTGAAAATTTTGACTTCCAGTTTTTGGTGTATTTATATGTTTTAGAAGGTCCTGAACACGATTTGGTGGTTTTTTGAAAATATCTGTCACTCTGTGAATCTAAATGTGACAAAAATTTTATGGGCACTCTATCTCAAGAACTGATGCACATAATTTTGCAAAACTTTAGGTGCAGTTACACCTTGATATCTTGAGATGTTTAGTTATTAGTGTATATCACCCAACCGATGGCGCTGCTTTGCTGCATTATTTCCACAATAGTTCTATCTCAAGAACTAAAAGACAATTTTTCATCAAACAACAGATTCAGCCAGTTCCCAATATATATTAATGTTGTTTAGTTTCTGGTGTAAATTGCCCTATAGATGGCACTACTATGCTGCATTTTTCAAGATTTCATTATAGCTGATTAATTAAATGTTTTTTCAAGGTGTTGAATCTAAAATTGACCTCCATTTTACCTCCATAATATACAGTAATGCTGTAAAACATGGGCAGTTAGCATTAGAAAAGTACAATTGCAATGAAAAAAATCCATATTTTATTACAAGTAAATACATTCCAAATTATACTTCCCTTCTTGATTAAACTTTGAATTTTAGTAGTTTTCTAAAGCACAAGAGAAGTTTATCTCTGTGTGTAACTGCTTTTGTTAATTCCCCCTCAGCATTTTTTATTTGTAGTGTTCTGTTTTCATAACTTTTGAGTTCCACTCTTAGAAATAAGAAACTGCCATATGGAAATATTATTGAATATTGTTTCTCACTCAAGAATGAAATACCAGATTTCAGGATAAAAAAAAATAAATAAAGTATGCTTAATTTAACTTAAAAAAATATTTTCCTGATTTCAGTGAGTAAAAATCTAACAGTCAATAAATCCTATGCTGTTTTTTTAGTTGCAGACCTGAGAAAGCCATACTAAAACTTAGTTTTGTTTGAATTAAGATTATAAAACTAAACCAAAACTTTTCTGAGTTGAGATTGGAAAGATTCCAAAACTAAACATATTTTTTAAAGGAAATAAAATTATAATTGTAAAAAAAAAAAAAAAAAAAAAAAAAAAATCTAATATTGTAAAAATATGCATTTTTAGAATAAACAATATATATTCACAATATGATATTGACACTGATATTCACAATAATGATAAAACTGCAATAATTTATTTCATTAAACTAATATCATTTACTTAAAAACTATACTTTTGTAAATGGAATACATAATTAATTTCATTCCAAACTGTAGGCATATTGGCTCAGGTTTTTACATTAGACCAATTGGTAAATAAACATGTAACTGAAAAGTCATTTCAACAGAGATATGATATAACAAACAATAGCATTGAATAAAACTTCTTAGGCTGTGAAAAAAAAAAAAAAAACTAAATTTTTATAAGCAGGCTTTGCTTTTTTGTTTTTATTTTGTAATATAAAGTTAAAATAATTTTCTTTTTATACAAATAAATCTAAAAAAATGTTTATTATTTAATATTCTCTAAGAAAATATATTTTAGGGAAAAACAATTATGAAAAATCAATTTTTCCAACTTTTCCGTTTTTCTCTGAAAAAAAAACTGGCAAAAAAAAACAGCTTTTTTTCCACCACTTTTATTTTTCTGGAAAATTTACTACATCTCTAGGCATGAGTTTTGTGTTTACTAGTACTTTTGTATATTGTGAACTGTTATATAGTATAGTATTACTGATTTTTAGTAGTTTAAAACAATTTTTGTGTGGTTTTGTCAGAAAATGTGAATGTTGTTGAAATTTATTTTGGTAAATTTTGCACACATTGCAGCCTTCTTTTGCAAATAGTATGTTTATGGGTGGTTTTAACTTTTGTTGTGTGGAATGAGCAATTCTAATTTCCAGGGCAATTTTTTGCTTATTAGCAGATGGGGAATTGAAAGAAGATTTTTGTATTTTTTTAATGTTTGTGTGTTGCTTAGTGATAAAGATAATAATAATAATAATATATATTAGGGATGTACCGAATATTTGGTATCTATTCAATATTTGGCCATGTTACTGAATATTCACTTAGGCCGAATATCAAAGTATTTGGCCGAATCCAATACTTAATAAAGCCTTTCAAAACACATTTTTTAAAACTTTTCACAACTTTTACTTTTAATTGTCAATTTATAAATTTATTTAAAATAATTAGAAAGAAAATCATATTTAAATAAAACAGAATGTTTTTACATTATTTATTTGCTGTTTGTAAATTTTAACTTAAGAAAATTAACCATGAGAAGGATTAAAATGGTGATTTATTACAATTCTCCTTAGGAATAAATGATGCGAGTGCAGATGCAAGTTCCTAAATTTTATTTAACAAATACTCTGTTTATTGCTGTTCCCAAATAAAAGTCCTTAAACAAGAAAGAAAAACTTTTGAGATTAGTAATAGCTATCAAGGCAGACAATTTTTGTTCATGAAACCATAATCATAATCAATTTATTGAATCATAAGTACATTGTATTTGTATTTCATCTCACTCTAGGACGAACTTGTGTTTTTGTTTGTTGCATTAACAATAAATAAGATACCATAACAATATTTTCAACTCACATGCTTTGATTTCTGTAAAATATGATATGATGGGAAAGATGGAAAATGCCACAATTCATAAGAAAAGAACTAGACATTTCTGAGCTAGACATTCCTTTATTCAGAATTAAGTTGAAATTATACTTTATATTGAAAAAAAAATCTGCCTTGAATTATTTTTAAAAAATTATGAGACTGTACAGTGTTTTTCTTCAACCATTTTTTCATTATTTCTCTTTCATTTTGAAATGTTTGTTTCGATTTGTAGAAGAAATCATGACATGTAAAATTTTATTAATTAAAAAAGTCTCATAATTGTGCTTCTTAAATAAAAAAAAGGTAGATTTTTTTTTCAACACTAAATATTCCTTTAAAAAGCTCTTGTTTATCAAAATATACGTTTTTCTTATTAAATATTATGCAAAATTGTTTTAAAAAGTAAGATTTTAATAACTTTAAACTTTGAAATATAAAAAGTATTTGGAAAGCCGAATATTCGGTATTTGGCCGAATAGTTATTATTCGGCAGGCTGAATATTCGGTATTCGGCCCAAAATTACTATTCGGCTTGCCGAATATTTGGTATTCGGTTCAGCTGTCGGCCGAATATTCGGCATTCAGTATTCGGCCAAAATCACTATTCGGTGCATCCCTAATTTATAATGGGTGATTCTCAAAATAGGAGACTATTTCGAAAGAAAAATCTTTAAAAAATTACTGTTAGCAAAATTTCTGAAAAAATTAGGTGTTGTTAATATAGTATTAGGTATACTTTACAAGTAGTCAGCAGAGCTAAATATTTAAAAATTAACTTAAAAAAATAATTAGTATTTTTTGAGCCATGCTAATGACAAAACAAATTGCATGGAATAAATATATTAAGAAATTTTTATTTTCTTAAATATTTTTTCTATATTTATTAGCCTTCCTTTTCAACAAACGGTTTCCATTTTTACATATATACATATAAAGAGAATAAAAACATTACCAAAGAGCAAACTTTGTTTACATGAGCAACATTATGACACTAACAATATAAGAAGCTGTCTTAGTTATTTTCCTACACATTTAATGCATATTTTAAGGATAATAAATGTAATACCTAAATTTATATGTAAAATTAAACTTTATAAAGGATACAATATTAAGCACTGGTTACATCTATGCACATAGGAGTCTTTAGCATGGACAGAAAAAGCATGCTAATGACACTGATATTTGTCCATGCTAATGACAAATTTTAATTTAAATAAGATTATGAGCCATAATATAATCACAATGCAATTGTCTTTTCTGGGGCTTTTTAAAACACAAAAGTTCTATGCAAATAAGTAAAATAAAAATTTTAACTATAAAATAAACATAAAAATTATTATCCATTCTAATGACATACAATTGATCTATGCCCCTAATATTCAACTTCTTTTCTGAAAATACAATACATGCTTCTATTTTCTGGCTGGGATAAAATGGCTACTTGTTGCCATGGAGAAACTTTATACTTTCAAACTATTTTTATATGTGGGAATGAAATTTTGATTAATAACCAGCTGTTATAGTATGACCTTGTTTTGAAAATAGAATATGGAGGACAAACTTTAATCCATTTTTTATGTACTATAATTTTATTTTTAAAATGAAATTTATTGGATAAATCCTCTCCTTGACTAATTTAAAGAAAGAATAGCATTTGTTTTATTTTATAAACATGATATTAACTCTGAAAAATGCTAGTATACACAAGGCACAGCTGCTGTGGACATCCATGCTAATGACATTTTGAACATTTATTCTGTTATTTTAAGATGTTTTTAACTAAAAAGTGAGTAATTTTTGAGAGCAAATAATGAATAATATTTAGACAAACATATCTAAATATAAAAACATGACAGAAAACCTCTCAAATTTTTTTGCATGCCGAAAGACATAAATTGTCCCCTATTTTGAGAATCACCCATATATATACCGTCAAAGTTCAATAATCCGTACAAGCTGGGACCAAAGGATCTGTGGATTATGGAATATTGCGGTTTATAGAGTACTATGGATTATGCATCATCTAGATAGCATTTTAATTTTATAATCAGTATAATATGAAAATATAAATAAGAAATATAATAATTAATTTAATATATTATCTCAAAAAATGCCTTTTTAAAGTTATATTATTATAAAAATTGATTGCATTTAAATAAAAAAAATAACACACATAATCCATAATACAGTTTGTTTCTTACTGTTAATATAATAAAAGAGTTACATTTAAAAAAAAATTATGCTTTATTATGATTTTTTTTTTCAATTTTTTTATTATTTGTTTAAAAAACAAATTTTTGGATCACAAATTTTTACACTTTTTAACTGTTCATTTCACTGTTTACATTTGTAAAGGGACATGAATTATAGAAAATTGCAGATTATGGATACGTGGATTATCGATCTTCGACTGTATATATATATATATATATATATATATATATATAAAGCTAGCTTTGATTGAATGGTGAAAGAGGGGCTGATTGCTTGAAGATATGAATATTCAATGTGTGGAAAGGATTTTTATTAAAGCATCCTTTCCACACTAATGATAATAATTTAATTAATGTAATAATTAAATTATCATTATCATACATTATGATACATATTAAATGATCATTATGATACTAATGATAATTTAATTAATGATATATGAATATACAGTGATATAATAATAATTTAATTAATGGTACTAAACACTGTATAAGTGACATTATTTGTTGAATGTAATTTTTTATAAAGAAAGAATTTGTAACAAATCAAAATTTTGTTAAAAATCTATAAATTCAACAGTTAAAATGTGAATAAAAACAATCTTAAATTTAAAAATCTGTAGCAAAAATTTCATAACAGATAAAAAGAGTTGTAAATCTAAAAATCATTAATAATAATAATAATAATTAATAACGGAAAAGTTGTTATTCATGTTTTTTTTAAATTGAAAAACTTAAAATGTTTAGCAAAAAGAATCTAAATATCCAGAACAGAAAATTCGTAAAAATCAAAAAATCCAGAATGATAAAGTTGTAAATATGTAGAGCAAAAAGTTTGAAAAATTTTACATGTCTGGATTGAAAAACTTTTGTAAATATAAAAATCCAGAGCAGAAAATTTTAAATATCTGAAAGAACTGGAACAAGAAACTTGTGCAAATCTAAAAACATGAATTGAAAAAATTGCAAATATCTAGAAGTTTAAAACCAGAAAATTTGTAAATACAAATCCAGAGCAAAAAAGTTGTACAGACTTAAAAATCTAAAACAGAAAAGTTATAAAAAACTAAAAATCCAGAACTAAATCTGTAAAAATAAAAAAAAAAATTGTAAAAAAAAAATCTAAAAATCTGGAGCTAAAAGAATGTAAAAATCTAAAATCCAGAGCAAAAATGTAAAAATCCATAGTGAAAACCTGAAAAAAAAAAACATCCAGAGGAAACAAATGTAAAAACCTTAAAATCCCAAGCGAAATATTAGAAAATAACTAGAAATATGGGTTTAAAAAAATGCTGTAAAAATATAAATATCTTAAAAAAATTGTAACAGTTTAAACATCCAAAGTGAAAAATTCATAAATATCTTAATTTAAAAGTGAAAAATTTGAAAAAATTAAAAAAAAAAAAATCTGAAGGGCATAAAAAGGCTGAAAATATGTAAATTGTTTGAAGTTTATTTGTGGGATGTTTACTTTAAGAAAGAAATTTCTATTGAAATTGTGTAGGAAGTTTTTAATAAACATTTTCTGTTACTTAAAAAAGGTGTTACACAATATATTGAAAACAAATTATTTTTGACATGTTCTGGTTCCAATCAAAAGCATGGCTAATATTTATTAGCAGACTTTTAATGTTGTGAAACAGAATGACCATAACTGCTTGATATAGATCAAGGGAAATTCTTCAAAAATTCATTTATAGATTTATTTCAAAATTCTCACAAACATTCAAAATTTTTGGGCGATTTTGTGTTTTATCTGACACTCCTGGTATTAATATGTTTAACAATACAACATTTGTGCAAAACTTCTTAAAACATTAATCTTGTTGATACCAATGTCAGTACATCTATTAAATAACATAAACACAAATGAGTTAAATTTATTTTCATTGAAAAAAATTCTAATATTAAATTTTCTTTTATAATATCTGTATTATTGAAATATATTACAGATATTACAAAATATATAAAATTTACAATAGATATAAAAAATAAATAATTCATTAAAACATAATATGTGATTTAAAATTATTCATTTTTATAAAAAATTATTTTAATAAAGCTACTCCTATAAGTAAATGAAAATAAAATTTTGACCCGAAATCCCCCTCCAAAATGTTTTTCTGTCTACGGTTTTGATTCCTTATAAAAAATTACAAATACTTTAATAAAATATTTTCAAGAGTAAATTTATTATAGTAGATGTTAGTGTTTTTCCATATGATTTTTATAGCTGTCATTTCATGTGGAAATTAAATAGGATTTCACAGACTGCATTACGAAATCCTTAAACCCTTGAAGGGCGGTGAGATAAAATATATTCCACTTAATTTTAATTGTAAAATGCCACATTGACACCAAAATTTTGAAATTTAAAAAAAATTAAATATATGTAGTATGTAAAGAAATTCTTTTATTTATTTTTAAATAAATTTGTTTTTAAATTCTGGTGTCAGTCAGTCGTTTCACCATTTTAAGAATGCAAGTGCTTTGCACCTCAAAGGGTTAAACATTGTTCATATAATTTCCTTAAACATTACTGCTACACTCATATTTCCAATTGCAAAGCTTTATTATAAATGGTGCAAAATATGATGGCATAAGCAAGAGTTAAATACTACTCCTATAATTTCCTTAAATATTACTAATAATATATTTTCTAATTGGTAAATTACCATTAAGAATCGTCATTATTAAGAACCACCAGTCATTCAAAAAGGCCTGCAATAATTAATGCTATTCATATGGAAAAAAATTTATTAAGATATTTTGGTTGCATTTCAGTGTTTTTGAGACTTTATTTTATTTTATTTTATTTTATTTTTATTTATTTATTTATTTTTGCATTAGATAGCTGAGATCGATTGGTGCAAAGACTGTTCTTTACATTTTTAATTTAAATTGCAGTTTAATTTTTTTTTTTTTTTTTTTCTATGGGTTTTGAAACTAGTTCTGAAAACGAAAGTGCCCACATTAAAAATATCTGTAAACAAAACCGAAAAAGTTAAAAATGGCCTTCATGCAGATTAATCTCAGCTATCTAAAATGAAAAAAAAAATTAAATAATAAAATGCAACCAAGATATCTGTATAAATTTCTTCTATAGGTTAGCGTTAGTGGACAGTTCTTTTCACTTGATTGAAGTAGCCTGTTAATAGTCTTAGTTTACTTAACATTCTTCCAAAGTTAACTGTTATGATATCTTACTTATAATCTGCTGCTGCGATCCAGAACTGATATAAATAACATTGAATGTTTGCTGGAAATGTATGTAATATATTACCATATATCTATATTGCCAAAAGTGTAATATAATCAAATACTTTTGAGTGTCCCTGTAAATGAATCATTAAATGTGCATGCTTTATACGCAATAATAAAACATGCTTTGGTGACTCTAAATAAGTTTTATCAAATCCAAGTACATTTACTGGAATTAGAGTGTGGTCAGATGGAGAGACAAAGCAAATGAATTACCACTTTTCAACTGTGTAGGGCAGTGATAAAAATAATAATGTTAAAGCAGTTATTTTAAAAGAGAATTTTAGTATAAGAATAAGAATTATCCAGATGGAACACCCCCTTTCCATGTTAATTTTTTTTAACAGAAAAACATTTACAATGCTGAAAAAAGAAAATGCTTGAAAATAAATAAAACTAAAGTAAGTATTTTAGTTTAAAAAAAATCTATTTGTGGTTTCATTTTGCATAGCAAAACATATTATCTATATACTCAAAATAAATGGTCTGATGTGTAAAGATTTCACATCTAATTTCTCCTTCTCAGCACGAAAATATGACTAACAAAAACAAACTGATGTATTTAAATTTTATAGTTAATAGATTAGCAGAGGTAGAAATTAACTATGCAGAGAAAGATTTGCTTTTAGTCTCTAATCCTGTAAAAGTTTAAGTCCTGAAATTCAAATAACTACATACTGTATGTTGATGAAATAAACACAAGTAAGTTGCAATTAACTAACGTTTACTTAAAAAGACATAAAAATGATAAAACAATATAATTAACAGTGGTATTTAAATCTCTTTTACAATTAGAGCAATAAATAAAATAACTGACTTCATGGCATTTACATCTGTGAATATGAATTATTCCCCTTGCGAATCTTGACGAACTGAAGTAATAAATGCAATTCAATAAAAGCACCTACATGTACACTTGAGAAACTGTTAATACTGAATTAAAACACATATGCAATTACCAAAACCTTCCTCTACTTCATTGGTCACCAGACTCAAAACACGAACGACGAAAAACTCTTTCGACCTGTAGATAGCTCATTCCAAATACTAGGGCACATCCTTATATTTTTAAAAAGATGCACCTGTTATGAATTTTAAATATTTAACACAAATTAAGGTGATCTGATTTCCTCACTTTCAATTGCCTTTGGGATATGCTGCCACCAGAAATTTGAAATTTTTTTATTTCAACATAAAGAAAAGCAATTTTTCAACAATTTCCCCTGAAAGCTATAAAACTTAATTAAAATTGTTTGGTACAAATCTTAATTAAACTTAGGTGGGATATAATATATCCCACTGTTCTTTAAGATGTCAAAATTCTCTTCAGAATTTTTTTAATACAAAATGACAAAGATTATTTACATGCTGCAATATCGAAGTTATATCCGAACTGAAAAAGAACAACAAGCAACAAAAATTTCACAGAAACATTTAAAATAAACATAATTATAATCTCTTGTAAAATAATAAATTAAAGCAGCATTATTGGGAATATTATGCAAAAGTCCTTACAAAATACAGTTTCAAACACCCGAAATTGAAGTTGAAATCTTGTCATTGCAAATTTTTTGACTTCTTAAACAAATCTCTAAAAATTCCCGAATAATTGCTTTAAATGGATGGTCTTGTTTTTATGATCTGTAATGATATAACGTTACAATTTCCAAAACTGCCCGCCGGCGGCAAATTGGAGTGCGGTAGGAAAAGTTCATAATACAAAAGAGTGGTCTGAGGGCTTTCCGATAATATGTCACATGATGGGTCCAAAAAGAATTTGGAATTTTTGACTCCTACTTTAACCCTCTCAGGGGTGGAAATTTTAAGATCGCTCATGTCTTTAATTATTTTTAATAGATTTTTTTTCTGCTGTTTCATGCTTCTGCTTAAAATGACTGCTGAGATGTGCCAAATGTTCTAAATTGCTCGACACTCCCCCCCCCCTTTTAATCTCCTCAGGGACAACAATTTCTAAAATTGCCGAAATACGTGTATAACTATATTTTTTAGTAGATTTAATTTCTGAAATTTCAGTCTGCAAACTTAAATAGATGTTGAGATATAAGAAAACTTCCTGAATTTTTGACCCCCATTTGCCCCCCTTAGAGAGGGAATTTTCAGAAATCCCATCTTAGTGCGTGCTTACATCATAAGAAGTATATTTTCCCTAATTTTCATGTTTCTATATGTAGTAGTTTGGGCTGTGCATGTGCATTGATTATCAGTCAGTCAGAACAAACTATTTTATATATGTAAAATCATGTGTTGTCATTCATGAACCACCTTCTTTTCATCAAATGATATCGATAACAATGTCTATTTTTATTTTAAATTATTTATAATTTGTTTCTTTGTTTTCTTTTACCCATTTGCAATGATATACATTTAGGATTATGCATTTATTATTTGCATATTTTGCTGAAAAGAAAAGTAATGAGAAAGAATGTAGAGAAAAGAAAAAGAGAAGAATGAATAGAAAAGTTAATAAAATATTACTATTATATAATTTATTTCAAATAGAACAAAGAATTACTTACCATTTAAAAATATTTATTAATAGCCTTTCGTTACATAATGGATTAAAAATAGCAATACGATCTTCTTACATGGGATTCATACCCCCAAAAGAAATAATGTTGTATGTATATTAGGGTGGAGTGAAAAATCGAAAGTTGGAATTTTGATTTTGGATAGCAGCCAAAAGTTGCCTTTTTGTACCTTTAATACACATGCAAAATTTCATGAATTTTGAAAAACTTCTTGAGTCCCCTACCAGGCCATTTATATTTTCATTGATTTATACGATAGATTTTTATCGTAAATTGTACATTAACAGGATTTTTTGGTAATATAGTTTGATATTTTTATATTTAAAATGTATAGTGTAATTCTTTTCATTATTTTCAAACTTTAAGTCTTTATTTTTAAATATTTGAAACAGTTTATTGAGTTTTAAAAATTGTATGTTATCATTTTTACAGTCAAAATGAGTACGTGTGTAAACAAATCGAAGTTTACCATTACTAGAAGTTGGTGATTCTTCAAAACTAAATAAAGCTGTTTTGCCAACAATAGCAGAATTCTATAAAATATTATTATTATACAAAACAATAAATGAAGCACATCAGTAATTGTAAAGTTTCGTCAAAACCAGAGGTAAAAAAAAAAATCCTGAGAGAAAAGATCGAAGGCAATTATTGTGGTTTCCCAAAGACGTATTGATCAAATGACAGACAACAATTTTTCTGAATATAAGATGCTTATTCAATTCCCCAAAATCAAAAGAAATTATGGAAAATTGGAGATATAAGGAAGAACTATAATTTACAAACATAATCTCTGATTTTAACAGTCAAATGAATTTTATTTGGGACACATTACACCATCTTTTGAACCAGGAAAGATCATTGCAGGAAGTATTAAAATATTGCACTGAAAAACATTTAAACCTTGATAAATTTATGGCAATAGGTTGTGACGGAACAACTGTAAAAAGTTAGATAAAAAATCATGCTAATAGATTTTTGAAACTAAGATTTAGTCGTCCGTTTTGAATCGAAAATCGAAAGTCCCATCTTTTCAAATGAAAAATTTCTCTGTTAGATTCAAGTATTCGAAAGATGCGTAAACTTAGTTGTTGAAGCGCCATTAGTGGCTGTAGTAGTAGAAGCAAGAGCCGGATATATATGAGCAAAATCAAATCACGAAAGGTAATACCTAATTTTGATAACAAAGACCAATATAAATTAGAATGAAATGAAAGATCATTGTTTCCTCCGCACATAGCACTTGTCGTTAGAAGGCGCAACTGTGCGCAGAATGTTGTTGATGTACGGGAATCTTTTCCGCCAGTTGAATTAATGTAAGCGTAGCGTATCAACCACTACCAATCGTACGTAGCTGTCGTAAATAAATTGTACAGTTTTGTTCTGTATTAATAATTGATCCAGTTATCCTTACGATTAGTCAACATATTCAGAAGTCCTTTTGTGAGCTATCGACAAATCAACAAAGTTTTTGTTCCGCGCGAGCCGTAGAGATCGAATCTGTGCGACCAACCTATGGACATTTAGTTTCAATCTGATATGCGGAATTTAATTCAGTATTAAATTCATAAAAATGACTACCACTCCAGCTATCTCAGGAACTGTTGTTTTGAATAGTAAACGCGGCAACATTAAGGCCCAAATTACAAGAATAAATAATGCAATAAAGGGTTAGCTTAACGAAAAAGAATTGGAACTGAAATTCAACTCTGTTCTGAATTTAAAGAAAAAGGTCAACGAACTGCGCAATGAAGCTTACACAATCATAGATGACGCTGAGTTGGAAGATTATGAAAGCTCGTTAATGGAAATCGAAGATCAGCTAGAAGAATTAGAGGTAGGTTTAATTCAATTAATAAAACCTGTACCAGAGTTTCCCCCAGGTTTAAAAAGGGGCAGGGCGCTACTGCTCTGAAAAGGGCACTTTTTACATTCTTCAGGGCACTTTTTTGATTTTTAAGGGCACTTTTATAGAGTTGAATTTACAATATGGCGGTTCAAAAAAATCGTGGAAAAACAGAAATTTCATCAAAGAATCGAAAAAAAATCCAAAAATTTCGTCAAAAAATTGAAAAAAAAATTAAATTTTGTTAAAAGATCGCGAGAAAACGGCAAATTTTGTTAATGGATCACAAAAAATGGCTAATTTCACTAAAAGATAGCGAAAAACCGCCAATTTTGTCACGTTTAAACACGAAAAAACTCAAATTTTGAAAAAGGGGCGATAAAAAAATAGCACATAGTTCGTAACAGGAGTGGAATTGCCTCCTCTTTTTTCCCACTTCCGAAATCTGCCGTTTTATCGCAATTTTTTGACGAAAGTTGCCGTTTTTCGAGAATCTTGACGGAAATTAGTCGTTATTTTGCGATTCTTTAACGAAATTTGCCGTTTTTTCGCGATCCTTTGACGAAATTACGCGTCCTGTGGGACGCTTAAGAACTATATTTTGCGGGCGTCGTACACACGTCCGCTGGTGTTCATCGTTAGATCAACTAAGGGCATCAAGGGCGGTGTTTTTTTCTTTTAGGGGCAAGGAGGGTGCTGTTTTTTTAGCGAGGGGCAAGGAGGGCGCTATTTTTCCTATCGAAGGGCAAGGGGGGCGCAGCGCCCTCCTAAAACTGCCTGGGGAAAACTCTGCTGTACCTGATATTAGTGAAAGTAGAAATTCTAGTGTTGATAGAAACAGTTCTAATGAGGCAAAGATTAAATTGCCATCTATTAATTTACCCCAATTTTCGGGTCGTTACATTGAGTGGATGAATTTTAAACAGCAATTCACCACTTTAATTGATGATAATATCGAATTAAATGAAGCACAAAAATTGTATTATTTACAATCCGCACTCACAGGTCCTGTTAAACAATTACAAAATATTGATGATTCATATACTTCTCTATTCGAAGCTTTAAAAAAAAAGGTTTGAAAATAAAAGATTAATTGTAAATAGTCACATTTCAGAATTATTAAGCAACAACAAAATGAAAATTAAGAACGCGAGAGAGATCCGTAGTTTAGTTGATAATTTAAGCAGCCATTTAAGAGCACTCAGACAACTAAGCCTAGAAGCCAATAAAGTGTCCGAATCCATTTTAATGTATTTTGTTTTGGATGCTGAAACCAGAAAGGCATTTGAAATGTCCCTTAATTGTAATGAACTACCCGAATGGGAAATATTTATTGATTTTTTATTGAAACAAGCGCAAGCACTCGAGAATGTAAAAAAAAAAAAAAAAAAAACAGCTCTGTTATAAAATTGAAACCTGATATTGACCCCATAAACAAAAAAGTTTTGTTTTATCGAACGAAAAACCTAACTGTCAGCTATGCAGCCAGCTCCATTATTTATACCTCTGTAAGAGTTATTTGGGATTATCACCACAAGACAAATTAACTCAAATGAGAAAATTTAATCTATGTTTTAATTGTCTTTCAAGTATGCACGGTGTCAGTAGGTGCAATAATTTAAA
Organism: Maratus speculifer; assembly: GCA_964019185.1. Classification (NCBI taxonomy): domain Eukaryota; kingdom Metazoa; phylum Arthropoda; class Arachnida; order Araneae; family Salticidae; genus Maratus; species Maratus speculifer. The sequence goes on along the minus strand of CAXHSM010001376.1, from coordinate 16,105,557 downwards.
TAAAAAGTGCAAAGTGTGTTGTAAAACGCACCATAGTAGCCTTCACGACGCCAATTTTTCGAAAATTACTTATGAAAACAAACAAAGTGATTATATCGTAAATCAATCAGAATCAAAAACGGAGGAGAACGTAAATTCAAATCAATTAGAATGTAGGTCAAATATTACATCATTAAACTGTCAAGGCAACAATAAACAAACTAATTCGTCTGATACAAGTTATGGATTAATTTCAACAGCTGTGATTTATTTAAAAGGAATTAATGATACATATCATTCGTTCGTTGCTATTTTAGACACTGCAAGCAATGTTTCCCTATTTTTTACGTATGCTGCTGATATATTGGGATTAAAAGATATAATGTTGATTCCATAATTACAGGATTAAATGATTCTATCTGTAAAATAAAAAAGAAAATTCATGTAGAAATAACAAATAAGGATCGGAGTTTCAAAAATTCCAGTAAAATGTTTTTGGTTTCTAAAATCACGGGTTTAACCCCTTCAAGTGAAGTAGACATTTCTAGTCTCAACTTACCAGAGAACATTAATTATGCAAATCCACGTTTTTTCAAACCACAACGAGTTCATGTTTTATTGGGATCGGAAGTATTACCAATTACTTTTATCTGGTCAAATCAAAATTCCTAATAGTTCAATAATTTTGCAAAATTCACTGCTAGGTTGGATTGTAGGAGGCCAAATTTGTGACAAAAATGCAAGTAAATATAAGTGTCATTTATTAGAGAAAAACGAAGATTTAGATTTGAAAGTTTTTTGGGAATTAGAACAACTGGGTATAAAAGACCATCCAAATAGTGTAAATTCCGAAAAAATAATGGAAAAATTCCGGGAAACTTTGCGTTTCAAAAATGAAAGATATGAAGTTAATCTCCCGTGGAAACGGGACTGGGGAAATCTTGAAAATAATTATGAGGTAGCTGAAATTAGACACTATAATCTCATAAAAATAATGAAACGTGATCCAAGTTTATATGACAATTATCGTAAAATTTTAGATGAATATTTAAAAATGAACTTTATTGAAATTGTTCCTGAATCCAAAGAATTTTCTAACAATCCGATTTTCTACCTACCACACCATACAGTGTTTAAACAAGACAGTGTATAGACAAACTGTCGCATTGTTTTCGATGCGAGTTCACATGAAGCGGGACAGTTATCATTAAATGACTGTTTAGATGCCGAAATCAATCTTAACCCAAATATTTTTCATTTATTGATTTTTTTTCGCTTCAACAAAATTGCTGTTTTGGCCGATTTAGAAAAGGCCTTTTTGCAGATTTGTATACACGAAAACGACAGAGATGTCTTACGATTTATGTTTGTAGACGATAATCCTGTCACAGGTGATACATTTAAAATTATTATTTATAGCTTTCTAAGACTAACCTTTGGTTTGAATTCAAGCCCTTTTTTATTATCTGCTACAATTAAACAACATCTTAGTAAATTTGAAAAAGAATATCCAATAGTAACTGAAATACTAAAAAATTGCATTTATGTTGACGATTTAGTGACCGGGACGGACACTGTCTCAGATGCATTGACAATTTCTCAACAATCAAACCAAATTATGAAGAAGACGAGTATGAATTTCAGGAAATGGGTTTTGAATAACGAACTAGTAATGGAAACTTGGGAAAAGAATGGGTTTAGCACTCTACCTCAGTCCTCTGAACCCAATAAATCATACAAAGTTTTAGGCCTATCGTGGCAACCTAAACAAGACATACTTTTGATGGAAACTGAGAATTTATTAGAATTTTTGAGCAAGACAAAAAATACAAAACATTTTGTCTTACAAGTAGTAGGCAAAATATTTGACCCCCTGGGTCTAATATTACCATTTACTATTAGAGTTAAATGTTTACTACAAGAAATTTGGAGTAGCAATTTGTCACGGGATGAAGAATTACCCCCCCGATATTATAAAGACGTGGGAACAATGGTGTTCCGAACTACCTCATTTAGCAAATCTAAGAATTCAAATAAATGTTTTTCAGTTCCCTGATAACTCTGATTACGAATTAATACTGCACACATTCTCTGATGCTAGTCCAAAGGCTTACTGTGCTGTCGTATATTTACAAGTAAATTCAAGAAATGAATCCTTCATTAATATGATCACATCTAAGAGTAGAGTTGCACCCTTGAAAAAGGTATCACTTCCACGACTAGAACTTTTGGGTGCATTACTCGCAGCGCGCTTGACTTGTCAAGTCAAAGAGGTATTAGATCGTAAGGGACCCTCTTCTGTGTACTTATGGACTGATTCGCAGATCACCTTGTACTGGATCAAAGGATCTGCATATAAGTGGAAGTCGTTTGTGGGAAACCGTGTTAAAGAAATACAGTTACTGACAGATTCATCTAGGTGGTTTCACTGCGCAGGATCCAAGAATCCAGCAGATCTTTTGACACGAAGCAAAAAGTCCGAAAATCTTGTTTAGAATCCTATATAGTGGACTGGTCCAAAGTTCCTGAAAGACTTAGATATGTGCAAAAAGAAACAATCTTTAGTCATACCAGATCAAGAGATCTGCATTAAAGGACTAAAAAAGAACAACATTAGTGATAGTTTGGTAACTCTAAATTTATCTGCTGAATATTCTATTATTAATAACATTTTTTTACTAACTAACAATTTTACTAAATTAATTCGTATAATTAGTTTTATTTTTAGATTCTTTTTTAACTGTTCCAGCCCCGAGAAGAGAAGAAGTGGACCATTAACTCCGGATGAGTTAAGATATGCTGAATTATTTATAACTCGTTCAGCACAACGACAAGAATTTCCAGAGGAATTAAAATGTCTGGAAAAGGGTAAGATAGTTCATAGTAAAAGTAAACTTGCTTCATTAAATGTATTTTTAGGAGAAGATGGGTTGATTAGAGTTGGGGGGCGCTTAAGTCATTCAGAATTGCCATTTAACTCAAAATTTCCAATTGTGTTACCCTCTAATCATAAGTTAACGGATATTATACTGAATTATTTTCATCTGAAATATTTTCACTTAGGTCCACAAGCCTTGCTTTTTCATGTTAGACAGAAGTTTTGGCCGCTTAATGGCAGGAATAATTGCCGAAAAATCGTGCATAAATGTGTGAATTGTTTCAAAAACAAATCTGTAGTCAGCTCCCAAATGATGGCTGATTTGCCAAGGGAACGTATAACACCTAATCATGTATTCGGGGTAACCGGTATAGATTATTGTGGCCCATTTTCCGTTAAATTTAAAAATCAAAGGAAGGGTGTATTGAATAAAATTTATGTCTTAGTGTATGTATGTTTGTCTACTAAGGCGATACACCTAGACTTTGTTTCAGATCTCACTACTCAGGCCTTTATAGCTAGTCTAAAACGTTTCTTTGGGAAAAGAGGCAAATGTGCAAAAATATTATCGGACAATTCAAAAACTTTTATTGGAGCTGACATCGAGTTGAAAAAATTGCATAAATTAGTTTGCTTCCCAGATGAGGAATTATGTAATTTTTTAACCCATGAAGGTATCAAATGACAATTTATTCCCTCCAAATCTCCGAATTTCGATGGCATCTGGGAAGCGGGGGTGAAATCATTTAAGTTTCATTTAAAACGGGTAATAGGTGATCAAAAATTAACTTTGGAAGACTTTTTAAAGACTCTAGCTGAAATTGAGGGCGTCTTAAACTCCCGCCCCCTTACCCCGCTGTCCACAGATTTCGAAAATTTTGAAACTCTGACCCCTTCCCATTTTTTAATTGGCAGACCGATTACTTCGATCCCCGAACCACAATTAGAAAATATTAATGAAAACAGGCTGTCAAAATGGGAAAAATCGCCAAATTTAGCCAGAGAATTGTAAAACTTTGGAAAAGAGACTATTTAAACACTCTCCAAGAAAGAAGCAAATGGAAGTTTAAAAAGGATGATGTACAGAAAGAAACTTTGATACTAATAAGGCAGGAACATTTACCTTCTACCTAATGGGTAGTTGGTAGAATAGTTGAAGTTTTTAAGGGACGGGATAATATAGTGAGAACGGTAAATTTACAGTTACCAGATCGTCGAATTCTTAAGAGAAATGTCAGAGATATCTGTATCTTACCAGTTGAGTAACAAATTTCCTTTCTTACCTTAAGTAAACTCTCCAAAATATTATTTCTGTATTTAACCTAGTATTATAGTGCATTTATCCTATTATTATTGTGTATGTAACGTTTATGTCTCATAATTTTATTGTATGATAATTTTTGCAAAATTATGTGTTTAATTATATTGAAACTGTCATTTCAATCGCTGGGGGAGTGTTTCTTCTGCAAATAGCATTTGTCGTTTGAGGGCGCAAATGTGCGCAGAATGTTCTTGATGTACGGTAATCTTTTCCGCCAGTTGAATGGATGTAAGCGCAGCGTATCAACCGCTGCCAATCGTACGTAGCACTCTGTAAATAAATTGTACAGTTTTCTTCTGTGTTAATAAGTGATCCAGTTATTCTTACGATTAGTCAACATATTCAGAAGTCCTTTTGTGAGCTAACGACAAAGCAACAATCGTTTTGCAATACATCGTATATATTCTTTTCATTTTATTACTATATATTCAGAAAACTGCATTTCCTTTATATTTAGAGAACTATCTTTCATGTGCATTCGAAAAATAAAAGTGAAAGCATGTCTAATTATTGTGTTTACTCTTCTCTGCGACAATACGCTTCTCATTCTAGGGTTTTATTCGCAATTCAAAGAGTTAAAAAGCAAATACACTTATATAGTTCACAAGTATTACTTTAAGAAGTCATTTTTGTGGGTTATTTTACTGAAATCAGAAATTTAGTTTAGAGAAAAAAAAAGGTTGATTAATTTACACTACATTGTGAAATCTTGATTTTCACATAAAAAGGGCATAATCTTTAAGAGCTGGTAGGGAATTAAAATGAATTCCAAATAAAATGAAATTTTAACAATATATTCAGTGTGTCAAAAAGCAACATTTTAGACCTATCCAAAGAAAAAATTCCGAAAAAAAAATTTTTGGACTTTTTCACTCCACTCTAATGTATATGCATAGCTGCCGACTTTCAACTAATCTTCCGTAATACCTGGATATTTGACCCAGGTAAACGTCATTTCAAACCAGAAAATATATTTTATGAATCTTTATTTATTTAATTTGAGGTTTGTTATTGGAACGTACTTAAAATCATTTCTTTGAAAAAATTCTGGTATGAAACTCATTAAACCAGGGTTAAATTAACGCATTACCGATAATCAATGTCAGGTTGGCACCTATGTATATGTACAATCCCTATCTAATAAACCTTAGAGAAAAATGTAGGTTGAACAGGATCCTTATTTCTACTTAAATACACATATATGTATCTGTATCTATACTCAAGTCATATCTAAGAATGGATAATATAATTTAATGCATGACTTTTGTACTGTATAAGGAAATAAATCTTGTCTAATCTGATATTTAATTGACAATAAAAATTTAATGCTGTGGGTTAATTAACAGTGAGTTATTTATTTTTCTTTATCTTTTTAGATTCAAATATGTATAAAACTTTTTTGCAGTAACTTGATAAGTCATTTCCTTGGATAAAAATGGCAACAATCTCTTCATACTGATGCTTTGGAGAAATTTCTGAATTTCAAAACAAGACATTCTCACTAACATGTCAACAATTATAGGAGAAAATTTTTCCTCTGATGAACAGCACATTGTTCCTGAAAATAATGATAAGGAAAAACTTTTCTCCATTGATACAGGAGAAAAACCTTTTATTTGTAAAGTATGTTCTAAAAAATTTTCTAAGAATAGTTATCTAAAAAGACATCTCTTGACTCATACTGGAGAGAAACCCTTTGTTTGTGAAATTTGTTTGAAAAGGTTTTCTCTGAATAGTAATCTAAGAAAACATATGTGTACGATTCATACAGATGAAAAACCCTTTGTTTGTGAAGTATGTATGAAAAGATTTAATGAAATCAGTAATTTGAAAAATCATCTCTTGTCCCATAAAGGAGAAAAATCTTTTGCTTGTGATGTATGTTCCAAGGGATTTTCTCGCAATAGTAGTCTGAGAAGACATCGTTTGATACATACAGGTGAAAAACCTTTTGCTTGTGAAATATGTTCCAAAGCATTTTCTGATAAGGGCCACCTAAGAAGGCATCTCTTTATCCACTCAGAAGAAAAAAATTTTTTTTGTGAAATATGTTCCAAAGCATTTTCTCAGAATAGTAGTTTGATAAGACACATACAGGAAAAAATCCATTACTTGTGTAATATGTTCTAAAAGATTTTCTACTAAGAATAACGTAAGAACTCACCTCTTGACGCATACTGGGGAAAATCCATTTGTTTGTGAAATATGTTTCAAAGCATTTTCTCTTAATCATCATCTATGAAGCCATCTCTCGACTCATAAGTGAAAAACCATTTTTATCTGAGGCATGTTCCAAAAAATATTCTGATAGGAGTAACCTAACAAATCTCTTGACTTATATAAGTAAATAACCATTTGTGAAATATAGGTGTAAACTAACGGTCATCACTCGCCACGTGGCAATTAAAAAACGGCCATTGATCGCCACCCTAGTCGCCCCTCAGCGATTAAAAGATCTTATTAATTTCCTTTGTGAAATACATCTTTTTTCATGGCTATGTGTATCTCTACTTTTTTTACATCTAATTAATGAATTGGTTAATCCTTTCTTTCTATCGGATACAAGCAGATGTAGCAACTATTGCATTTTCTACATTTTGCTTTTTACCATTAACTCTTTATTTGGATTATGCTTTCAAGAAATAGTTTTTTTTCTACTAAATATAGTCATCAATTTTAATCCCACATGCATTTCATAAAAATTATACCATTTTTATCTTTGGATGTAAGGAAATTTTAAGGACATTGCTGTATTTTATATATTTCTCTCTTGCCATATGCTCACTAATTGTACCAGTAATAGTTGGCTGGTACAATTTTTTTATATTTGGGATTAAAGTTTATGTAGGAGGTGTCATAAAAGATTGAAACATAGCCAATTGCTTTAAAAAATCGGACAAAATTAGCACTTGCCACGAGGCAAGTAATACTGCATGTATAGCATCTGACTTTACTGCCACCAAGCAGACTTCCTTTACCTCACCAACACACTGGCACTCTCTGATTGCCTTAATAATTTAATCCGGGGTTTTAAAATCTCAGTCAAAGGAAAGAATATTTATATTTATCTGTACACTCACCAAACTTAATAATTTTCATTTGCCAATTCTGATGATATTAAATCCTACGAAGTTTTAAGTAAAAAAAAAAATTTCCAAGAAAGATGTGAAATTATTTTTAAATTTAAAATATTTAAAATTAAAAATACAATTCCCTTGTTTGTTTTATACAATGCATTAATATATATTTAAAGATAGTTTATCATAAATTTATCTGCAGTATTAATTACAAATTCATATTTTTACATTCAGTGGAATGCCAGTTTTATTTTTAATCAAATATTTGTAAATTTGTTACTCACTAGTCACTAAAAAAAGAAAAGAAAAATCATTTTTACCTATATTTTAAAAGTGGCTACTAACTTTTAAAAAGTGGCCACTAATGAAACTGGGTCTACATGCCACCGGCTACTAATAAAATTTCCCAGTTTTTTCCTATATTGCTTCTGCAACCCTCTGTTGATAGTTTCACTGACATAAAATGTAACTTATGTTTATGTTTAATAGGTTGTATTATCACCATTTCAATTTTTAAATCAATTTGATACGAGCTTCTGAGATTGCTTACAAATTGCTATGTAGAACATTTTTGTTTTCCGTGGATTTTTACTACTTTTAAATTTAGAATTTTTCAGTAAATGTTCTTAGAAATAATTTATATAAGTAATTAGCATACCAAATTTTATGTTTCTAGATCCTTCAGTAACACGAAAATTGCATTTTTAAAATGTTTTTTGTTCTTGCACTCCCTTTGTGTTAGTGGCATCAACATAAGGCCTGTCTTTTAATTAAGGTAAACACAATCATTTTGGTACCATTACTTTTGAAATTTGCTTGGTAGTTTCAAAGGTTAGCCCCTACAAAAAAAATATTTTACCTTCTTATAATATATTATAGATATGAATGTGCAGTACAATTATAAAATTATATGATTTGTGCTATTTGCTTTTTCCTTTATGTGTTTATCACAAAAAGCTTTTTTATGTTTAACTAACAGACTTGACTGAGGTCTTTTATAATAACCTGCAAAGCATACAGTCTTCATTTAGCTAGACTGTACATCACAGATGGAAAAACAAATACCTAATACAGGGTGTATCTAAACTCTTGGGCAAAACTTTAAGGGGTGATAGTACACATCAAGACAAACAATATTAAATAGGAAACTAAGGGTCCCAAACGTCTTCCGAAGGAGATAGGCGGCATTAAAGTTTGGGGTCCAAAATTTCAAATGATTATAAAAAACTGAAAAATTCGTCGATTTGTTACACTAAAACTATTCTTTATGTCAGTATTGTCTTGAAAATAAATTATAAAGATAAATTTTAAAAAATGCTAATAGAAAGCGCTTTAGACTTTGGAGCAACGAAGAATTATTTTTTATAGTTATTATCCCATTAAATTTTTTTAGAGTTTAGACATAGACTTAAATTTTGAGCTGAAAATCTAAACCGTTAGGAGTGTTTAAGTAGTGCAAACTGAACTGTATTTAATGGGGGCGGGGAGGTTCAAATTTCAAATGACTATAAAGAACGAGAAAATTAGTCAATGATTTGCGGATTTCACTAAAACTATTCTTTATGTCAGTATTGTCTTGAAAATAAATTATAAAGATAAATTTCAAAAAATACCGATAGAGGGCGCTTTAGACTTTGGATTAATGTTCAACTATTTTTTACCATTATTTTTTGCATCTCATTAAACGGTTTTAGAAGCTTAGACATAAACTTACATTTTGAGCTGAAAATTTGATCCGTTGGGAATGGTTAAGTAGCGCAAACTGAACTGTGATCAATGGGGATGGGGAGGTTCAAATTTCAAATGACTATAAAAGACGGAAAAAATAGTCGATTCGTTTGCGGTTTTCTCTAAAACCATTCTTTATGTCAGTATTTCCTTGAAAATAAATTTTAAAGATAAATTTCAAAAAAATCCCGTTAGAGGGCGCCTTAAATTTTAGAGTAACCAACAACTATTTTAACCGTTATTTTTTGTATCTAATTAAATGCTTGTAAAAGCTTAGACTTAAATTTTGAACTCAAAATTTGAATTGTTGGGAGTAATTAATTAGCGCAAAATTGAACTGTGTTCGAGGGGTGGGGAGGGTAACATTTCAACTCCTGAACACAGTTCAGTTTGCTTTCTTAACCCCCCAACGATTCAGAATTTGAACTCAAAAGCAACCAGGCCAATGTTTGCCATCTTCTAAAAAGATGTATGACCTTATTTCCTCCTATAACGTATCTGGCAAAAGTATTTCATTGAAATTAAGCTCAACTGTTTTTCTGTCATAATTAGAGCCTAGTCTTTCTAAAATTATGTTTTTTTTAAGTATGTTATTTGTTTTTTATTCCTATAATTGTGTATCTATTTTTGTTTTGTTTTTGAATAAATAAGTTGTGAGGTTTTAATTTAATAGAATTTTTTTGTGTGGTTATTCTTAATTCTATTCAACTTTCATATTTATTTTGATTTATACAACTGTCCACATAGTTTTAATTAATCATATGATTGAAAAAATTTCAGTTGAATTAAAAATGTTTAAATCAGGGGTTAAAAATGTAGGTGTCAATAGGTTTATCACTGATAAAATTTAAAAGCTTTCTTTGCTGAAAATTTAATAGCTTTCTAACAAGAATTTCAGACGAAAAATAAATTTAGTGGCGAGAGACTGCCTGCTGGTGCCTAGATTTTTGCATCCCTGGATTAAATAAATTATCTCTGTTGAAAGGGATAGTGTAAAAGAGAATGGAAGTTCATAAACTGTTCAACTTTCAAGGACAGATTTAAAAAAATAGGTATCTCTCTTCAGTGAATATGAAAACAAATATTAGGTAACAAATCATAGCCAACATTTTTTTTTTCTTTACTTATTAAACTGGAAAAATACATTGCCTCATCAGAGTGCAGTTTGTCAAAAAGATGGAATTTTTTTTAAAGAAAAAATAAAATTTCTATAAAATATAAGAAATTGTGAAAAAAAAAAGAAATTAGATTGACGTAGAAAAAAGATGTTAAAAAAGATTGACGTAGCAAAAATTTAGTATTCATAACGTAATGAAAATTATTTTAAAACTTCTCTGTCCAAAATTGTCTTAATGTATGAAATTTTATCAATAGTTAGTATGTTGATAATTTTATCTGAAGACAGCCTATTCTATAAGTGAATGACATCATTAACTTTAAATTCCTTAATATTATTATGTATAAAAGTGACTATGTTCTTCCATTTGTTTTGGGGTGTGGGGCAAGAGACAATGCATTAAATTTAAAAAATAGATGTGCTTTCTAATGATGCAGTATTTTCTAGTCATGTGCTTTTCTGTTAATTTAAGCTTAAAAACAATTGATCCATTTTTTTACATTTTTGATGAAATTAGGGAAATGAGATGTTTAATACAGATATTTTTTTTGCACTATCTATGTATTAAAATATCTGTTTTAATATCGTTTTTTAATATTGAAACTGCGTTCTTTATATAAATCATGCCCCCCTCCCCCTTTTTGTGTGTGGGGAAGATAGATTGTTATTATTATTATTATTATTTTGTCAAATAAACTGAAAATGATCTGAAATTCAGAATTGCTGAAGTATGGAGGGCTCCAGATTTCGGACTTTGTACTGTACTATGCATCGCATTCTTATGAAATGCTATGCTATTAAAAATGAATGGTGTCAAGTTTTACAAAACAATAAAGGAGTCTTCAATTATTCTGAATCAAAACTAATTTAATACACTTATTTACAGTTTAAAGAGAAGAGAGAAAAAAAAGGAATGTTTAAAGGCTGATCATAAGAACAGACATTAATTCTGAGTATTTGCATCTACAGTATACAACAATGACAAATAAAAAATTATTGCCTTTAAATTCAGCTTAGTGCATTTTTGCAGTAAAGTAACACACAATTGGGAATTTATATATACAGAGGCGTACAAAGAAAAATATTAAGTAAATTCTGAGCTTAACATAATTAAAATTGTTTGTGCAACTATTTACAGAAAAAATACATTGTGTGGCTTTTTGGATAGGATTAAACATAATACTATACAAGTTTGACTAATCATGGTTTCAGAACTGAGGAACTACTAGCAATGTATGGTTTACATTAAACAATAACAACAACAAAAAAAAAATTGCCCAGTTAAACTGATGGCATTGAGCTCACAGGCTACGCATACTAATAGTGCAAACTACAGCCGTATATTTTCTAGGGTTAATTCCGTTTGAAAAAAAAAATTAAAGGAGGGGAAACAGCTCCCTCTTTCCTCTTTTTATACTTAATCATTGAACTCCTTAAACTAATAAGGGACATGCTTTATCATATAAAAAATCTATATCCAAAATTCAGAGCAAATCGGAAAATTCTTAATAAAAACCAATTTATATAATTTAAGAGGAGTTATCCCCCCTCTTTTACACTTAACCATTAAACATCCAAAACTATTCAAAGATTTGAACGAAATTTGATAATTCTGCATGAAAAATACATTTATATAAATTAAGGGGAGGGTCATTAGAACCCCCGTTCCCCCTGTTTATACTTATCCAATAAACACCTAATACCAACCATGGAGACGGCTATTCAAAATGATCCTAATTTCTAAATTTTGAAAGAAAACTGATAATTCTGCATGAAAAACCCATTTTTATCAATTAAGGGCAGGGGCATGTTCCCCCCATCCCCCCTCTTATACATATCGAATGAACTCCAAAAACTAATCAGGGAAGCGCCTTATCAGGATATAGCTAAATACAAAATTTCAAGTGGATCGGATATTTTTATCATGAGTTATCGCGTTACAGAATGGGCGAGCACATAAGCTCTCAGTCTATGATAGCCTGTGAGCTAAAAAGGATAAATTTGACCAAGCTATTTACAAGAATCAAAAATATATAAATATAAATGTGGTATAAAAGATGGCAAGTTATACAAAATAATAACAGAGGCCTTCAGTTACTCAGAGACAAAAACTTGGTACATATTAACTTCCAGTTAAAAAAAAATGGATGATCAAAACAAAAGACTTTAATTCAGCAGTACAGTAGACTCCCTCAAATCTGCACAGCGTGGGACCAGAGGTTATGCAGATTTTAAAATTTTGCAGATTTCTGTTCATTTTTTTGTTTATATTTTTTAAACATTCATTTGAATGTAATCAATAATGCAAATGAAATTATGCATTCTTACAATATAATAAATATTGAAATAAATAATAAGCAAAAATAATAAACATTTTTGATAATTTTTGATATCATTAAAATATTAAAAGTAAAGATTAATAATATTTGATTTAATATTCATTGTCAAGATGATATGTATTTTTGTCTGAGCGAAGCGAAGTCTTTATACTCAGAGATACGTAACGATATTAAAATTCAAAAAGATTCTTTCGTCAAGCAAATCTCAAAAAGTACTTGTCGGATTTTGATTCTGTTTATACCAATAGGTGCCTATGAAGGTAATCTGGTGAATGCACTACATACGAAAAATTAGTTCCAAATAGTTTAAAAGTTATATTAAAAAAACTGATAAAAAAGCACAATTTATTTGCATACGTCACAGAAATTTGGTGTGCGTCATTTTCACAAGCTGGATGTTTTCATTAGATTTCCAAATTCAAGCACATGGAGCAAGGAAAATATGCAAATAATTTTCATGTAAGTGCTATAAAACATATTTAAACTTAAGAAACAAACTGGAAAAAAATCTTTTTTTTTTTTTCGTTAATTGAAAAGAAAAAAGCCATAATTCTTAGTAACTTAGCATTTGATATTTTGCGATTTTTTTTATAATTGCGTTTTATAATCGCCATGTAACATCTTTTATATTTCGCGCGTGCAAATTGGAAACAATTCTTTCGTATTTAAATTAAATACGAGTTTGTCATGGCTGCTTTAGATGTTACTTTTATTAATAGATTATATATTGTTATTCTGTGTACATCGATCACTTTTTTTTGTAATAATTGGTTATTTTGTCATCCAATTTCGCCAAATTATACGAATCGCCAAACTAATAGCCAAATTACACATATTGATATATTTTTTTTAATTTTAAATAACGAAAGAAGAAATAAATTAATAAAACATTTATAAAAATACAAATAAAAAGTGGGATTAAAAATCCCTTGATGACGTTTTAACCTCTTGAAGAAAGCCATTCGCAGTATGTAAACGGTTAATTTTAATGCATAAATTGCCAACTGGCACCAGTTAATTTTTAGTACAATTTTGATCTCATAATATACGTGACGAAACGGTTTTGATTATTTCAGATTATTTTCAATTAAATTTGTTCGTAAATATAAATTGACCATTTTTGGAGCACAAATGCCTTGCCCCTGAAAGGTTTAAACACATGTATCGTGTTTAATACGATTGAATGAAGCATTCCCGATCGTCCATTATTGGCGTTTAATCTTATAGTTTGTCGACAGTTTAATCAAGTAATACCAAAAAAGAAACAATAGTTGAAGCAATAAATAAAAATTATAAATAATAATCATAATAATAAATATAACAAAAAATATACATATCACAATAAATCGAAAATATTAACACTTACAGCAATATTCAAAATCAAAGTTTTCATCAATTTGGCGACAGATAAAATCGCACCAACTTGGCGCGTATATGACATTTATGCCATATTTATAATATATACCATAAGCATAAACGTTCATCAGATATGAAATCTGACTTTCTGAAGCCCAAAAAGGACCAAGATTTATAAAAACGCCGACGTGAAGGTATTAATGGAAAAGTACCATAAAAATAGGACAAAAATATCATATACGTATTTCGGGTACTACTTGGTTATGCCGTCGACCAAAAAATTATCGCCAAATTATAAGATTAAATTCCGACAACAGATGACCTTGAATGTCCCATTCAATAACATTAAACATGATACGCGTGCGTAAAACATCATAAAGTAATTTTTATCTCGACTTTTTATTAATGTTTTACTAATTTAATTTTTCTTCTATTAATTAAAATAAAAATTTAGTCAACATGCATAAGTTGACTATTACTTTGGCGATTTGTATCATTTGGCGAAATTGGTCGACGGGATAACTAAATAGTACCGTATTTGGTTTGGTGAAAATTTGGTGAAAATCACTTTTGAATTATTTTCTGTTATATTAAAAAGGAAGCAACAATAAATAAAAACGCTATTAAATACAGATTTAATTAATATAGAAAAAAACAATTGCCTGGTTACCATGTTATGCAAAACAAGTTGGAAATTGCACGTGAAGTGTAGCAAATGTGATGCGTTCGTATGATAACTAAGTTTTAAAAACATTCAGATCTTGCTGTTATAGTAGACAGTACTTCGGATACAGTATAGTGTCCGAAATCTTTTTTGTGTTCCTGTAAATATACAGGAAGTAACTTTTATTATACCTCAGCAACGCATATCATATTCATAAAATGTGAAATAGTTTAACATAATTAAAACGCGTCCCAAACAAAGTTTTCCTGTATAACATTATGTAGTGGAATGCTTTTAGGTGGCCCTGTAATTTAATAATAAATATTCTTTGCATCACAGATTGTAAAGAATGTATATTTTAGTAAATATATATACTTCATAGGTTTATGTCAATTCTACTTTAAACTATTTTTTCATATTGACCGTAATGTAAGGGAATACTTTTGATTGTTCCTGTAATTGATCTATGCATCCTATTTTCATAACATTTGAAATGACTCCATAAAATTGTGTAACAGTTATATATTTTAAATTTCAAACGATTAAAATGGATTTGATGCTTTTTTCCCCATTGGCTGCAATGTAATGGTATACTTTTGATTGTCCCTGTAACTCATCTATGTATCCGATTTTCATAAAATTTGAAATGATTCGACAAAATTATCTAATAATTATATATTTAAAATTTCAAACGATTAAAACTTATTTGAAACTTTTTCCCCCATTGACCGTAATGTAAAGGAATAATTTTGATTGCCCCTGTAGTTCATCTATGCATCCGATTTTCATAAAATTTGAAATTACTCGACAAAATTATGTAATAAATATATGTTTTAAATTTCAAATGATTCGGTTGGGTAGTTTTTGCGTTGTTATAGGCGGACAGACAGACGGACGGACTAAACGACAACTATAGGTGCTACTTATGTACATAGTTACGAACGCACCTAATAACGATATTTCGATGCCAATTATTATATAGAAAAGTACCGAATTCTGTTCTGGCTTTTTGGGTGAAATTTTATTTTATTTTATTTATTTATTTATTTGCATTAAATGAATCGGTTGCGCTTTTTTTTCATTTTCCAACAAAGTTGAAAAGTGTTTATGCATTCGGTTTGTCCGGTCCGTCTGTCCACATTCTAACATCCGTAAATATACTCGGATTTTTATGCAATTGGTAAACCTTATTTAGGGTCCCCTAGGCATGTTTATTAATGTATATGAAGTATGTGAGATTAATAATTTACTTACAGGGTAACCCAAAAGTTTCCCATCACATTATGGTCTATAAGAAAAATCGTTAACAGATTATTTTAATGAAATTACACTATTTTAAAGTATTGAAACTTATATAAATCGATGAATTGCATTACGATTACGTTTGAACAGGACATTCATATCATTTTTAATCCGTTTACAGGGACACACAAAAGGAATCGGTTACAATACTGTCCTTGAGCAATAATTGCTTGTCATGTGTTTTCAGTTTCGGCATGTGCTTTGAAATTTAAGTTTTTTAGGTGCATTCGTAATTATATAAAAACGTAGTACCTATAGCCGTCGTCTGAACCGTCCGTCTCTCTGTCCACATAGAACAGCACAAAAACTATCCAACCGAATCGTTTTAAATTTTAAATATATATTTGTTGCCGACTTTTGTTGAGTCATTTTAAATTTTCGTAAAACTGGATAAATAGTTCAAATACAGGAACAATCAAAACTATACCGTTACATTATAGCCGATGGGATGAAAAAAATCCAAGAACATTTTAATGATGTTACGCGCCCATCGAAACATAATGAAATTGATATGCATTTATGAGGAGCACTAGAATATATATTTTGTAGAGCATGCCGCACAAAGAATATTTACTATTCAATTACAGGGCACCACAAAAGAATTCCATAACAAAATGGTACGGGGGAGAGGTACATTAATTTTTCAGCTTTACTAATCTGGGGATTTTATCATTTTCTCAACTGTCATTAGGCTTTAAATAATAAATTTTTGGAATAAAACTGCATAATCGAGTTCATATTCACGTATTTGAGTCAGCATGTCTTGCGAAAAAATATGCGCAGATTTATAAGTCACTTGTGGTGACGTTTTTACAGCTCAAGGCTTATGCAGACTAGATATTCAGATATCGTTCGTACCTTATACTGCACGCATTGTATATTCCTTTTATTTAATGCATGCTACAATGAAATACTGCTCAACTTTATGAGAACAAGTTTGAAAAGAAAGAAAAGCAGTGTATGTAGTGGCTAGCATGCACAATCCATTTAAATCTGATCGAGCATATCTGAGACACACTCGAACGATACATTGCATTCCTTTGTTGGTGTTTTCAGGATTTTTATATATCATTTTTTAAAGAGAGAATTCCCTAAATTCTTATCGAGAGTCTCATCGTATCCATAGAAAACAGATACAGATATTATATTATTAACTATTCTATATTAACTATCTAAGGGGACCACACACCATGTAAAAAAACTCCATCATTCTACTCAACCTTCATGATTTGTGCAATTTTTTGTGCTGTTTATATATTTTACGTCATTTCAAAGAGTTTAAATTCCGATTCAAGATATTTTAATGTTTTATATCTGCATTACTTTTAATGCATTGCGTACTTCCAATTTTATACCCTTGCATGGCTGATTTGCATAGTTTGCTTTCCCATTTTTTAACCGTGTATAGAAATTTTTATATAAAATTTTGCATTTCTTCCATTTACTTTGCTCATTTTTGACATTTAAATTTAAGGCACTATAAATTCTATTAAAAATAACGTCTCATTTTTTATTAACTATTTGGAAAATAGTTGTTCTCGGTAGAGAATTGGGAAATCTGAAGTATATCTGAATGTGTTTGCCACGATGCAAAATATATATATATATATATATTAAAAACTAACAAAAAAAATATTATTTTCCAAATAGTTGTAATTTGTTAAATTACATTTGTTTTTTAAATGTGGTATTTTTTCTTTACTTTTTGGAAATTATTATTAAATATATGTTCTCAGCAATATCGCTCAGACTAATCCCTCTGAGGGAAGTCCTAGTTCCTAAATTATTCAATGAAACTTGTCTCAAAAAGGCACATTGCCAATTCGCATCAAAATCATAAAAAAGGAAGATTTATTTCAGGTGTAGCCAGACTTAATAACCAAAAAAGCTTGATTAATACATAAATATATTTGGTATATATAACAGAGGCCTTCAGTTACTCAGAGCCAAAAACTTGGTACATATTAAAATAAACCCATTAAATAGAAATACAGTAGACTCCCTCAAATTCGCAAACCAGAAATCCGAAATTCTCTAAAATCCGCACATATTTTATGGATGTAAACAATGAAACTTTCAGTTTGGATATTGAACACAATTTATTTTTTTAGTTTTGTATCAATTCCATATGTTTTTTTATTTATAATTTTTGTTAATATGACAGAGTTCATGTTTTTTCATGAAGAAAGAATAAATTTATTTCTGAAAAAATTCAAGATAGTGCTGATATCACTGGTAATTACTTTCTCACGAAATACATTTATGTATCAATCAAGTTTTTTTTTTTTTTTTTTGTTATTAAGCCTGGCTAAACTGAAAAAAAATCCTTATTTTATGATTTTGATGTGAATGAGTAATGTAGCTTTATGAGTACAAGTTTTGTTGAATATTTTTGGAAAAATACATTTAATATTTATAATGAATATTTAATCATACTCTATTGATTATTAACTTGACCTTTCCTATTAAAAATTCAATTATTTTAAAAATTATCTAAATTTTTATTATTTTAGTTTCTTACTTATTTTAATATTTTATATTGTAATCATTCATTATAGTTCCGAATGCACTATTAATTGCACTTAAATCACTATTTAAAAAATGTAAACAAAGCAATGACCAGAAATCTGCAAAATTCTAAAAACCGCACAACCTCTGATCCCAAGTTGTGCGGATTTGAGGGAGTCTACTGTATAACAATATATAGTAATATTCCAGTTAAAAAACAAAAAAAAAAAACAAAAAAAAAACATTTAATGGATGATCATAACAACAGACATTAATTCAGCAATACAGTAGACTCCCTCAAATCGGCACAGCGTGGGACCAGAAGTTATGCAGATTTTAAAATTTTGCAGATTTTTGGTCATTTTTTTGTTCATATTATTTAAAAATTAATTTGCATGTAATCAAAAATGCATGCTTACAATATATAATAAATATTAAAACAAATAATAAACAAACATAATAAAAATTTTAGATAATTTTTGAAATGATTAAAATATTAAAACTAAACGTTAATAATATTTGATTAAATATTCATTGTAAAGATGAAATGTATTTTTCCTAAATTATTCAATGAAACTTGCCTCATAAAGGCACATTGCCGATTCGCATCAAAATCATAAAATAAGGGAGATTTATTTCAGGTGTAGCCAGACTTAATAACCAAAACAGCTTGATTAATACAGAAATATATTTGGTAAGAAGATTGTGATTACTAGTGATATCAACAATATGTTGAATTTTTTCAGAAATTAATATATTTTTCCTTCATTAAAAAACAGGAATTCAGTAATATTAACAAAAATTACAAATTAAGATATATAGATATTTATGTAAAACTAAACAAATCAAATTTCAGAGGATGCACAGATGATGTGCAGATTTAAGGTAGTCTACTGCATTTGCGTCTACCAGAGAATGACAAATAGCAATTTATTGCCTTTAAATTCAGTTTAGTACAATTTTGTATTAAAGTAACATAATCAGGTCCATATATATATATATATATATATATATATATACACTGGTGGTCAAAAATGTGGACACTTTTAAGTAGCTTTCATTCTGAAAAGTAAAAAACTATCTTTTACAGCTGCCCAGCAAAAAGCACTTCAGGAAATTTTGCTATATTTCCGTCGATTATGACCCCATGATCCCAAAACCACCAATATATATATATATATATATATATATATATATATATATATATATATATATATATATATATATATATATATATATATATGACAATATATATATATATATATTACAAATTTAAAATTTTTTCGCCAAAACTAACCTTTATACTACCTTAATTTTCTTATAATAATGTTCCGTACTTACTTCATATCATTAAATTAAAATAGTGTTTCTAGATCTAATCTGTTAATCTGTATGCAGACGATATAAATTCCTAATTTGCCGTAAAAAACATTATTCCAGTATGCGTAAATTTAAAAAGATGGCTCTAAATTAAAAATATTCTTAATTAAAACTTTATTTCTTAATATTCCAAATAAAACTGATTTCTTCTATGTTTTTATCAACCCTTTTTAAGAAAGTCTTATTAAATTTATTCCAAACCCATACCTTTAAAAAAATATCATTATTTTATTTTATCTATTTATTTATTTTTCCGCCGTCAACGATAATTTGCATTAATAAATTCATTTCTTTTCTTTTTCTCTTAAATTTAACCATGTATAAAAATCGTCTGCCTAAGATATTTAAAATCCCGATTCAATTATAAATTGGTTAAATAATATTTTTTTTTTAAATAAATTTATCGTCTGTTTAAAAATAGCCTCGTAACTGGACACGAATTCTGTTTACATAAAAGATTGATGGTTTGAGGTTACCGAATGTTCCAGAAGTTTCTTTTGAGTTTAAAAGGGGGAAGTCTCGAGATGAGAGAGAGAGAGATTCTGGAGTTATTTCGTCGATGAGTACGGCTGGTTGGAGTAAATGATGGAATTTTTTTTGGGCATTCCGGTAAAAGATCGTATGCAAAAAGGAGCTTTTCCCGCTATAATGACTACAGTGGAATAAATAAACTTACAGCTACCAATGAGTGATTTCTTGGATCTGCTACATTTATTATTTATTTTATTTTTTTTTCTCACTGGCCATGACTTCTGTGCAAAGAACGGGGACTCTAGCGATGATGTTTTTGGCTCCTAACTTTAAAATGTCACAGTCTTATCAAAAGTCGGACAGGATAAGTAATGCCTGTGCTAGTGCCTGTTTCGGATTTTGAAATGAATCTAACGAATCTACTGAAACGAAGTGATGAAAAAAATATGGATCGTCGAAAATTTTTTCCGCCATGGTTGAAAGTGTTATGAAGCAAGATTTGTCATTATCTTTTGATTCCTCGAGTGAATGTAACAGAGGAGATTTTAATGTTAAACAGCTTTCTGTGCGAGTGGTTTGAAAGATTTCTTCTAAATATCTCGTGAATTCCTGAGGCCTGATATTCCACCTTTTTGCTGTTTATGTGTAACTGATGACTCAAGATAATCGTGGTCATAATAACAAATTTTTGAAAGTTAATGCTATCAAAGTGGTGAGTATGTGAAAGGTATTCGATGACGAATTTAATGAAGATTGGATTTTATTGAAGATTGTTCTTGAACTGTAAGTTTATTTTATTAAATGTTTTGATTATTATTTCTATTCTATTTATGATTGATGGAAAGTATTTATTATTTATTTATTTATTTATTTATTATTTTATTGATGAGAGTAATTTGAAGTTAATTTATTAATTTACTAATTTATTTATTTATTTATTATTTATCGTATGTTATGGATCTGATATAGTAATTTTGAAAAAATATGTAATTGATAGAAATTATTAACTTTGAAATTTATTGCGAATGATTTTACGATCAGGATTTAATAAAGAAAATAGAAGTGCTTCATTTATTCTAATGAGTAAGAATAAAAAAAAATATGGAAGATCCTAAATTCGTACCGTTTGACCCGAGTTCTGGAATGAACATTTTGTCGTGGTTAACTTATTTTGATACAACATGTGAAAAGGAGAAGAAAGATCTAGAATGGAAATTTAATTCTATTGCGCAATATTTGAAAGGGGAAGCGCAAAAAATTTATATCAATGACTGTTTAAATTGTACGGATTATGAACAAATTAAGAAAATTTTGATAGAAAGACTCATTGAATTAGACTTCCCGAGTTTTTCTGATTTTTCAAATCTGAAATTAGATAATTTAGACAATTTAGAAACTTATTTTCGTAAGAAAGTGGAAATTGGTAGGAAATTACATCTGAGTGAAAATTTACTATTACAAGGTTTAACTGATGGTTTAAAACCAGAATTCAAAAACAGTATTATTATAAATCCTCCTAGTAGTACCACCGAATGGTACCGGGTTGTCAAACAATTCGTGGAAGTTTCCACCCCACTAGTTTCAAACCAAGTAATAAATCAACCATCAGCTAGACAAAATTTTCAACCTTTTCAACCAACTAGGCCCTGGATTCAGCCAGTTAGGCCCAATAATACACCTAGGAATTGGATTCCCCAAAGGCAATCTCAGTTTCAAAGACCTAGAATTTGTCAAAATAATTATATTCAAAATTCATACCCTTCAAGACCTTGTAGGATATGCACAAATAGGGGTGTGAGTAATGCTTTTCATTGGGAAAGAGAATGTATTTTTAGGAATGAGGTGCACTCCTCTGATACTCTTCCAAGTAGCTCACAAAATAATTCTCATAATGTTTGTCAATTAATTGTGTATGGATGTACAAATAATTATAATTTACCATGTGTTGTAGATACTGGCTCAACTATTGCAATATTGCCAATTAAATTTGTTAAAAAACTTAATGCTAAAATTGAGATTATACCCTCAGTTACCATTGGTCAGGCAAAAGGATTTTTACATGTAAATAAAAAATGTAGTGTTCTTCTAAAAGTGGGTAAAATTAAAAAATATGTTAATTTTTTAGTATGTAATACAAATTTGGATTATGCTATTTTGGGGTTAAAAGAATGTTCTAAATTTAAATTAACCATAGAATGTAAAAATTGTATTGTAAGGCAGGGAAGGAAAATTATAACTAACAGTATATCCATACATAATGAGAGATCCCTTCATTTTAATACAGTAAATATGGATCAAGTACAACAAAACAGGGATCAATCTAATGAAATTGTAACCTCAGAATATAAAAAAAATATGAATTTAAATACTGGTAATACTGTAGCAATAGATAATTATGATAATGAAACACTGAATGTAAGTAATCATGATATAGAGTTACAATCTACTTGTGGAAATATTATGAAAAATGAAGACTGTGTTGAATATGATCACGAAATTAATGTGCATCCTGATTATAGAGGTTCCATGACTCTTCAAAATTTTCGCGATAATTCGGATTCAGATTTAACTGGGGAAATAAATTTAATTCAAGATGTAAATTTAAGAGAATTAGTTCATATTTATAGTGATATTTTTGCAAAGCATAAATATGATGTGGGTAGGATTAATATTGAACCACAACGCGTTATATTAAAATCTGACCTACCTATATCTTTGAGGCCCTACCGAACATCTCCCCTAGAAGAAATAGAAATAAAAAACCAAATTCAATCATTGTTAGCAGCCGGACTGATAAAGGAAAGTAATAGCCCCTATTCTGCCCCTGTTACACTAGTTATGAAAAGAGAGGAAGGTAAAAAAACGCGATTATGTATAGACTATAGAAAATTAAACGCAATAATTAAAAATGATGCAGAACCCTTGCCCCGTATCGATGGAATTTTAGATAAATTGAGTAGTGCTCAGTATTTTTCAACTTTGGATTTAGCCTCTGGCTACTGGCACATACCAATACATCCATCCGATACAGAAAATTAGCATTTGCAACCAATTTTGGACTTTTTGAGTGGCTCGTGCTCCCTTTTGGCATAAAAACGGGCCCTCCCATATTCAATAGAACCATTCGAAGAATCCTTAATAAATATAAAATCGACTTTGCGTGCCACTATTTTGATGATATTATAATTTTCTCTTCCTCATTAGAAGAACATTTAAACCATTTAGCTCAAATTTTTGACATTTGCAAACAAGAAAACATTAAACTTAAACTTTCTAAATGTAAATTAGGCCAAAATAAAATAAATTTCTTAGGTTATGAAATCACTAATGGAACTATAACACCAGCAAATGCCAATATTGAAACCATCAAAAATTTAAAACCTCCTTCAAATGTGAAAGAGTTACAACGATTTCTAGGTTCCGTTAATGTTTACCATAAATTCATAAATAAATATGCTGAAATTAGATATCCTCTAAATCGATTACTTAAAAAAGATACAATATGGGAATGGAACTCAGAGTGCCAGGAGTCTTTTGAAAAATTAAAAAATTCTTTAATTGCAAAACCCATCCTGAAAATTTATGATCCTAAATTACCTTTACATATGTTTGTAGATGCCTCTCAGATAGCAGTAGGTGCCGTTCTAAAACAACCTGATAAAGATAATTTCTTACATCCTATTGCTTATCATTCTAGAATTTTGAAGAGTTATGAACAAAATTATTTCATAACTGAATTAGAATGTTTAGCTATTATAGATACTCTTGATAAATTCTATCATTACTTTCATGGTGTCAAGTTTACAATTCATACGGACCACGCATCTCTAGTATGGTTAAAGAGTGTTAAAAACTTAAGAGGTAGGCTTTTTAGATGGTCGCTCAAACTTAGTATGTTTGATTATGAGATAAAATATGAAAAGGGTTCAACAAATGTCGAAGCAGACATGTTGTCACGAAATCCTGTTTGTCATTTTAATCAACATATTAGTTTATTGCTAGATAGGAAAGAAATTATAGAGATGCAAGACAAAGACAATGTTTGTGACAAAAAATATAAAAAAGAGAATGGAATTATTATAGTTCAGAAAAAGGGATTCAAAAAAATTGTTGTACCAATGTCATTAAGAAGAAAATTACTCCATATTGCTCATGATAATTTTGGACATTTAGGGATTCAAAAAATGCTTAATTTAATATCTCCCAACTATTATTGGCCTAATATGACAATAGACATTACAGAATTTGTTAAACATTGCGATACCTGTCAGAAAAATAAAAAACCAAAACAGAAAAGATTCGGCTTATTACAAGCTATGCCAGCAACAGATCAACCTTTTGAATGTCTTTCTATTGATACTGTTGGTGGATTTAACTATTACAACTCAACAAAAAAATTCTTACACATAATAATAGATCATGCAACTAGATTTGTTTGGGCTTTTCCCTCCAAAAATGTCACCACTGAAACATACACTAACTGTTTAAAACAAATTTTCAATATCAAAGCACCTCAAAAAATACTTAGTGACAGACATAAATCTTTCAGATCTCCAAGATTTAAGAAATTCCTTAGAAATCATCATGTTCAACAGCGTTTTACATCCGCACATCATCCTCAGACCAATGGAAAGGTAGAGCGCGTTAATCAGACTATAGTTACCAGGCTTAAATGTAAAGTTAATTCCACTTCTTCTAAAATACCTTGGACTAGATTATTAAACCAAGTCATCGAAGAATACAACAATACGCCCCATTCTATCACCAAGTTCCCACCTGCCTATTTATTTTATGGTCAATTGCCTTATGAATCTCCTTTAAAACAAAAGTATTATCCACCAGTAGACAAAGCCCTCAAAATTGCGAAAGCGCGAACTCAGGAATTTCACCTTAAAAGTAAAAGACTCTATGATCGAAATTTTATCGAATGCCCATTGAAAATACAAGACTCTGTAATTTATGAAGAATTTAAATACCCTCACACTCGAAAATTAGAACCTACTTTCTCTGGACCATATAAAATTATAAATAAACTTTCTGATGTAACTTATGAAATAGATAAATTTAATTATGAGACAGGACAGAATTCCGTTATTGTGCATGTTTCTAAATTAAGACCCTATTTTTCACCCGAAGATTTTAAACTGTTTCATGAGCAACCCAAAAAACAAACAAAACCTCAGATACAATCACTAGATCAAACTAAAGTCAAGACAATAGATTAAATTTTAATTCTTAGTCTTTAATTATTTTATCAACATAATTTTCAACATCAGCAGGTATGTTCTTGGAGGCCTACAAGAATATTACTTGTTTTGGGGAGTTTTGGGGGTCAAATTGGGCACCTTATGCAGGCATAGGGTGAACACTTTGATTGTAAAAGCTTTCAAATTGATGTTGATAAATTAATTTTAAGGGTGTTAAGTCTAACTATATTTACTCATGATTTGACATTAGTATTATTCTATTTATTCAGCAGATATTTATGTTATAACAGTTATAAAATCTAATGATTCTACTCAAACCTATAACATAATATGTGATTTTCAGTGATTGTGAAAACTAGATATTAAAAGTTTTTCAAAAAAGCACACTATTTTTATTTCCATTTCTCAATTAAGAATGACACCTTTCATTCCTATTGTATTTTATTATTAAAGTTTATAAACCATGTGTGGATAAAACATTATTCTACATTTGGCATTGAAAACTTATAACCAAATTTGACAATTTTGTAAAAGAGTATCAGAGAGGAATTATTGTAAGGAAATACTGGTTGAGAGTCCATTTTCTAAATAGTTAGATTTAATTTTATTTGGATTTTGGAATTATTATGATTTTTTTTATTTATGCTTTCGGCTAGCAAAAAATACTTTCTTATGCTATTAGAAGATAAGAAAATTATTTAGTTGCTATGTAATTATTTTTATCCTCAACCAATATTTTCCCTATCAATAATAAACAAATAGTGATATTTTCTTTTGATTATACTCTTGTTTTACTATTATTATTATTATTATGATTTCTATAATGAAGTTTAGTATTAATTATACTCTTATTGAAAAATATTAGGATATGGAGTCTTATTATACTATTACTTATTATTGTTGTTATTGTTATTATTTAAAATTTTCTATATTATTATTTATTGATATTGAAAGTGATGCTATTTATTATTGAAAAATTGATATATTACTGAAAGATGTTGGATCCAACATAACATAAAAAACAAAGATTAAACTAGATTTGGAGATATTTAAATTAAAGAGACTGTATTCACTGGACATTGAAAAAGACTTTTATATATTCTTGAAAGACTTTTTTCATTTAAAGGACTTATTTAAAATAAACTATGCATTAAGTCATTGTAATTATTTAAACTTCCATGAGAACGAATTTTTATTGTTTTTATTATATTTTTATCTCTTGTTTATTAATATTCATAACTTATTTACTGTTATTATATGTATTATCTCCTATGCACTTACAAATGGTAAGTGATGTTGTAACATTATTGTATTTCTTTCAGGGAAATGCTCCTACCTAAATTCAATTCAGAATTATTTTCTGTTAACTATTTTATTTTAATAGCTAATATTTTTTATATTGCGTTAATTTTCTTTTCTTCCATCTCTTGGCTTCCTGAGTTTGACAGTTTTATTCCAAAATTTAACTTTTCTAAATTATTATATTTCTGTTGTCTGAACTTGTAGTTTTATTTAACTATCAATTTCATACAAAGTCTTGGGGAGGGGGGATAATATTACAAATTTAAAATTTTTTCGCCAAAACTAACCTTTATACTACCTTAATTTTCTTATAATAATGTTCCGTACTTACTTCATATCATTAAATTAAAATAGTGTTTCTAGATCTAATCTGTTAATCTGTATGCAGACGATATAAATTCCTAATTTGCCGTAAAAAACATTATTCCAGTATGCGTAAATTTAAAAAGATGGCTCTAAATTAAAAATATTCTTAATTAAAACTTTATTTCTTAATATTCCAAATAAAACTGATTTCTTCTATGTTTTTATCAACCCTTTTTAAGAAAGTCTTATTAAATTTATTCCAAACCCATACCTTTAAAAAATATCATTATTTTATTTTATCTATTTATTTATTTTTCCGCCGTCAACGATAATTTGCATTAATAAATTCATTTCTTTTCTTTTTCTCTTAAATTTAACCATGTATAAAAATCGTCTGCCTAAGATATTTAAAATCCCGATTCAATTATAAATTGGTTAAATAATATTTTTTTTTAAAATAAATTTATCGTCTGTTTAAAAATAGCCTCGTAACTGGACACGAATTCTGTTTACATAAAAGATTGATGGTTTGAGGTTACCGAATGTTCCAGAAGTTTCTTTTGAGTTTAAAAGGGGGAAGTCTCGAGATGAGAGAGAGAGAGATTCTGGAGTTATTTCGTCGATGAGTACGGCTGGTTGGAGTAAATGATGGAATTTTTTTTGGGCATTCCGGTAAAAGATCGTATGCAAAAAGGAGCTTTTCCCGCTATAATGACTACAGTGGAATAAATAAACTTACAGCTACCAATGAGTGATTTCTTGGATCTGCTACATTTATTATTTATTTTATTTTTTTTTCTCACTGGCCATGACTTCTGTGCAAAGAACGGGGACTCTAGCGATGATGTTTTTGGCTCCTAACTTTAAAATGTCACATATATATATATATACAGATATCTGAATTTTTTCTTGCTTCAACTCTTGAATTTATCCGGCGATTTAGAAGAAATTCTTTATGTGCATAGTTGAAGTACTAATGTCTCGACCAAGTTTGTTGGCCAACTTCAGCCGCCATCTTGTTTCAAAATGGAGGCCATTTGAATTTGTGGAAACTTATGGAAAGTTTCATATTTTCTAAATTTTTCCTTAAAATGATCTAGTTGTCAACTTATATTGTGTGAGTGTTTAAAATGTCTTTTGAAGTTTCTAACATTCTGTTTACAATGATACATAAGATTTGGCATTTTGTAAACGAAACTTTTTCTATAAGTATACAAAATTTCAAAAAAATCTAATAGCCGCCATTTTGAAACAAGATGGTGGATGAAGCTGGCAAACAAACTATACCAAAACATTAGTACTCCTATTATGCACATAAAAAATTTCATCCAAATTGGTTCATAAATTCGAGAGTTATAGCATAACAAAATTCAGATGTATATATTTATATATACAAGGTGGTTATAATTAAACTTCCCCTATAAACACCATCCCACAGAGCAAACGGATGAACGGAATGCAACGAAATTTTGTATATGGGCTTTACACGAGATGCGCTCACGGAATTTCGAAAAAAATTTTTAGTTCCAAAATGTCCACCAGAGGGCGCCTTTTCGGGAAAAACATGAAATATGACACAATAAACGACCAAAACGGAATACAGAAACAATTAACATTTATTAATATGTCTGATCACCCTGTCATCGAACCACATTAAGTAAAGGTAAGGAAAAAAGAACAGTACGCTATTTGAGAAACAAAAAAAACAGTTCAGTTTGTCGAAACAAGAACATATTAGGACGAAATTTCACAAGCGGAGCAGTTGTTAATAGTGTCCAGGAGGATGTAAGGAAAGGTGCTCCACGTGACCACCCTCATTCACCTGCAAAATTTCAAGTCAATGCACAGTGTATTCAACAGCAGATCGTAACTGATCAGTTGTGGGGTTTCGCACATGAAGCGTTATGGAGTTCCTTAAGTCATTCAACGTCGTAACAGCTCCACGATACACCAGACTTTTTAAATAACCCCATAACCAGAAATCGCACGGAGTTAGATCCGGCGAACGTGGTGGCCACGGACTACGAAAGAAGCGACTAATAACACGCTCCTCTGTGAAGTGTTGGAGCAATAGCGCCTTCACGGACTCATGGATATGTGGGGGTGCACCATCCTGCATGAAAATGGTCGATGTAAGTACCCGCCTTTGCTGTAGTTGCGGCACAACAAACGTCTGCAGCATGTCATGGTACCGACAGCCCGTAACGGAACATGTGACAGGCCCACGTTCAGTGATTTCCTCAAAGAAGAATGGCCCAAGTCGCCGTGAATCCACACCAGACAGTCACCTTTGGAGAATGTAGGGGACTTTCAGTGTGCATCCGAGGATGTTCCTTAGCCCAAATTCGGCAATTCTGTGTGTTGACAGTCCCGTTGAGGTAGAAATGAGCCTCGTCGCTTCACAGAATATTCCAAGGCCATGACAGATCAACAGTCATTCTGTTGAGGAAATTGACTGCAAATGGGAGACGTTGTGCTTTGTCTCTATCAAGCAGCTCGTGGGTAGGACGGATCTTGTATGGGAAGTAGTGCATTATGTTTCTGAGCACTTTTCGGACGGTGCTGTAAACATAGCCAGTCTGTCGAGAAACTGCACGTGCGCTACTGCCCCCAAACTCTGATGTCTGTGACTGTGCGTCAACAGCTGTCTTTACGGCATCAACAAGTACCAGTGTGACACGTTTGCGGCCTCTTCCAGGTTGAACTCCTAAATTCCCCGTCTCTTCAAATCTCTTAATCATGGCCCGGATACCTTTAGTTGACATTGGTCCACGCCATTGGTCCAAGGTTCTTTCTACGACGAAATTCACGAACTGCAGCAGAAGCATTCCCCTTGTTTTCGTAAACCAGCTTCACCAATAACGCACGTTCAACAAAAGAGACCGCCATAAATACGGCCGGAAACATCGACTTAAAGATGCCAACGTCTGCAAACGTTTTATACCCAAACCTGTTTTGCATAAAGCTCCCTCTTCTTCCCAAGCATGCAAATCTCGACATTTTTCTCCTACAACTGACGGGTTTTCCCGGTTTTGCATTTTATTACTCATAATTCTTGTTCTGGTTTGTTAATATTGTTTCTGTATTCCGTTTCGGCCTTTTACTGAGTTAAATTTCATGTTTTTACGAAAAAAGCGCCCTGTGGTGGACATTTTGGAACTAAAATTTTTTTTCGAAATTCCGTGAGCGCATCTCGTGTAAAGCCCATATACAAAATTTCGTTGCATTCCGTTCATCCGTTTGCTCTGTGGGATGCTGTTTATAGGGGAAGTTTAATTATAACCACCTTGTATATGGATACATCTATATATAGTATATATATGTAAGTCAAAATTTCAACAGAGGGTGATTTTGGGATCTAAGGGTCATGATCGACGAAAATATAGCAAAATTTACCAATGGGCTTTCTCCGAATGGCTGCAGTAGGTACTTTTTTTACTTTTTGTAATGAAAGCTACCTAAAAGTGTCCAAAATTTTGGCCACCACTATAGGTTGCATTTCATACATTTATATCTTAACGGAATCAGGATTTTTTTTTCATATTTTTTTAAATGCTGTTACGTGAAATATTACAAAGTGCTGCAACAACAGTTAAAATGTTATCTGCTGTTGTAGCTCTGTTGTTAAGGACCAACCAATTGTCATCCATAAATGTAATGGGCCATTGATATTGCATGATGCCATAGGACTTCATTTGCCCAATGCATTGTTCAATTTTGATACGGACACTTGATATCTTTCTGGATGACATCAATGATTTTGGTGGCAATTGTTTCAATCCTCTTGTGAATGCTGGTACGATGACTCTAGCACTTCTCTGTGCCACCAAATCCTCGATCAGCTAAGATTACATCGTTTTCTTCTATCGTTTCTAAATAGCCACTTAGTTGAGTAACTTCTTTATCGGTGGATCTGCCACCATATGCTTTAGAAATAAATGAAATTCCTCCGCTGGGTGTGCATCCTATCAAAAATTTTACTGTGTTATGGTGTTTATAATTCGAATACGTATCTGATCTGGCATCTAAATTAAATGGTCTGTTAATGAAAATTTCTGAACAATTAATAATAGAACACACATCTTGAAAATCAGCCTGAATGAAACATCGTGGTATGTGTTTTTTTTTATCAATTTCTTTGAAGGCCGTGTAATGCATGAAGCCAACACAAAAGCCATTCTTGCTAGCCATTCTCGAAATAGAGAACTGACAGTTCCTGCCCCAATTCCAAACCGGTAGGCAAGGTCCTGGTTCCATAAACTAAGCGTAGTTTCATGAGAACTACCAAAAGCTGCTCAGCTGGATCTAAATCAGTTTTAGTTATTGGATTCCAATCACACATAAGCCAAGATAATAGGGCATTGAAATATAATACCAATGGCAGCTTGGTATAAAAATCGAACATTTTCTCTCTGCTCATTATTCTTGATGCCAAAGAACGTTTTGCTGAGTTTTGAGGGATGTTTGTTGTTGACTTATAACTTTCAATTTTGTCTTCAAGTGTTTTTATATCAGCCATAGTTAGATCAGTCATAGTTGAGATTTCATTGGTTTTCTCAATGACTGAATTATCTGATGTCACAATGACTGAGTTATCTGATGCTGCAGTGTCTACATCAGAAACATTATGCCCAGAAACTGGAAGAAAAGAAAAAATACAGTTATTAAAAAATTGTAAAGAAAGAAAATATGAAAGTTTCCACTTTTCAGTGACAGAGAAGTAATGTGATAACAAAATGTAGAATAATAAACTTTCCAATAAATGAAGACATTGTGAATTTGAAAAATTATTCAGCACAATTTAGATTTCACTTAAAATTTTAATGATACATGCTAGTATGCATAGCCGGATTAAGGGGGGGGGGGGCTAAGGGGGCTGCAGCCTCGGGCCCCAACCAGTCAGGGGCTCTCAGCAGAGGCTTAAGTTGTACCAAAGTTTCGTTTAAAACAATTACAGGTGGTGTAAGATCTGCGCGAAATCGCCGTTTTTTTGCAACTTAACTTGAATTGCCATTTGACGTCATTGCTGTCTGTATCTCCGAAAATTTCCAGGTTTAACAAAAATGGCGATGAAAACGAAACGAAAAGGATCGCGTAAAAAGCGCGAATTTCGTCAAAAAAAGAACGGATTTAATCAAGGTTGCGGAAAAGTGCAATTTCCTTCAAAAGTTTATGAAAAAAGCATTAATTTCGTCAGAAGGTCGAGGAAAAAGCGCGAATTTTGTAAACAGGTCACGAAAATAGGACGAATTTTGTCGAACGATTGGCGAAAAAATGCGACTTTCGTGAAAGGATGGCCCGAAAAACCGCGATTTTCGCTAAGAATCGTAAAAAAACGCGAATTTTATCAAAGGGAGGAAGGAAAAACGCGATTTTCTTTAAAAGATCGCAGAAAAAGTGCAAATATAATCAAGAGTTCGCGGAAAATGAGCAAAATTTGTCAAATCATCGGGAAAAAAATGCGAATTTCGACAGAGGATAGCGGGAAAACGCGAATTTCGTCAAAGGGTTGTGAAAAAAACGCAAATTTTGCGAAAGAATAGCGAAAAAACAACGTGAATTTTGCCAAAGTCTGGCGGGAACAGAGAGAATTTCTTGAAAAGTTCTCGGGAAAAAGCGCAAATTTTGTCAAAGGATCGCAAAAAACGTGAATTTTGCAAAGAACCTCAGAAAATTGCAAATTTCTTCAAAGGTTCGCCAAAAAACGTAAACTTTGTGGAAGAATGACGAAAAAACGTAAATTTTGTCAAAATGCGGCAGAAAAGTGAAATTTTTTTGAAAAGTTCGTGGGCAAAAGAGCAAATTTAGTCAAAAGATCGTGGAAAAAGAGCGAATTTTGAGAAAGAACCGCTAAAAAACGCGAATTTCGTCAAAGGATTGCCGAAAAATACGAATTTCGAGAAAGAACCGAGAAAAGAAAGCGCTAATTTTGTAAAAAAGTTGGCTGAAAAAGCGCTAATTTCATAAAAAATTTGCGAAAGAAGCGCAAATTTAGTCAAAAGAGCTAAAAGTATCGCCGCCGAAAATAAGCGAATTTTGACAAAGAACCGAGAAAAAACGCGAATTTCGTCAAAAATTGCCAATAAAACGCGAATTTTGACAGAAATCCGCAAAAAAACACGAATTCCGTCAAAGGATGGCAGAAAAAGCGCGAATTTCTTGAAAAGATCGCGGGAAAAGCACAAATTTAATCAAAAGATCGCGGAAAAGAGCGAAGTTTGTCAATGAGACGCGGAAAAAGTATAAATTTCTACAGAGGATCACTTAAAAAACGCAAATTTTGTCAAAGAATCGCTGAAAACGCGAATTTTGGCAGAGAATCGCTGAAAAAACACGAATTTTGTCAGAGTGGCAGGAAAAACGCAAATTTCGGAAAAAGATCACAGGAAAAGCGCAAATTTTGTCAAAAGGTCGCGCGCGGAAAAAAGGCAAATTCAAAAATACCATTAAAGATAACAAAGAAAAAAAATTTAACATTATTCATATTCAAAATCTAAGATTTGTATTTTAGGATTAAAAAAACAAAGGAGGGAAATTCTTCTTCTTAATCCATTCTTTTATGCTTACAGTTTTACATGGATTTTAAACATCATAAAAAAAGTGCAGATTTTAAAGTTTCACTAATAATTTTCTTAGCTTCTGTGAGTTTTTTCATAGTACATAATGGCAAATAATTGATATTATTACATTTATCAAGTAGTTCAAAATACTTAGTATGTTTCATTACATTATCTGCATCTTAAAATACTCAGATAAATTATTCCACAATTTTACAATCCTACTGATAACACAATTAACAAGTTCTGGTTACAATTAAAAAAGCTTAAGTTGAATAGTTCTCATACATACTTTATTACTGTTAATTGTATTTGAAAAACTCTTGAATAAAAATGTTTGATTTCCATTTTCATACAAGTATTATGAAATTGCAGTTTAAATAAAATAAAAATAAGCAAACAAATCAATATTTTATTTTTTGAAAAGCCTTTAATTTTATGTGTGAGTATTTCATAGACTTGACAGCACTGTATTTGTAAACAAATAAAAGTCGCCAAGCAAAGGAGCAAAAAACAAGGGTTAGTATAATTTATTTGAAACATTTAAATTTACTCTTATTAATAAATAAATTTAACAATTAAATTTATTAATTAAATAATTAAACTCTAATTAATAACTAAGCTTGTTTTCATTTTAATATGCCAATATAGGTAAATAGTTATGAATTTGTAACATACCTGAAATGAAATGCAAATTGCAGAGCTGAGAGCTATTACTAGCTTTCCAGTTATCACGATGAACAGATATTTCCCATCGTTTCCTTCTTTCAGCGTCTTTCAGAAATTAAAAAATTTTCCCTTCTGAAATAAGGTTTGTGCCCTTTCTCATACTACATCCATCAGCAACAGATTATCCACTCGCTCTTTTCTTAAATAATGTGCTCATATTTAGCATTTATTACGAAAAAAATATCGAAGTCTGCTTGCATAAACAAAGGAAATAACCGGAAATAAATACACGTGACAAACAGAAGTAAAAATACAGCTAACCAACAATAGCGCCCTCGGCCTGAATTTTACAGAGAATTTGGTCTATAGTACAGTTTGCAAAAACTGTGTAATCGAATTGTAATCCTAAATGTCTAGTTCGGTAATTGTAATCTAAACATAATCGTAATCCAACTTACATAAAAAAAGACATAATCGTAATCGGTTTTTAGAAATTGAAAATAACTGTGATTGTAACCGATTAGAGTCCTCTGTAATCGATTCGAAGTCTGGTTTAAGGCAAGGATGGGAAATGTTTTATGCCTCCCAAATGATATTTCTAGCCCAATGTTTAATGACATTCAGCTTTTTGATATTTTATGACTATTTCGTTTTGAAATGGTAAGAAATAAAACTTAATTATTTTGCAAGTTAAAAGTTCTCATACATTAACTACAAATTTTAACTACTTTTAAAAACAAGTATGCAACTGAAAAATTAAAGCAATGCCAATTCTTCTTTTTTTACCTATGCATTATACATGAATATCAATCATTAGTATTAAAAATATTTATGTGTATTTCTATAATACCTATTCCCTTATTAAAAAAAATATTGCTGTTTTGAAATAATTATTGAACTCAAACTGCAAACTTTTATTTTTACATGACAATGTACTATTAATGAGAATAAATAAATAAAATAATTTCATCTTATAACGAGAAACTGGCTATTTTATCATTGGTAAACAAGGCATAATTCCAAATTAACTGACAGCATTAATCAGACACAAGCATATATTTATTTGATTTTACAAAATATAATGCAACATAAAATAAATGTTGAGATTCACAATAAATGACACCTGCCTTTGTTATTTATCAAACTCATTTTTGAAAATTAATTTTAATTTTAAAAACATGTCCCATGGCTACTTCACTTAAGGGAGAAATGAAAGATTTTTGTTGTTAATTTAATGGGTTAATTTATCTATATTTTTAATCATTATAATCAAATTCATATATTTTTAATATGTTAAAATGCTACAAGAATTTATTATGAAAATTTCTATTTTGTACTAAGAAAGTATTATTTGTAAAAATTTTTTGCTAATTAATGTAATTGTCCCTTCCCTCCCAACTCTCCCGACATGATAATGAGATAGGCTTCACCTAAACCGTTGGAAAGTTTTTGAAGAAGAAGATTTAACAAATAATTATGAATTTTATTTGCCCAAAAAATATTTTTAGCACACTTCTTTTATGTTTTTATAAAGTGTTACTTCAATAAAGTCTTTTTCAGTCACATAAGATATTGAGGAACAATTTATCCTTCTCAGTCAGATTAATTTTTAATTTTGGTAGAAAATTACTTTATAATAAAATAAAAATGTAAAATAATAATGTAACTATCAAAAAGTTTTCGGTATTAGTTGATTATCCCGTCGACCAATTTTGCCAAATTATACAAATCGATGTAATTTTTATTTTAAATAACGAAAAAAGAAATGAATTATAAACACATTAATAAAAATACAAAGAAAAAATTGGTTGCCTGTAAAGTCGGTATACGGGCGAAAGTTTTACGTGACAACGACTTTGAGTTGTAAAATAATTTTAATGTGAATATTCATTCGTATAGTAGGAAGAAGGATGAAATAATAGTAACAATTTAAAACATTTATTTATACAAAGAATTATATTTAAAACATTAATTTATACAAAGAATCTCGCACTGAATTTCATATTAACAAAATTTTATTTTTACCTTTACACATACATACGTATTTATATACAAATATACATACAATAACTTGCAATACACTGTGTTTGTTAAACACATTTTACTTCATGTTTATTGATGTCAAATGTTGAATTTTGTAAACAGCATATTAAAGAATTTTTCAATGAGCAGAATATAACTAAAGTAAAATGGCTTTCACTAATCACATATCATTAGTTTTCCATAATATACCACCGAATTACGAAATAAACTACACTTATTTTCTTTGTACTTTATACTAATAACTAATACATAACGTATTTCGTCTTAGTTTGATACTATCTAAAATTCCTATTAAGCACCGCCCCTTCCTTGCAGCGAATTCACATTCACGTTCAGAAAATGGTCCCACAAGTGACCGGAAAAAGTTAAGAGAAAAGTGAGCGCGTATCGTGAGCGGAGCGTAACGTAACGTAACGCAGTTTCTTGAAGTGTCTCCCGGCAAACCAATTTACAAGACGTTGTCACGTCAAAAGTTGAATTAAAACTTACTCCATGACATATTGAACACAGGTATTATGTTTAATATTGAGTGAATGCAACGTTTACGATAATTCATTATTGACCTTTAATCTTGTATCAATTTTCATATTTATGTTTACTGAAATCACACGAATACATAAATAATTATTTATTTATTATCATAAAGGACACTAAACCATGGAAGAAGCGTAATTTTTTCAATTTATTACTATATGCTAAAACAAAAAAAGTGATAATATTAAATGCAAGAACATATACAGGGTTAATACTCCATTTTGAAAATAAAAATATCGGAGATTTTTACGAATTGCCAATTTTGTATGAGACAAATGTTTCCTTAAACATTGGTCATGAGGTAATCCTTTGGAAAACATATTGCACAAAGAAATGTTTTTTTAGAATATAAATCAAGAGATATCCTTCTAGTTGAAAATGTCTAGAAAATCCTCTGGGACACATTTTAAGAACACAAGAATTTTATGCTGTATGTGTCATGAGGTGTCTTCTTAGATTACTATTCTGGGAAAATCCTTTAGAACATACTTCACAAACAAAGGGTTTTTCATCTGTGTGTATAAAGAGATACCTTCTTAGCCTAGCATTATCAGAAAATCCTTTGGAACATATTTCACAAACAAAAGGTTTTTTACCTGTATGCATCAAGAGATGTTTTCTAAGATCATTATTCTGAGAAAATCCTCTGGAACATATTTCACAAACAAAAGGTTTTTCACCTGTATGTGTCAAGAGATGGGTTCTTAGATTACTAATCTGGGAAAATTCTTTAGAACATATTTCACAAATAAATGGTTTTTCACCTGTATGTGTCAAAAAATGTCTTCTTAGAGTACTCTTATCACTAAATCTTTTGGAACATACTTCACAAAAAAAATGTTTTTCATCTGTATGTGTCAAGAGATGAGTTATGAAATTGCTATTCCGAGAAAATCCTTTGGAACATACTTCACAAATGAAAGGTTTTTCACCTGTATGTATCAAGAGATGTCTTCTTAAATGACAATTGTAAGAAAATGTTTTGGAACATAATTCACAAATGAAAGATTTCTCTCCTGTATTAGTGGAGGAATGTTTTTTATTATCCCCATTTTGAGGAACAAAGTGCTTTTCACTGGAGTAAGAATTTTCCTCTGCAATTGATGACATTTTCTTATGTGAATAAGCTTACCATAACAGATTTCAGACCATAATTGAAACCTCTTCGAAGCATCAGTATGAAGAAATTGTTGCACTTTTCATCCAAGGATACTTATTTAACTTAACCAAAACAGTATTATCTACCACGAAATCTAGAAACAGAAAGAAAAATAATAAACAAGACATTTTAAAATGAATTGAAATAAGCTTTAACTCTGAATTAAGTAGCGTATTTAACAAGCTTTTTTTCCTTAAATAGTAAAAAATTTATGCATGAAATTATCAAATTAAACATTGTTTGGTTTGATTTAACTCGAGAATTTTTTTTTTCATACATGCAGCTACATATGTGTTGCTGTGCATGCCATACAGTAAACACTGCCATATCTGGACTGATAAAAACTGAGAATTTATTCTATTGAACACTTGTAAATTTATTTTTTGCTATCTTTACAAGAAGAAAGTATTGGATTCAATCGATTTTAGAATTCTGGTTTTCGACGGATTTACACGTTTTAGAGACCTGAGATTTCAAAAAACATGTTTTTACAAAATGTCAATGTGTGAGTTTGTGGTTGTCTGTCTGTATGTAACACATATTTTGTGAGTGTTCTATCTCAAGAACTAATGCACGAAGTTTAATAAAAATTTATATTCAGGCATTTCCTGATATAGATTGATGCTGAGTATTTTTTTATGAAAATCACTCAACAGATTGCGCTGTATGTTGCTTTTTTCATGATTTCCACAATGGCTATATCTCAAGAACTAATGGTCAGATTTTCATAACACTTCAGATTCCGTTATTTCTTTATATAATATGGTTTTGATTACATTTTGGTGTAAAATTTCCCAATAGATGGTAGTAGTATACAGCATTATTTATGATTATCGCAATAGCTCTATGTCAGGATCTAATGCATGACTTTTCATGAAACTTTGTATTCAGTTAGCACCTGATATAAATTAGTATTATTTAGCTTTTATAGTAAATAGATCTACAGGTGGCATTGCTATGCGACATTATTCACGATAATCGCATTAGCTGTATCTCAGGAACTAATGCATGAATTTTCAGTAAACTTTAGATTCTGTTAGCCCGTGCTGTAAAATTAGTATTCTTTAGTTTTATGAGTAAATCGCTGTGTAGGTGGCAGTTCTGTCCAGTTTCATTTACGAGTTTTGTGATGATTCTATCTCAAAAACTAATAAACAGATTTTCATCCAGTTTCAGATTCAGTTGGCTCTTAAAATAAGTTGTTGCAGATTAGATTTTGTTGTAAATTACAACCGTCGGCGATACTGCTATGTTTCATAT
The DNA here is from genome assembly GCA_964019185.1 of Maratus speculifer. Lineage (NCBI taxonomy): Eukaryota > Metazoa > Arthropoda > Arachnida > Araneae > Salticidae > Maratus > Maratus speculifer. Next base: position 16,066,400 of record CAXHSM010001376.1, on the reverse strand, counting down.
TTTTGGAAATATTAGCGTGTATGAGATGATGAAGAAAGTTTTTGGGATTACCAAATCTGACTAACTTTTTTTAAAAATTACGTCTATTAGTCAATGGCGCAGCCTGAATTTGGTTCTAGGCGGGGCAGGGGTTGAGTTTCCGATAAAGGTGTTTGCCTGTTATTTGAATTGCCGAATAAAGTAGAATGAGTACTAATTAGAATATTCACTGCATAATACTTAAACTCAAAGAGCATTTGTGTGGCAGGAAATCATCATTCTTTTAGCATAATACGTTTCAGAAAAGTGATTTAGTTCAAAAAACCAATTTTTACCTAACTAATCCATGTAATATGCTCTTTCGCAGTTTTAAGTAGAATTTTAGCCATTTAATTGAATCACTTTATTAAATGAAATATGATTCAATAAAGCAGAAGATTCCAAAATGCGCCAAAATGTTTAAATATTCAGTTTTGTTTTGATTCATTTAAGCGCAATTATAGCGATCTTTCTTAGCTCTGGGAGGGGTTTTAACCCTAAAATCTCTCCCTTGGCTGTGCCACTGGGACAGACAATGCTTTAATCTCTTTGATGTGCATATATTCAGCCCCAAATCAATTTCCCCTCCCTTTCTTATACTCATTCAATATTGTCAAGCATTCGAGTTATACATTTTTTTGCTTTTTGCTTTTTCATCACTGTTAAAAAAAATAATAATAAATAAATAAAAAATAAAGTTAATGTACTGAAATGAATTTGATACATTTTGTATTTCTTTTTCATAAAAGTTGTCATGCAAACCAGCACAGCAAATCAGTTCCCTCCAAAGTAGAGTTCTAAATTGGTTTCAACCAGGTTCAACAGAAATACCTGTTTTAATCTTCCTGGTCAAAATATGTTCTGACCTTCGGTGGTCAAAGAAATTTACAGATCTACTTTAAAATTTATATTAGTACAGGAGAGGGGTAGGCACATGTGAACAATTTTTACATTTTTGACTATTTCTCAAAATTTTTATGAGATATTGGAATAATTTTTTTCGCTCAGTTGGAAATATTCAGTTCATTGGAATAGAAATTGATTTATATGACACTTTGTTTGTTTTTAGGTGAAACTTTTAAATGCACTTATAAAGAATTCCTAACTTGTATCATCATTTTAAAAATCGTTTAAATTTGTTCACATGTGTCAAAGTGGAGGGACAGCTGTGAAAATCGCTGTGGCACAGAAGAACACATTCATAAATAAAACAAAAATATTTTTCGGTGAATAAAAACTGTGATAAAAACTTATTACATGAACCATTTTTATTTGTGTGAATAAATCCATAAATATTTCAACATAGATACAAGAAATTATTTGTAAAATCATACACTAATATTATACAACCCCTTTTTTTAAATCAAGCATGGCAAAACTGTATTACTTTTAAAAATGTTATTGAATATTTCTGTTATTATGCTTTTACCTTTTCTGTAAATGTTTTGCAATGTATATCACAAAATTGTGCATCCTGGTTTTAAAAGTTAGTAAAATTGTGAAATAAAAATTGATGATTATCAAAGTGCTACTTATTGCTTTTTTTTTTTTTTTTTTTTTTTTTTTTGGTCATCTAAATTTTAGTTTCATAAAATAAAATATCTTTACCTTAATATGGGCTAAAAATATGCAAGTATAAAACTAGAAATAATTAAAAAATAGCATACATATTATTTTTTATTTTTTACAGAAAACCACCACACTGAATTATTAGCTTACATCCAGTACATTAAAATTGTAAATATACATGTATATATATCATCAATATAACGTCTCCAAAAAAGAATGTGTAAATCAAGATCAGAATTAATAGCAACCTCAACATTCTGTATTACAAGTTAAGCAGTTACAACAGAGATCACATTTACTTTTGGTATTTTTAATTGTTTTCTAGTATTTTTACTTTTTGTACATAAATCTTAATTTTTTTAAAGCTTTCAAGTCTGTCTTACTTTATATTGTCCAATCTTTTAAAAAAACCTGTTTTTTTTCAAAAAGCAAACAAAGGACCCCCCCCCCCCAGTGTTTTTGGTTTAAACGAAGTTTTATTATTATGCATGCAAATTTATTGATAAAAATAAACATTATTGGATTTAAGTAGTGAAACTTCTTTTTAAAATAATTAAAAAAATTACAGTGAATTTATATAGAAAATTGCATATTTTCATATTTTAATTTAACAGTATTAGCAAACAGTCTAATGTTCAAAGAATAAACTTTCTCTACACAGTGTAACATCGATACTCATAGGCTGGGAGCAGAGACTTAATGTCCAATCTGCACCTTCCATTGGTACAGCTTGTTAGTACTCTTGCCTAGTGCAAGGGGAATGAATATGGATGGGCTTCCTTCAATCCACTTGGCCAGTGTAGAGGGATTTGGCCACAACCCCCTCTTATTTTACCATGAATTCACAAAACAAATCACAGCCCTCAGTTCCCGGTAGTCTGCATGCTCCTGGTTACGGCAGCAATCAGACAGACATGAAGACAGAGGGTGCTAAGAATCACCGGATTCGGCTTGGCTGCATAAGTTGATGACCTTGGCTACGTATAATGGACGATCCTTATCTTCTGAAAACCGTTTATGTAAAAGGACCAAGAAGACGACCACAAGTAAGATGGAGTGACGAAATTAGAAAAGTGGCTGGTGTAAACTGGATGATGAAAGCACTAAACAGAAAACATTGGAAAAATCTGGGGGAGACCTACATCCTGCCAGTGGATCAAAAACGGTTGATGATGATATATTTTTTTATCGAAAGAAGCAGATTTAAATGACATTCTCAAAATTTTTAATTATATTGGTTACCCTATTAAGTTTACTATTGAAGTTGAAAGTAAAACAAAATTACCATTTCTTGATATTCTAATATATAGACAAACTACTGAAAATTCTCAATTTATAACTACTACTGTTTACAGAAAACTTACATATACTGGACAATATACTAATTTCAATTCTGTTTGCCCTTTCAGCCATGAAATTGCCGTTATTAAGACTTTAGCCAACAGAATCATTAGATATTGCACCTCCAATAATGATTTTCAAAAAAAAAAAAAAAAATTATTACGATTTGGTTAATAGCTACTTCATTGGCCTTGTTAAGAAATTTTTAAAAAATACTTTAGACTTTGTGAATTCTACTTCTTCACTTTTTCAATGTACTAAACAAAATTCTTTAATCTGCATCCCCTATTATAAGGGTATTTCTGATAAAATTCCTTGCATTTTAAAATCATTCAATGTTGGTGTTTCTTTTGAACAAATTAATAAAGTTAGTTCTTTCTTTAATAAGCATAAATTTCAATACAATAGGTCTAAATTATCCAATGTTGTCTATGTCATTCCCTGTGGAGATTGTGATAGAGTATACATTGGTGAAACAGGCGGATCTTTAGAAAATTTGCCTGCAGAAACATATCAGTGTTCTAAAAAGCAGTAATTTAAATTCAAAAATTGTCCAACATTGCGTTCAAATGAAACACATCTTACAGTTTGCGAAGGCCAATATCTTAAAATCAGGTTGTAGCAGCTATCATGGCAGATTACTCCTCGGAGGTTCATTCACTTGTTTACGATTACCAACTCTGAATGGGGCTTGTGCTGTCCTGAATGAATATTATCTTTTTGTAAAAAGATAATAACTAACTGTAACTGTCTTGATTTGTTCCAATGTTTGTTATGCAATGACTTATTATTTGTATTGACAAGGCCTTGTGTGTAGCTCGGCAAAACATTTACTTTTGTTTTGTTTTTTTTTATGTTTTTTAGTGTTTTAATTTTCTGTACATAAATTTTATTTATTTTTTAAAAATGTATTCAAGTCTGTCTTAATTTATATTATTCAAGCTTTTAATACTCTCTTCTTGAAGTAACAGAAAGCAAAGAATTCTTTAGAATAAAGTTTATTTGTAGAAATTTCTTATTTATGAAAAGAAACTGGAACATTATTGCACATTATCCAGGTCAGGAGATAAATTGTTAAAAAGGGTTACCAAACTTGTTTATTGTAGCCAATCACATTAAAAACAGTTATTTAACATCATTAAATCTAGATAAAATTGTTAAGAATAGTAAATAATAAAAAGCAAATTAATAAATAAAACATAATAAATGAACATAACAAATTATTCTCAAAAAACTATAAAAAATAAAAATGAATGGTACTTTTTCATTATATGAAATCATTTTGTTTATTGGTACACATTATTGTAGCCAAGCATAATAATCAACGCAAAATGAAAATCTCATGAATTGAAACATTTGAAAAATACATGAAAAAATATTAGAGATAGTAATGTAAGCATTTTGAAAATATAACATTTTAAAATTATATATATATTATAGGTATATACATAGACATATATTTAAACATCAATCAAAAATTACTTTGTGAAATGAGCAATAATTTTTAATTTACTGGTCTGTTACTTAATATAAAAAATTAAGAATGGTTATTTAAATAAACTACATCTCCATTTCAGATTTCCTGAACTCATCCATAATTTAATTTCATGATTTTTTTAACACAATTTTTTGTTATGCAGAATTCCAAATTCCTGAAATAATTTTATTGCAAATTTCTCATCATCTGGTAATTGCCAAATGGTAAAATCTATCTCGGTATCAGCAGTAAAAGTAACTTATAACTTCATTTTAAAAAAAATATTTTTCATGCAAATAATAGAAAAAATTGAAAAATTTTCATGATTAAGATTAATAATAACTATTCATGTGATTCACTTATTATAAATAGCCAATCATAACGCATCACATGGTTTACAATAAAAATCCTTTTCATGATCAAGATTGAAATAATTGGCACATTAGCATTTATTTTGACATTGTGTCAAGATAAGAAAAAAGTATATCAAATAAACTATTGAAAAAAAAACCCATAAACTATGAAAAATATATTAAATTACATATTATTATCATTACATTATACTAGTTATTATTATCTGTGAATATATTTAGTATAATTGGAGTCCTGCTTGTCACAATTTCACATGACCTTGCTTGGATAATAGTTAGGACTCTGTTATTCTTGACTAGTTATCATGATGTGAATTAACTGTATTATTTTTTACTTTATATTTTCTCTAATAAGTATACAGTATATATGACTTTAAAATTTTGGCTATCATGTACAGTCAAAGATCGATAATCCGCACACCCATAATCTGCAATTTTTTATAATCCGCATTACTTTATGAATGTAAACAATGAAATAAACAATTAAGAAAGTTTACATTTTTGGGATTTTTTTAAACAAAAAGTAAAAAAAAATGAATAAAATCATAATAAAACATCTACCTTTTTAAATATAACTCTTTTTTTTATTAACAGTAAAAAACAAACTGTATTATGGAACATATGTAAATATTTTTATTTAAATGCATGTATATACCAATTTTTTAATAAAATAACTTAAAAAAGGCATTTTCCGAGAGAGCATGTTAGATTAATTATTAGATTTCATATTTATCTTTTCATATCATACTGATTATAGAATTAAAATGCTGTCTAAAAATAATAAATGATGTATAATTCATAATACTTTATAATCCACAATATTCCATAATCCGCACAACCTTTGGCCCCAACTTGTGCGGATTATAGGTTTTTGACTGTAGTACTTGCCCTAAGATGACGGCCATTTTCTTTCCGATTTTAAATTTGTGTATTTGGATGTATTCATTTATTTTTGTTGTTGTTGTTTTTTAAACATATAATTTCTGAAACATTTTTTACTGTAATTCCGGAATATATATATATTTTAAAATGAATATTTGCTTTATTTAATTGTTTTAAAATTTGTGTATTTATCATTTTGATAATAATACATTCCTCCTCTTCTCTGCCTCCCCCCTCCTTTTTTTACAAATAATGTTCAGAGTGCTTATTTTGAGTACAAAAATTTGCTGTTGTTTATGTTTAATTTCTGAATGGTTCAAAAGTTAAGTATAAAGTGGTCATAAAGTGACCAACAAAGAAACAAGATGGCAAATTCCAGGTGTATACTACATCTGTTCGAAAATTTTTTCTTCAAATCCAATTCTTAAAATTTCACTTTGAATTTAAAATATTTGTTTTAGAATATAAGGAAATATGTTCACAAGTATGAAATTAAAAAATTTTAATTAAAAAAATTTTCTTAAGTAATAACTCAAAGTACAGTTTTTATAGATTACTTTACTTATAGTGTATGATAGTTACTTACTTGATAGTAGCTATTCGACAATCCAAGCATTCAATTTATCTGCATGCCGAATACTTTGAATGACTATAAACGTCAGCAAACATGAAAGTTGGGACACATAAAATTTTGTGTCATCATACTATCAAATCACAAGTCGTAAAAATTTTAATTGAAGAATAACTAAAAAAATAATCTCAATAGAAGAATAAGTAAAAAAATAATCTTACCTTGAATTTAATTTAGTAAAGAAGATGGATCAGTAAGCTGATTTTATAAATTGACGATTTTTGCACATTACACTCATTATAAAAGTACAGACGCTAATGCAATGAATGAATCACAACGGGGAAATCATTCATGAATAATGACTCAGTCCATACATTTATTTATAAAAATAAGTTAAAAAAAATTGTCTTTGTTTGTTTTTAAATAATTCATGAAAATGAAGCTTATTTTCTTTTGGTGAAGCTTTTTACAGTTCCACAAGTTCGCCATTCGGGATCCGCTCCTTTTCAATTGAACGATTCTTTTCAAGGTGACATTGTTCCATTGACATGATATAAAAAATCCATGACTCATTCTTGCATTGGCGTCTTCTGTCTCGTCCTGTTTGCGTTATCGGGTAACTATTAAAGCATTAATTTAATGCTAACATAGTTTCTTTGATTAATCTATAATTAAAAATGTACAATTTGCGGTTTGATAACGTATCTATACGAAATTTCATCTGCAGCAACTTTTATTCTGCTATTATAGTCACTTGGAACATTATTAAAATGTTTTACTTAAAGCAGATAATTTTATTTATTTATTTATTTATAATTGGTTCGCCGGATACTATTTGAATTTAAAGTTCAAAACAACATTTTTTTTAATGCTTAAATTTAAAACATTGAGTTGGTCTGAATTTGGTTATACTGTGTTCTATTGAATGCAAATATTCATTATATAATTGTTAGCATACAGAATTCCTGTATAAATTTTATCAAAATTTACATATTTTGCAGCAAAATAAATAAATTCACAGGATTAATAATAATGAAAAAAATAACAGGGTCTTTCAGTTAATCTGTTACTAAATAATGAATTATAAAACAATATCGCTATTATTTATAATATGTTAAATAATGCCCATCTCTACTTTCTAAGGTTACCCAGCAAAAACTATTGCATAAAATATGAAGATTTGCAGTTTTATATCGATATATATACATGATAAACATGTTGTAGCATGCATTTTTTAAATCAATAATTGTTTAAAATTTTATGTAATGTTTGAATTCATCAAGCTAATTCAGTTAAATAAGTTTTATAGAATAAAAAATTATTCTTAATAATTTAAGTTTGCAAGCATTTATTACATTGTGGCAGGCAGTATCCAATCTATAAAAGACCAGGCTGATTTTTATTCCTCATCCCTGGGCTTTCTACTGGACCAATTTTGACAAATATTTCTTTAAAAGAAAATTGTTTGTGCGTTGTACCCATGTAGTTGTACCTATTCTAGCTATTTTTTAAATTTATTTCCATTTTTGTTTTTGATTATTTTTTTAATTTCTTCTAATTAGTGGCAATTGGATTACCTCCATTGTTGCAGAGGAAAGTAAAATAATGAAGAGTATTCAGATACATGGCTTTTTTAATGTATTTTTTATTTGTGAATTAAATTTCAGTAAATATATATATACTAGCGGACCCGACAGACGTTGTCCTGTCACCGACACCAGAAAATCAAATAAATGTACTTAAATATAGTAAATATGCACGATAAACATTACGCTCTTAATTTAATTTCTTATTACAATTATGTAAGGAAATTATTTTTCACTCTTCAGTATTTTTTGAAGTCGGTTCAATTTTTGATAGAAAAGTTTATTTTTCTCTTTTTTGTTAAAAGTTAACGATTTCCTGAAGTCAGTTAATCAAAATTATAATACAGGCTATATTACTGTAAAGCATACACGTTTGACAGGAGCGGGGTTCGAACACGCGATCTCTTTCTACGAGAAGCAGAGCTTATATCTGGCGCTTTAGACCGCTCTGGCATTCCGTCCGCACTCTATTCATCGAACTTATTCAACACTTTTAATTAGCGAAAAATCACTAACTATTAGTTTTTGCCAAGTTACAAAAAAAGTACTGAATCAATTTCGATGAAATGTGAATCTAAACCATTTTCGAATCCACTGGAACACACACACAAAATTCCATTAAAATTGGTCCAGTCGTTTAGGAGGAGTTCAGTGACATACGCACGCACAGAAGATTTATATATATATAAAGATAAGGATTCAAAATTTCAGGTTTTTGCTCCGAAGACATCGCTAAATTACTAAAATGTGAATTATCTCACGAACTACTGGGTTTAAACGAATTTACTTAGTACCATTCGATTCAGAATGAAAAAATGCACTAAAATATGTTATCAGTTGAAAAATAACTACAAAAGACGATTTTTAAGTAATTTTTTAAAAGTTCGTTATTTTTTCTACTCATCTTAGTCATTTTTTCTACTCATCTTACTTCATCAAAATCACTTTTTAGCGGCACTCGATGTTATAAGATGTATTTTTACCCCAATTTTCAAGATTTTTGGTTCGGTATATTTTTTGTGCTGTGATTAATACGAAATCAAGACTTTCTTTTATATATATAGATAAGCATTGAAAATTTTAGGTTTTTGCGCCGAAGAAATCGCCAAATTAGGGAAATGTGAATTATCTCACGAACTACTGGATTTAAACGAATTTGCTTAATAATATTCGATTCAGAATGAAAAAATACACTAAAATATGTTATCAGTTGAAAAATAACTACAAAAACCTATTTTTAAGGAATTTTTTAAAAGTTCGTTCTTTTTTTTACCCTCCTTAGGGGGGAAATTTTCGAAAATCCCTTCTTAGCGGCACGCGATGTTATAAGAAATATTTTTACCCCAATTTTCAAGATTTTTGGTTCGGTAGATTTTTTTGTGCTGTGATTAATACGAAATCCAGACTTTCTTTTATATTTATAGCACTTTTAATTAGCGAAAAATCACTAACTATTAGTTTTTGCCAAATTACTAAAAAAGTACTGAACCAATTTCGATGAAATGTGAATCTAAACCATTCTCAAATCCATTGGAACGCACACACAAAATTTCATCAAAATTGGTCCAGTCATTTAGGAGGAGTTCAATTACATACACACGCACAGAAGATTTTTATATATAAAGATATGTGTGCACTTTATTTTCATAAGCGAATAAAAAATCATATTTACTCTGACATAAGAAAATTATTGCTTACTTGGCTTATTTTATCTTTATTCATTTTAATTTAATTGATGTCTTTTTCTTTTCATTTTAATGAAATAGAAAATATAATTTTATTGTAATGCATGCTGGTCAAGCATAAAAATAGGTTCATAAAGTATGATTGAAAAATATGTCCTGGTGAAAGTGTCTACATGATTAGCATAAAATGTATTTTTACCTTGACACATGTAAATAGAATATTGATCTGATAGTGTCAAGATGGTGTAATTTCTACTTAATTTTTCATTTTTTAATTGAAAAGATTATACGTGCAGACTTTATTATTTATTTAAACTTGATTACATGCTCCCTCTCATTTTACAAAAATTAATTTTAGGTATATTAATTTTTTAATAAAGAATTAAAAAAAGTTAGGTATTTCAGGAAAATTAAAATTAACCTTTTGCCGGGAGCACAAATTTTCATCATATGAGCGGGCGTGCATTGTAAATTGTACAACAGGTGAAAAAGAATCAATTATTGGTTCTTTTTTTAAATTTTACAAATACTTTAACGTACAAATATCATATAAGTTATTTCTGATCACAATTTAAGAAAGTATTTCACAATACACTTATTTTGTTATAACATACTGAAGCATAAGTATAAAAAGTTACTTACTACTACAATCATAAAGAATAAAAACTAATAATGAATTACTAAACAATAATTAAGTCATTTCAGATTTACAGAATTAATCCTACATTACATCTATATTAGTCATTTCATATATGAAGCATAAGATTTGCCTTTTTGAAGGCTGTTTTCTGGTAAACCATGTGCATTTCATGCACCATTAACACATTAAAATGACAGGTGCAGCTAACTGCACAATCTGAAATATAAATAGTTTTCAGAAACTGGGTTAAGGGATTTAATAAATAAATATAAGTGGTTATTAACACCCTCTGCTGCTTGAATTTTGTTTTAAAGAAAAAAGAATGTGAGTGTTGTACTTTTTACAACAGTGTGCCCGATGGAAGGTTGATAAAAAAATAGTTTTACAGTAAAAAGAAAAAAGACTTTGTGCAAGGTTTATATTCTGTAGGAATAATTTTTGCAGGATTATTGTAAATTCATTTAATAGTTCCTTATTATCGACCAAATCATTCATTCATTCTTGTGGATTCTTGTGTTCTTGTTCTCAATTTCTTTCATTGTGGAATTCTCTGTTGTCATAAAAAAAAATAATAGCCTACTTTTGAACGATAGCCAAAATTCGATTTCAATTTTTAGAATTGAATAACAATAGTGATAGCAGGGATGTAAGACCTGCGCCGAAACCGTTTTACTGCGCCAAACTGCTACAAAACAGCTATTTTTTTTTTAATTTTGCGCCAAACCTGCGCCAAAAGGCACTTACAAGGAAGGTCTCCATACGGGCATACTCAGAAAAATCTGAAAAAATTACAGAATGTTCTTCTCATATAGTTATACATGTTTATAAAAAACATTTCGGCGGAATCTCCTTGTAACGTCCATAAAAAATAATAAAAATTTCGTTTATTTGGCGATTTATCTCCGGTTGGCGAAAAAACGAAATTTTGAAAAATACGCTTTTACGCTTCGAATACTTTTTAAAGAAAAAACTTTCTATGTTCAATTTATTTAAATAAGTTTAGTTTAAGTAATTTTAGTTTTGCATTTTTACTTTACTTTAAATGTAATTTTGTCACATACGTTTATACGTTCTTAAACAAAATGAAATTAATATATTTTATCATTTAAAACACAATTTAAATTGATTAAAATTGTTCCAAATTGAAAACTACACTGTTAAAGATCTGCTGCATTTTGTTGCAACGCACTCCCTTGCTTGTATAGAAAACGGTTACTTGGCCGTGAAATGGAGCTTTCTCATTGGTTGGAATAGAGATATTATATACAAGCGGAGGAGTGCGTTGCAACGAGGTGCAGCAGATTTTTAACAGTGTATGACACGGCCAATTCACGGTGCTATGGAGCATTCTCATTGGTCAGAAGAGAGATATTCTTTAAAAGTAGTGGAGTGACGTTGCAGTAAATGCTGCAGATTTTTAACAGTGAAGTCAATTGAAATAATTTTTCAGATTCGTTAAAATCGTCTGCTTTTGGCGAGGAAATGCACTGTACGCCAAATCCCGCGTCGCTTTCAGCTTTTCACGCCAATTATTCCAAACTATTTTATTTTTTTACATATCTAATAATGTAATTCCGCCGCTAATTTTCACTGATTCTTTATTACCTACATGAGTAGTTTAATTCATATTTTTTTCAAAAAATTCTGAGTATGCCCCCAATGGAGACCTTCCTTGTTAGTGCAAAAACGAAATTTAGCGCGATTTCGTCGATCCAGGAAGCAACAGCAAATAACTTTTTAGGCTGCTAATTTCATCAAAAAACAAAGAAACATTGCAAAAAATCTCGAAAAATGCCCAAATTTCGCCGAAAAATTGCGAAAAACATGCGCATTCGGTCACGAAAAGCACGCGATGTTTTGTGGAGTTTTATCTTGGCTCCGCAAACGACCGGAAGTTGTTTTTCCCTCGAGTCATCGTACGTTCATTTTCATTGCAGCCGATCGCAGAGTTCGGAGCGGGGCGTCATGTGACTTATAGCGCGCGCGTTGGGGAGACGAATGAGAGCTGCTTCAATATGTTTATTCCCAATTAATGGGAGTTCGCTTCTTATGTCAAGGGTAATTCTCGTCCGAAATTTCCGAAAATTTAATGCATCCTCTTCCGAAAATTTGAAATTGGGCTATCAGTTCCACATAGCTGCCAACTTGAACGGTTTTGCGCGCGAAAAAAACAATCGCGGAGAAATGCAAATTTCGTGAAAGGATCGCCGAAAAAGCACACATTTCGTCAATATTTTACGGAAAAACGACGATTTCGTCAATGTTTTTGTCAACGGACTTTGTAAAAAGATCGCTGAAAAACGCGAATTTCCTCTGTGGATCGCAAAAAAAAACGGCAATTTCACCAAACATCGCAGAAAAAACGCTGATTTCGTCTGAAGACTGCGGGAAAACGTCAATTTCTTCTAAAGATTGCAGATATAATGCAGATTTCTTTAAAATGTCGCTGAAAAAATCGCCGTTTTCGATAAAAGATCGCCTTAAAATATTTTGCTGAAAGATCATTGAAAAAAAAAAAAAAAAAAAAAAAAAAAAACGCGGATTTCAGCAAATGATCACGGAAAAAACACTGATTTTGTCAAAAGATTTCGGGAATAAAACGCCGTTTTCGAGAAAAAAATCGCGTAAAAATACAAATTTTGTCTAAAAATCGCCGAAAAAACGCCGATTAAAAAAAAAAACTGGAGAACGTCGATTTCGTCAAAAGGTCACGGGAAAACTGCCGATTTCGACAAAAAATCGAAATAAATCGCCGATATTGCTAAAATGTCGCAGATAAATCGCTGATTTCGTCTGAAGATCGCGGGAAAACGTCGATTTCGTCTGAAGATTGCGGATACCCCCCCTTCCCCTGCCAATGATTTTCAAAAATGCAAATTTCAAAGAAAAAAAAAAAACAGAATCGTTTTTGTTTTATGTATTGTACATATTTTCTGTAAATTAAGTATCTTCCTGTTCTGCGTCTTTCCCGTGTCGGTGGTGAATTATTTCGCTCCTCGGTTAATCCTGCCAATAGACAGCAAAACTGAAAGCAGAATGAAAGTGCCTATGAAAATCCGCTACATATGTGTCAAACATTCCCCCCCCCCAAAAAAAAAAATGTTATTTCGTCAAAAAATGAACAAAATGCAGTCAAAGGAAAACAGTGTTGAATTCAGACACTTTTCTCCGCGGGAGACATGATAGAGTTCCGGGTAGGGGGAATTGCACTTTTTGATCATTGAAAACCCAAAATCTCAATTTTTTTTTTTTTTTTTTTTTTGGGGGGGGGGATGTTTTCCTGGGCCACCACTTGAATTCAACACTGTAGGAAAAAACCGTAAATCTTCGGAAAAATGCTCGAATTTCGTCAAAAAATCGCGGAAAACACAGGAATTTTGTCGAAGCATCTCAAAAAACATACGCGAAATTTGTTAAAGGATCTCGAAAAAATAAAACGTGAATTTTGTCAAAGGATTGCTAATTTCATCTCTCGAATTTCACCTATAGATCGTGAAAAACACTCTAACTTCATTAATAGATCATGAAAAATTTGTCTATAGATCGCAAAAAGCATGCACATTTTATCAAAAAACACTCGAATTTCATCAAAGGATTGCGAGATAAATATGAGTTTTGCTAAAGGATCGTTATTATCAAAAAAGAGTGAACAGAACACAGCCAAAAGATCGCAAAAAAAAAGTGCAAGTTTCTTTAAAGGATCCCGAAAAACAAGCATATTTTGTCAAAAAATCACAAAAAAACGTGCGAATTTTGTCAAATAATCACGATAAACACGCAAATTTTTATCAAAAGATCACGAATAGTACTTGAATTTCGTCAATATATCGTATAAAACACTCGAATTTCACCAATAGATTGTGAAAAAAGCTCGAATTTCAACAAGAAATCGCGAAAAAGACGCAAATTTTGACAATAGATAATGCAAATTTCGACTGTAGATCACGAAGAACACACGTAAATTTTATCGAAAAATCACGAAAAACTCTCGAATTTCATGAAAGGATCGCAAGAAAAACATGAGTTTTGCCAAAGAATCGTTAATATCATAAAAAAGAGAATAAAACAAAGTCAAAAGATCGTAAAAAAAAAAAAAAAAAAAAAAAAAAAAATGTGTATTGTTGTAAAAGATGGCGAAAAAAACCCGCAAATTTCTCTAAAAGATTCCGAAAAACAAGCGTATTTTGTCGAAAAATCACAAAAAACATGAAATTTTGTCAAAGGATGTCTAACTTTGTCATAAAAAGAACAAAATACAATCAAAAGATCATGAAAATAACCCGTTAATATCTTTAAAAGATCGTGTGAAAAAAAACGAAAATTGAATCAAAAAGATCGTAAAAACTGTAGTTTTCATCAAAAGATCTCAGAAAACGTACAAATTTCATCAAAAGATCGTAAAAACCCGCGAATCTAGTTAAAAAACAAAAAAACAGGGTCAAAAGATTGTGAAAAAGCATGAATTATGTTAAAAGAATGCGAAAAACTGCAAATTTCATTGAAAGTTCTGAAACGTGTGGAGAAATTTAATCTGATTATTTATTCTTTCAAATGTAAAAATATTTCTCAAGATAGCAATTATTGTAATTGTTAACAATTTATCCGCATTAGAATATTTCAATCTGCTCCTAAAACAGCTTTTATTGCTACAAAATTACATTTTTGCTGCTACAAAATCCGATATTTACTGCTACAAAATCTGATTTTTGCTGCTACAAAAATAAGTTTTACTGCTCCAAAATTCGTTTTTTGCTGCTCCAAAGCTGCTACAAAATGGCTTTAGCGCACTTTCATCCCTGTGATAGGGAACATTGCTATACCTTTCTTTTTCACTTTTATTGTACAGTCAAAGTTCTATAATCCACAATTTTCTATAATTCGCATTACTTTATGGATGTAAACAATGAAATAAACAGTTTTAAAAAATTTACAAATTAGTGATCCAAAAACAATTTTTTAAAACAAATAATAAAAAAAAGACAAAAATCATAATAAAACATTTATTTTTTTGAAATATAGCTCTTTTATTTTATTAACAATAAAAAAAGAAACTGTATTGCAGAACCTATGTAATTAATTTTATTTAAATGCACATAAATGTTTTCAATAAAATAACTTAAAAAAGGCATTTTTTTAGATACCCTATTAAATTAATTTTTAGATTTCATTTTATACTGATTATAGAATTAAAACACCATCTAGTAATAATAAAATGACGCATAATCTATAAAGCTCTAAAATCTGCAATATTCCATAATCCGCACAACCTTTGGCCCCAACTTGTGTGGATTATAGAATTTTGACTGCACTTACATTACATCTAAATCTAAATATAGTACAATTTCAGTTGTTAAATACTATACTATTGAATAAAAGGAACTTTGGGATGAAATTTATTGAAAACTGACTCTCAATTTTGTGACAATTTTACAAGCATGAACTTTTTTCAAATGTATTTCAACCAGCTTAAAGAGTAGAGACTGAAAAAAGAACAATTCATGACAGAATCTATAGAATGCAGCATTTTGTCACTGAACTGAAATCTGCTAACCAAACAGACAGAATAAGGAAACCATGCAAAGAAATTATCAGCTGAAAGTGTTAAACTTCCGTTTCATCTGTAAATTGTCTTAATATTATCAACAAATATTTTCTCCATTTTTACATAAAAGTAATGGATACATTTCGGATGAAATGAAATTTAAATGATGAATGATTGATGAGGAAATTTTAAAACTTTTTTTTTTTTTAACATCAGTTTTAATTGCTTCCATTTCTTACAAGGAAAATCTCCATATGGGCATACCCTGAAAAATCTGAAAAAAATTACAGAATGTTCTTCTCGTGTGGATATATACGTTTATAAAAAAAATTTCACCGGAATCTTCATTCAGTAATCGTAAAAAATAATGAAAATTTCGTTATTTGGCAATTTATTGCCAGTTGGCAATGGAGTGTAATTAAAAAAAAAATACTTTATGTCAAATACACTTCAGGAAAAAAAAGTTTCATGTTGAACTTGTTTTGATAAGTTTAATTTAAATAACTTAAGTTTTGTAAGTCTTAGTTTGTTTTAAATATAATTTTGTTACATCGAAATTTATATGTATTTATATTCAAATTTAATCATCAAAATTTGAGATTTAAAACATAATTTAAATTTAAGTAAATTTGTTTCAAGCTCAAAGTCCAATTGAGAACTGTCGATTATCTTTTGTTGCTATGGAAACATGACATTTATTTTTGAATGCGCTTAATTGTATGAAGATAATTTTTCTCAATATGATTTTTTTAGCTATGAAAACAATTTTTTCCAGCTATTTATTAAATAACTACTTCAACGAGTAAGTATCTCTAATTAAAGTCTCTCATTGTTTATGTGTAAATTCATTAAATATCATTTAGACGCAAACTAAATATGCAGCAGTTTTGAGTTTCATTTAAATCATTTGCTTTTGGCGAGGAAAAGGGCTGTTCGACAAATCGAGTGACTCTTTAGTCTTTTCACGCCAAATATTCGAAAATATTTTATTTTTTTTACTTAATATCTAATGTGATTCCGCCGCTAATTTTGACTGATCTTTTTTTACATACATAAGTACTTTAATTATAATTTTTTTCATAAAATTCTGAGTATGCCCAGTATGGAGACCTTCCTTGTTAGATTACTTAAAAGCATAAAATAAGTTAACCTATCTCTTGTTATCTATTAAATTTTTCTAAAATTTAACTTTTTTACAATTTTATTTATTACTTAAATAGAGATTTAATTTATAGTTTTGACTTGCTGTTTTTAATTCCAGATTTTAAAATGCCCAAATAAATAATCCAAATACTTTTAAATTAAAAAATATGTTTACAGGTGAATTTTAAAAAGAAAGAAAACTTTCAAATGATTAAAATATAAAATATAAAATGTGAAAAACACATAAATTATATCATTTTTCAAACAGTATATTTAAAACAATTTGCTTATACAGTAGACTCCCTAAAATCTGCATCTCTCTAAAATCCGCACACAATTTATGGATGTAAACAATGAAACATTCAGTTCAAATATAGGGACAAAATTTGATTATTTTAGTTTTATATCAATTCCATATATATTTTAACTTCTAATTTTAGTTGATGTTACTGAATTCATGTTTTTTTCATGATGAAAGAATAAATTTATTTCTGTCAAAATTTAAGATATTGCTGATATCACTGGTATTTACAATCTTCTTACCAAATATATTTATACATTAATCAAACTTTTTTGGTTATTAAGTCGAGCTAAACCTGAAATAAATCTTGCTTATTTTATGATTTTGATGTAAATTATTAATGTACTTTTATAAAGCATACTTCATTGAATAAATTAAATACATTTCATCTTTATAATGAATATTTAATTATACATTATTGATAACTTGACTTTTAATGCTTTATTCATTAAAAAATATATCTAATTTTTTATTATTTTAGTTTATTACTTATTTTAATGTTTTATTATATTATAAGCATTCATTATAGTTTTGATTGTATTGTAAATACATTCAAATTGCTGTTTAAAAAATGTAAAGAAAGCAATTATCAGAAATCAGCACAATCTCTCGTCCCAAGCTGTGTGGATTTGAGGGAGTCTACGGTAGTGTCTAAAAGAAAACTTTACTTTTATACATTATGAAATCAGGGAATGTGACTTTTTTTACTTAACTTTTTTACATAAGCTGTTTTACAAAGGTATAATTGTAATAGATCATGTTTAATTTGAAAGTTCATTGTCATCTGTCATGACACTAGTGGCTGTGGCTTTGATATCCGAAAAATGTCTAGCCGAAACCAAATAGAATGACACTATCTGATTACAGAAGATTGCCACGGGTTTTGTTAATATTGTTCAAAATCACCTAGTTGTTTTTTCATTAAAAAAAATTAAATTAGTATGTTTTTAGGTACATTTGTAATTATATAAATGCATAGCTATTATTGTCATTGTCTGGTCGTCTGTCCGTCCATGTGTAACAGAACAACAGCTATCAAACAGAATAGTTTAAAATTTAATGTGTAGAATTTTCCATAATCCTTTCAAATTTTATGGAAATTAAATCAAAACTGAAAAAGATGTTCATAAAGGGTTTTTTTTTCAAACATTTAAATCCTATCATAGGTACATAATTCAATGATGTCTCATGATAAATAATGATTTTAGGAGACATCATTAAATTAAATCATATCTTATATAATTAACTCAATCACATTCCATGATAGGTAATGATTTTATATTGCCATTGTGGTTATTCTATTAAACGTAAACATACATAAATAATTCTTTGATATCTCATGATTCTAGATTGTCATGGTGGTTATTCTAATAAATCCTATCATATCTAATTCAATTATGTCTCATTATACTTAATGCTTTGTGGTTGTCAAGGTGATTATTCTATTAAATCTCATCATAATAATTATCCCATGATATGTAATGATACTAGTTTGCCATGGTGTTTATTCTATTAAATCTTTTTATACATGATTCAATGATATCCCATAACAGTTAATGATTCTAGGTTGCTATGGTATTTATTCTATTACATCGTATGCATAATTCAATGATATCCCATGATTGGTAGTGGTTCTAGATTGCCATTATGTTTATTCTGTTAGTCCCTATTGCACATAAATAATTCAATTGCATCACATGATGGGTCATGATTTTAGGTTACCATGGTGATGATGTATTATTGAAAAGGAAGCATCATTAAATTAAATCATATCTTATATAATTAACTCAATCACATTCCATGATAGGTAATGATTTTATATTGCCATTGTGGTTATTCTATTAAACGTAAACATACATAAATAATTCTTTGATATCTCATGATTCTAGATTGTCATGGTGGTTATTCTAATAAATCCTATCATATCTAATTCAATTATGTCTCATTATACTTAATGCTTTGTGGTTGTCAAGGTGATTATTCTATTAAATCTCATCATAATAATTATCCCATGATATGTAATGATACTAGTTTGCCATGGTGTTTATTCTATTAAATCTTTTTATACATGATTCAATGATATCCCATAACAGTTAATGATTCTAGGTTGCTATGGTATTTATTCTATTACATCGTATGCATAATTCAATGATATCCCATGATTGGTAGTGGTTCTAGATTGCCATTATGTTTATTCTGTTAGTCCCTATTGCACATAAATAATTCAATTGCATCACATGATGGGTCATGATTTTAGGTTACCATGGTGATGATGTATTATTGAAAAGGAAGCCCTATTATTTCTATATGACTGAAATATTAGTTTCTACTATTAATACAAAAAAATTCCAAATTTAAGTTATTTCATGCTCATTTAAAAACAAAAACTTTTAAATAATACAAATAGGGTTTCAGTTAAATCTGTTAAAAACCGTCTCATATGATGTACACAAGCTGGATGCTGGTCACTAATGAAAACTTATGCAGTTTTTTCAGATCAAAGCATTCTCTAACAATGAAATGGAATCCTTCAACAAGTACATGAGTTGTATCCTGAGAAACCCATATCTTTCAAAATATTGTCTGGTGCATTGTAAATAACAATAGGCGCTTTCAGTGCAACACCATTCATGACAATTAGCTTGGCAATTCATCGAAAATAATGATTCCTTTCTTATTAAATATAAATCATAGAAAATGTCACCACCGAATATAAAGTAAAAAAAACACTTAACTGCAATATATATCCCTAGGATAAAATTGTAATGAACAAACAAATTAGAAATTACACCATAGCAACTGTTCCTTTGGAGTCAGTTTCCAAACAAAAACATCATGTGCGACATTGTGATTGATAGCTTCTATGGCGTGCATCCTTTTAATTTGCAACACATCTAGGCTTTAGAACTGGCAGAGTACAACGAATGCATGGCATTTGTAAGATAATTTTTGCAGGAAAATGCTACAAACAAAAATTTTACAGAAAGTGTCTTGTTCACAGATGAGGCTACATTCTCACAAGAGTGTGCAATGAACCTTCAAAACTTTCATACTTGGGCTACCACAATCCACATGTTTTATGTCTGCACACCTCATAATGCAAATATATACCTAACATGTAGGCTGACTTTATAGTCGGCTTGGTCTGTACATTCTCCCAGAAAGACTGATAATTGCATTTATTTTGCATTCTCGAAAGAGGTTCTGTTATACATGCACAAGTATGTTCCTATTCTTATTTCTCATTTGAAAAATAAGAATTGCCCGATGAAGATCCCATGCATTTCAGTTGCCAAGTCAGAATACATCTGTAGGCTGCTTTCCCTGGATGCTGGATTGGTCACGAAGGACCAATACCAGGGCTATCATGCTTAGCAAATCTGTCTGCAAATGATTTTTTCCTCAATGGGTTTTTAAAGATTTAAATAACAAATAAAACAGAAAAAGTTTTTTAAAAACTGGAGAATTTTAAAGATTTTAATCTTTGGATTTTGGATTTTGTGGAAGGGGGGAAGAAGCGATTTTTTGGTGGTAGAGGAATTTAGATAAAATTTTAATGAAATTTATAGGATCCATTATTTATTGTTACAATAAAATAAAAAAAAATGGAGAAAAATGATAAATACATGAAACTTTTTAAAAGATATTAAACTTTGGACACTGCGGGAAGAGGAGCAAAATTTCAGAAAAGGGGGAATTTGGGTGATTTCTTTAAAAAATATGAAATCCAATGAAACAAAAAATTTAACACTTGATTAAGAGGTAATAAGAGAGTAAAATTAAGGATTTTTAAGGACGTTTTGCAGATAAGGAAAAACAAGGAATTTCAAAGGCTGTATAAACCCTGCAATAATATTCTATACACTAACATAACATACATTTCACAAGTCAATATATTATGCTATTTAGTGAGCAATAATGAAAATGCGGATTTTGAATTTGCATGTTTCATAATGCACCTGTTGAATGGTTGTGCTAATTGATCTCCAATATTAAGGTAATATTCGAAGTTTGATCTCATCCAGAATAAGCTATGAAACTGTCTTGTCTTAGCACTTTAATTCTTTTTCAACTTCTAAATAAAATTTCTTTAAAAAAATTCGTGCAATTAAGTTATGCAAGTTAAAGTATAATGCTAATTACAATTTGAAAACTCTTGCAAATGTTGTATTCAATATTGTTAAATAGTATTATGAAAAATCCTTTCAAATGTAGCACTATATTCATCATTTAAAGAAATGTTTTTTATTTTTTTTACCACTGATTCTCAAAACATATTTTGATGAAGAGAGTTAAAACTTGTTTTATTCCTGCACCTAATTAAAACCAATACAACCCAACTTTGGAGGGAATCGATAAGCAGTGCTGATTTGCAAAGCAACATTTATATAAAAGAATTCATATTAAATAAAATTCAGCGTCAACTTTAAAAAGTTTTAAATAAATCATAAATCTAATGCTTAACAATATGAATAAGTATTAGAAATAAAGCTGAAATTTGAATATGTGAATAGTACAAAGCTAAAAACTTTGTATATCTTTCTTGCATATACCGATCTAGTATTTTAAGGGAAACAAAATTAAACTTACAAGCATGCAATCAGTAAGTTTTGAGTTTTTATCAGTATGGCTATGAGAGTGTCTACTATATTGCATGCGCACCTATGCATATGTATCTGTATCTATGAAAAATACTCAAGCTCTATTGTGCTCAGAAATATGTAGTATGATAGTTTAATGCATAAATCTTTGTACTATTTTAGACAATGAAACTTGTTTAAATTCGATATTTATTGCAGTGAATATTAATGAAATTTATAAAAAAAAAATTGTTAATTTATTGATTTTCTTTTTTGTTCTTAGATTCAAAGGTAGATAAATCTCTTTTACTGAAGTGCACAGTTATTTCCTTGGATCAATATGACGACAATCTCTTCATATTGATACTTAATCATCTGTTATCACCAGGTTGAGACTTTTTTCCTTAAGAAAATGTCATCAATTACAGAAGGAAATTGTTCCTCAAGTGAACAGCACTTTGTTCCTCAAAATAGTGATAAAGAAAAACATTATTCCATTGATACCAAAGAAAAATGTTTTTCTTGTGAAGTATGCCCCAAAACATTTTCTAAGAAAAGTAATCTGATAAACCATATCCTGATTCATACAGGTGAAAAACCCTTTGTTTGTGAAGTATGTTCGGAAAGATTTTCCCAGAATAGTAAACTAAGAAGACATCTCTTAATCCATACAGGAGAAAAACCTTTTGTTTGTGAAACATGTTCTAAAGCATTTTCTCATAATCACCATCTAAGAACCCATCTCTTGACGCATACAGAAGAAAAACCCTTTATTTGTGAACTATGTTCCAAAGGATTTAATGATAAAAGTACTCTAAGAAAACATCTCGTAATTCATACAGGAGTAAAACCTTTTGTTTGCGACATATGTTCCAAAGGATTTTCTCAGAATGGTAATCTAAAAACCCATCTCTTGACACATACAGGAAAAAAACCTTATGTTTGTGAAATATGTTCCAAAGGTTTTCCTCAGAATATTCATCTAAGAAAGCATTATTTGTCTCATACCAAATAGACACCTCCTGAGAATCTCTTACATTTTTACCATCAAAATTAAGTATAAAATATGTATATGTTGTTGCGTTTACTTTTATCAGATTTTAGCGTTCAGTAATAAAATAGAAAAATTACACTTCTTCTATGGCTGTGTGTGTGTTTTTTTATAATAAGCAAATAAATTTCGATATATTCATTATAATTCAGTAAAAATTTATGGAAAACTTTTTAGTAGCTGCTTTTACTTCTTTTACTTCTCTGTAAAGTAATTTCCTTATGAAAAAATCTCATCTGAAGGGAATATTTGTACTTCAGTATTTTATGTGACAGGAAAAGCTTTATTGAAGTAACTTTTTCAGAGAAATATCAGAAGTGAGCTAAATATATAGTAGTATGTAAAAAAAAGTCTTACTCATTTGTTAAATTTTCATAAAAAATTACTAAGGATTTAAATGAAGCATATCTCATTATTATGTATTCTTTGCACCTATCATTTGCTAAATATTTTTTCAATTAATAGAATTAATAATTAACTCGATATTTTTGGGCATGTTTACTTGATTCATAAATAACAGTTTAATAGGCTAATTAGTCATGACTTAGAGTCTAAGACCATTTTATCATTCCTTGTTTGTGTCCTAATCAAAAAATATTAAAAAATTGTGAGACTCCTAGCATTGACGTCATAGCAACGGCTGATACTGTAATCTGGTGCACATCTGTAGCAAACAAAACATCATAACTCTCCGTTTGTCATTTAAAGCATGTGTGGTTTTTTGTTTAATTATCATTTTTCTTATTCTTGCATTAATTTTCAAAGTACTTAAAAAATTAAGTGAAAATCACTATGTTTAAAAGAATGAAAACACCACATTTGCCCTATGTTTGGGTGCCAGATGAAGCATGTGATGTCACATGAAAGGGATCTATACAGGGTGTCCCTAAACAAATGGTATATACGCTAGGGGGTGATAGAACACATCAAGACGAGTAATAGTAAATAGGAAACCAAGGGTCCCAAACGTTTTCCAATGGAGATAGCCGCCATTAAAATTTGGGGTCCAAAATTTCAAATACACAAATAAAACGGAAAAATTGGTCGATTGATTTCCGATTTTCGCTAAAATTATTCCTTATGTTGGTATTTTCTTGAAAATAAATTATAAAGATAAATTTCGAAAAATACCGATAGAGGGCGCTTTAGACTTTGAAGTAATGAAAAACTATTTTTTGCCGGGATGTTTTGCATATCATTAAATGGTTTCGTAAGCTTAGACTTAAACTTAAATTTTGAGTTCAAAATCTGAATAGTTGGGAGTGGTTAAGTAGACAAACTGAACTGTGTTCAGAGGGTTTGAATTTCAAATGATTATAAAAAACGGAAAAATTAGTCGATTGATTTGCGGTTTTCACTAAAACTATTCTTTATGTCGGTATTTTATTGAAAATGAATTATAAAGGTAAATTTCAAAAAATGCCGATAGAGGGCACTTTAGACTTTGGTTTAACGAAATAATCCATCCTAATACTACTTTTTGACATTATTTTTGTATCTCTTTAAATGGTTTCGTAGGCTTAGATTTAAACTTTAATTTTGAACTCAAAATCTGAATAGTTGGGAGTGGTTAAGTAGCACAGACTGAACTGTGTTCAGAGGGTTTAAATTTCAAACCAAACAGAAAACTATAAAAGAACGAAAAAATTAGTCGATTCGTTTGCGGTTTTTGCTAAAACTACTCTTTAAATCAGTGTTTTCTTGAAAATAAATTTTAAAGATAAATTTCACAAAATGCCGATAGAGGGCGCCTTCTACATTGCAGTAGCGTACAACTATTTTTAACCGTTATTTTTTTAAATCTCATTAAATGCTTTCAAATGCTAAGATTTAAATTTTGAGATCAAATTCTGAGTCATTGCGAGTGTTTAAGTAGCGCAAAAGTGAACTGTGTTCGAGGAGGGGAGGGAAAGGGTTAAATTTCAACCCCAGAACACACTTCAGTTTGCGCTTCTTAACCCCTCCCAACGATTCAGAATTTGAGTTCAAAATTTAAGTTTAAATCTATGATTTCGCAAACATTTAACAAGTTTTGGAAAGCATTTAATTAGATACAAAAAATAACGGTTAAAATTTGTTGTTGGTTACCCTGAAGTTTAAGGCGCCCTCTAACGGAATTTTTGAAATTTATTTTTAAAATCCATTTTCAAGAAGATACTGACTTAAAGAATAGTTTTATTTTAAACCGCAAACGAATCGACCAATTTTTCCGTTTTTTATTATCATTTGAAATTTGAACCCTCTGAACACAGTTCAGTTTGTGCTACTTAACCACTCCCAACTATTCAGATTTTGAGCTCAAAATTTAAGTTTAAGTCTAAGCTTACGAAACCATTTAATGAGATTAAAAAAATAACGGCACAAAATAGTTTTTCATTACTTCAAAGTTTAAAGCGCCCTCTATCGGCATTTTTCGAAATTTATCTCCATAATTTATTTTCAAGAAAATACCAACTTAAAGAATAATTTTAGTGAAAACCGGAAATCAATCGACCAAATTTTCCATTTTTTATGTGTATTTGAAATTTTGGACCCCAAACTTTAATGGCGGCTATCTCCTTTGGAAAAGGTTTGGGACCCTTGGTTTCCTATTTACTATTACTCGTTTTAATGTGTTCTATCACCCTCTAGCGTATATACCATTTGTTTAGGGACACCCTGTTATTTAACCACTTCGTCGGCTACAAGTATAAGTAAACGATGCTTTCACCCCCTACTTATCTTGGGGTAAATGATGAAGTGATTAAAAGATAAAGCTGGGTTTTTTTTAATCATCTGCCCTAAGTTTTCTATTTGACGGATTTTAATATACAGTCAAAGTTCTATAATCCAAACAAATTGGGGACAAAGGTTGTGCGGATTATGGAATATTGTAGATTATAGAGTATTATATGATTTATATGTCCTTTTAATATTCTAGACAGCATTTTAATTTTATAATGAATATAATATAAAAAGATAAATATGAAATCTAATAATTAATTTAATAGGTTATCTCGAAAAATGTCTTTTTTAGTTATTTTATTGAAAAAATTATACATAGTTGCATTGAAATAATAATAATTACATATGTTCTGTAATATAGTTTGTTTTTTAATTGTTACATTTAAGATTTAAGAAAATAGATGTTTTATTATGATTTTTTCTTTCATTTTTTTTATTATTTGTTTTAAAAAATCATTTCTGGAGCAATCATTTGTGAATTTTCTTATATGTTTATTTCACTGTTTAAATTCGTAAAATAACACGAATTATAGAAAATTGCAGATTATGGAAGCGCGGATTATCGATCCTTGACTGTATACATATTTTTTAAAATGAAAGTAGGGGAGAGGGGTTCCTTTGAACGCTCTAAATGTTTTCCTTGAAAAAATTTATTTTTTAAAATGTATACTCAAGTACATTACCATGGCTTCAATGCATTGATTATACAAAGCTGCACAATACAGTCTTAGCAAGATATGATATTTTCTCTTTCTTGAATCTAAACTTAAAAAATAAAGTTGTGAGATTTTTGTTAACAATTTTATATTTTTAAAATTTTAATTGATTGTTCAATACTTAAATAAAGATGTTAGCTTTAGTTTCTAAGCTTTGCTTTATCCAAAATTTTCAGCCGAATTGACTAAATAGTTGTAATGTTGTACTCCATGTGATGGGGCACAAATTCAACAGAAAAGGTTACCATTGAACATTTCATACTATGAAGTAAGGAGTTATGGATGCATCTAATTATTATTATTAATTATTTTAGTATTTCTTTAAGTGAAAAGAATTTAATTAAGAATGCAAAATAACTTATACTATTAATAATCCCACCTTACTGCACACATAGGTTTGTGGCTGCATGTGCCAAATCTAGCTCCCCTGCCGGCAAAACCAGTCTCCTCCTGGCAACCCTTGCCGACAAGGCAAGTGCTCCCGATAGCGCCGTCTAACGACACTACGCTCGGAGCTTTCGTCCAGCAAGCACGCCTATTAGTCAGCTCTGCTATCTTACTTTTCCGAGCGTGTTATGTATTAACTTGATTTGTAAATAGGGGAGAGTGGGGATACTTGAGCATAGGGGATACTTGAGCCACCCCTATTATCTCAACAGTTGGTTAATTTTTCTTTCTAAAACTGTCAATATGATAACATATTTATAGTTCTGAACATGTAAAAAAGAAATCACACATCTTGGTACCATTTTGAAAATATATTGATTAATAGTTGTCTTTTCCCTATCTGAAGTAAATATTTGGGTGCATGGTTTTTTTGTTATTTTGTGATCAAAGTTTTGTTTAAAGTTGCAACTATATACATACATTCAATAAGCATAATTTCAATTGTATTTTGAGTCTAAAATAGTTCTAATAGCTGCATGCTTTATTTAGTAAAACTCTGGGAAACAAAAATAGTGATAGTGGGGATACTTGAGCCAATGAGAGTGGGGATACTTGAGCCATATCTCAACCATCCCCACTAGAAATTAAACATGGGTGAAACAAACAAAAAATAAAATTCCATCCTTATATTCACTAATAGATATTTTTCTGGATAAAAGGGAGAATAATTTTTCATTTTATTATTTTTTTTTCTTAAAAAAATAACGACCTAAAAATGTTTAAAAATGTATATTTTTTAAATGAAAACATCTATTTTATTTTTCATTTTGACTAACAAAATAGCCTGTCTAGATAAATGTAAACATAGTTTTCAATTTAACTTTCATTAAATTGAAATAACTTTTTAAAACGGTTTTACAGGCTATAATCTCTAATACTTTAATTAGTTAGGTCCAACATATTAAAATATTAATTTTTTAATATAACATATTAAGATTAATATTTTATATTGAAATCGTAACCTCTGTTGCTGTAAGTTTTTTTTAACTAAGAAAATTGAAGAAAAATTGGTAAAAAGAGCGCACAAAAAACAAGAAAAGCAACAAAAATCCCAGTTTAAACTTACCTGCATGGAGCCAAAGAGGAAGACAAAATCTTTTCCTGTGAAATCAAAAAAGTGTTTGAAATAGTAGAATGATACATCTGGCTTAAGGGGTCTCAGGAGTCTTACTTTTTACCTGGTAGTGCGATTTAGCAACATATACATTTGATTTTTTTTCTCAGTCCCTATTAAACTTAAATGCATAAAATTTTTAACATAGACAACTTAATATCTCTTCTATTTAAAATAATTTTTTTAACATTCTATATTGAATTTTTATTATATATTTTTTATGTTTAATTTTGATTTAAAATTTAAATTGTTCTTTGACTGCGCGCAACATTTCTCAAAAAATAATAAAGCAATTTGTATGAAACTTGGTAAATATCTTCATTTTAAGTTTAAGAACAACTTATACCTAAAATTTAGAATTTTAATTACATTCATTATTGATAATTGGTATTTTTTTTAATAAAAAATGATTTTTTTTTCAATTTTTTCAATTTTAATTTCAATTTTAAATAAATAAATGCATAAATTGCTTTAAAATGAGGTATAAGTTCAAGATACATTAATTTTACACCATTATCAACTTTTATAGCGGTTCTTGAACCAATAGTTTTGCTAGAATCCTGCGCGCAATGGATACAAGTCTAATTTTTTTAATCAAAATTAAACATTAAAAAAATAAAATAGAATTTCAATGTAGAATATTTAAAAAATTATTTTTAATAGAAGAGATATTCAGTTGTCTATATTAAAAATTTTATGCATTTATGTCTTATAGGGACTGAGAAAAAAAATCAAATGTGACATGTTGCTAAATTGCACTACCAGGTAAATGTAAGACTCCTGAGACCCCTTAAATTCCGACAGCTACTAAATTAAAAGAATGAGTTTGACAATATCATTAGAGGAAAATTCTGTCAATGATGGTGATGATGTGAAAAGAAAACCTTCTATTGATGGTTGGTTACTAATAAAATATGCCAGAAAGAAAACTGTAAAAATATTTGTTGGATAAGTGCTTAATATTTTGAAAAACAAATTTGCCCGAAGAATTGCAGATTCCAAATTTAAATGGCTCTGAACTGAGGATGTTTCTACCGTCGTTATAACTCAAGTTGAAATTATCCTCCGACAGCCAGTTTTAACGACAAAAAATGATCGTATTACTAGCTTTGTTTTCTCAATTGGTTTTGAATGACTTTACGTTTCATAATTTATCATTCTGTAAAATGTTTGTGCAAAAATAAAGCGAAAAAAATTACTTTTGTAGGTATTTTTCCTTAGTGGCTCAAGTATCCCTTCACTATGGCTCAAGTATCCCCGCCATGGGGATACTTGAGCCACGATGTAAAACAAAAAATAAACATTTATTATACATAGAAAAATAGTTCAAAATTAATTGAAAGTGGTTTTTAGTTGAAGAAAAAATATCAAATTTTCATTTTCAATATTTTATTTTATTCTAAAAAAATATAAAAAATTAAAATTCAAAAAATGGCTCAAGTATCCCCATCTTCCCCTATAATTAATAAATACTTTGTTATTATACAGGGTGTCCCTAAACAAATGGTATATACGCTAGGGGGTGATAGAACACATCAAGACGAGTAATAGTTAATAAGTAACCAAGGGTCCCAAACGTTTTCCAAAGGAGATAGCCGCCATTAAAGTTTGGGGTCCAAAATTTCAAATACACATAAAAAACGGAAAAATTGGTCGATTGATTTGCGGTTTTCACTAAAATTATTCTTTATGTTGGTATTTTCTTGAAAATAAATTATAAAGATAAATTTCGAAAAATGCCGATAGAGGGCGCTTTAGACTTTGAAGTGATGAAAAACTATTTTTTGCCGTGATTTTTTGCATCTCATTAAATGGTTTCGTAAGCTTAGACTTAAACTTAAATTTTGAGCTCAAAATCTGAATAGTTGGAAGCGGTTAAGTAGCACAAACTTAACTGTGTTCAGAGGGTTTAAATTTCAAATGATTATAAAAAACGGAAAAATTGGTCGATTGATTTGCGGTTTTTACTAAATTTATTCTTTATTTCGGTATTTTATTGAAAATGAATTATAAAGATAAATTTCAAAAAATGTCGATAGAGGGCGCTTTAGTCTTTGGATTAACGAAATAATCCATCCTAATACTATTTTTTGCCGTTATTTTTTGCATCTCATTAAATGGTTTCGTAGGCTTAGATTTAAACTTAAATTTTGAGCTCAAAATCTGAATAGTTTGGAGTGGTTAAGTAGCACAAACTGAACTGTGTTCAGAGGGTTTAAATTTCAAACGAAACGGAAAACTATTAAAGAAAAACGGAAAAATTAGTCGATTCCTTTGCGGTTTTTGCTAAAACTACTCTTTAAATCAGTGTTTTCTTGAAAGTAAATTTTAAAGATAAATTTCACAAAATGCCGATAGAGGGCGCCTTAGACATTGGAGTAGCGTAACACTATTTTTAACCGTTATTTTTTTTTATCTCATTAAATGCTTTCAAATGCTTAGATTTAAATTTTGAGATCAAATTCTGAGTCGTTGCGAGTGTTTAAGTAGCGCAAAAGTGAACTGTGTTCGAGGAGGGGGGTTAAATTTCAACTCCTGAACACACTTCAGTTTGCGCTTCTTAACGCCTCCCAACAATTCAGAATTTGAGTTCAAAATTTAAGTTTAAATCTAAGATTTCTAAAACATTTAACAAGTTTTGGAAAGCATTTAATTAGATTTTAAAAAAATAACGGTTAAAATTTGTTGTTGGTTACTCTGAAGTTTAAGGCTCCCTCTAACGGAATTTTTTGAAATTTATCTTTAAAATTCATTTTCAAGAAGATACTGACTTAAAGAATAATTTTATTTTAAACCGCAAACGAATCGACCAATTTTTCCGTTTTTTATTATCATTTGAAATTTGAACCATCTGAACACAGTTTAGTTTGTTTTGTGCTACTTAACCACTCCCAACTATTCAGATTTTGAGCTCAAAATTTAAGCTTAAGTCTAAGTTTACGAAAACATTTAATCAGATGCAATAAATAACGTAAAAAGTCGTTGTTCGTTACTCTAAAGTTTAAAGCGCCCTCTATCGGCATTTTTTGAAATTTATCTTTATAATTCATTTTCAATAAAATACCGACATAAAGAATAGTTTTAGTGAAAACCGCAAATCAATCGACCAATTTTTCTGTTTTTTATAATCATTTGAAATTTAAACCCTCTGAACACAGTTAAGTTTGTGCTACTTAACCGCTTCCAACTATTCAGATTTTGAGCTTAAAATTTAAGTTTAAGTCTAAACTTACGAAACCATTTAATGAGATGCAAAAAATCATGGCAAAAAATAGTTTTTCATTACCTCAAAGTCTAAAGCGCCCTCTATCGGCATTTTTCGAAATTTATCTTTATAATTTATTTTTAGGAAAATACCAGCATAAAGAATCATTTTAGTGAAAACCGCAAATCAATCGACCAATTTTTCCGTTTTTTATGTGTATTTGAAATTTTGGACCCCAAACTTTGATGGCGGCTATCTCCTTTGGAAAACGTTTGGGACCCTTGGTGTCCTATTTACTATTACTCGTCTTGATGTGTTCTATCACCCCCTAGCGTATATACCATTTGTTTAGGGACACCCTGTATAAGTGAGCCATGTTTAATCGACTACAACAGACAACTACGACTACAATTTTGGATTATGTAACACTGCACAAACGTTCCAAAGATTCATGAATGAAATTCTGGGAGATTCACCCCTTTGTTTTGTTTGTTTAGATGATGTGCTCATTTTTAGCGAAGATGAGGCCGAACACAAAAACCATTTACATATACTATTTGAAAGACTAAATGCATACTGACTTACAATTAATGCCTCAAAATGCTTGTTTGGTGTTACGGAAATTTCCTTTTTAGGCCACCTTGTTTCACAGCATGACAGAAAACCCCTCCCTGATAAAGTTGCACCCATATTAAATTATCCACAACCTCAAACAATGAAAGATCTCCAACGATTCCTTGGATTTTTGAATTTTTTTCGTCGGTTTTTGCCAAACGTTGCTAAACATCAAAATGTCCTTAGTAACTATTTAAAAGGCGCTAAGAAAAATGACAAAACGAAAATTGAGTGGTCTGTTGAGGCTGACAGAGAATTTAAAAAATGTAAAGAATTAATTGTAAATGCAACCCTTTTGGCTCATCCAAAATCAGATGCAAACTTAGTCTTGTAGGTAGATGCTTCGGATTTTTCAGTTGGTGGAGCTTTATCACACTTAGTTGAAAACAAACTGCAACCCCTTGGGTTTTTTCTCCGCAAACTTTCCCCAGCTGAACGTGCTTACAGTGCATACGATAGCGAACTACTTGCAGCATATGCTGGTATTAAACATTTTCGCCACATGCTTGAAGCGAGATATTTCACACTTTTTACCGATCACAAGCCCTTAACATTCGCTTTCCAGCAGTGCATTGATAAGCATTCGTCAAGGCAGTCTAAACAACTGGGTTTTATATTTCAGTTCACAACCGATATCCAACATATAAAAGGATCGGAAAATATCACTGCAGACACTCTTTCTAGAATCGCTTTAATCGCTATGCCAAATCCTATTAGACGCTTTCAGTCGTGACGTCAGTTATGACGATTTGCTTGGATACTGACTCCAAACAAACGGTTGCTATGCTGTATTTTCTATTTTATTTGCATATTACAGCGACAATTTTCAGCTATATATAACAGACACATGTTTAATGCTTTATATGCAATGATACCATTTTCTACGATTTATATTTTATAAGAAATGAAGCATAGCAACCGTTTGTTTGGAGTCAGTATCCAAGGAAAATGTCATGACTGACGTCACACTGAAAGCGTCTATTGACGTTGATGAAATTTCACAATTACAAATAAATGACCCTGAATTACAAAATTTACTTGATAAACCGCAAAATTTGGAACTAAAAAAAGTAACCTTACCTGGTCATACAACTCCTATATATTGTGATTTTTCTACTGGCGTTGCCAGACCATACATTCCTATCTCTCAACGAAAACAAATTTTTTTCCAATTACATAATTTGTCTCATCCTGGAATCAGGAGTACAACTCGGTTGGTGAGAACAAGATTTATTTGGCCGATTAATAAAGATTGTGCAACTTGGGCAAGACAATGTATTCCTTGCCAGAAAGCTAAGGTTAATGTGGCATACTAAATCCCCATTGGGTTCATTCCCTAGCCAATCTAAGAGATTTGATCATGTCCATCTTGACCTCGTTGGCCCGCTTCCACCTTCCCAGGGTAACTCCTACTGTCTTACCATGATAGACAGATTCACAAGATGGCCAGAAGCTGTGGCTATTCCAGATATCAGTGCTCACACAGTAGCTACAGTTTTCTACAACCAATGGATAACCAGGTTCGGTTGCCCTTCCCATATCACAACAGACCAAGGAAGGCAATTCGAAAGTGTACTTTTTCAAAATCTGTCCCATTTCTTGGGAATAAAACGGATTAGGTCTTCCCCATACTACCCACAAGCTAACGGCCTGATCGAAGAATTTCGCCGCCTTGAAAGCACATAGCACTGACCAGTGGACTGCAGCATTGCTCACCATCTTACTTGGTTTCCGCTCTGTGTTCAAAGAGGACATCCAGGCGACAGCAGCAGACCTTGTCTATGGCACAACTCTTCGGCTTCCTGGTGAAATTTTTGTCCCCACTGAAACTGATGCATCACCGCAGCAACTTGTTGAATGTCTAAAGCAGCATTTTAAGGACATTCGTCCAACACCTTCATCCAGACAAGGGACTAAATCTATTTTTATTCACCCACATCTAAAAGACTGTTCGCATGTGTTCGTCAGATATGACGATGTGAAAAAACCATTACAAAATCCTTATGATGGCCCATTTAAGGTGATAGAGAAACGTGAAAAAACTTTCATATTAGACTTCAATGGACGTCAAACCACCATTTCCATCGATAGGATTAAGCCAGCTTTTCTTGCATCTGACATTCCCACTCCAAGTGTACCAGACTCTGTACCACTTCAAACACAAACAAAACCCACCGTTACTCGCTCGGTAGGAACTGTGCGTTTCCCGGCCCGGTTAAAAGAATGATGTGTAATATTGCGGGGGGAGTGTGTGGCTGCATGTGCCAAATCTAGCTCCCCTGCCAGCAAAACCAGTCTCCTCCTGGCAACCCTTGCCGACAAGGCAAGTGCTCCCGATAGCGCCATCTAACGACACTACGCTCGGAGCTTTCGTCCAGCAAACACTCCTATTAGTCAGCTCTTGCTATCTTACTTTTCCGAGCGTGTTATGTATTAACTTGATTTGTAAATATAATTAATAAATATTTTGTTATTATATATAACTGAGCCATGTTTAATCGACCATAACAAGTTCATAGCACTACAAATAAAGGGTGTATCATTCGAGGCAATACAGCTCAAATCAATGAATCATGTAGAAAATTTCCAAAGGAAGAAATGAGATTTTTGGAATACAGATAGCTTCAGTCTTTAGAGGATTTGTTAGCACAGAGAGCATATGTTGTACATTTCTGATGAGTTTAAGTCGCGTTTTAGTTTGGCCGCATTTTTGAATTAAACAGATTTTCGCCGACACTTTAAGGGGTCAGGTACCTTTGATCGATTAAAATAGAAGCAAAATTTGCGTACAGTATTGATCTCAATATCTTTAAATCTATCGCTTTTAAGAGCTTCAAAATTTTAACACATATTTAAATAATCTTCCTGTAACTGTTACAGGTCATGGAATATTTTTATACCTTCACCATAAAATTAAATTAAAAAATTACAAAAGGTCTTTTTTTCTCGAAGAAAAATCATACATAGTCTTGCGCGCAGCTTGACATGCATAAAAAATATCATAAAGACCTAAAATCACTTTATATATAAAGAAAAATAGTCAATAATCAAAATGACGAACCTTAGTTACTTTAAATTCTGTCTTTGTATAAAAAATACATAAAAATATGAAAAATAACAAAATTTAGCACTTTTTTTTGTAAATAATAATTCATAACTTGAAAAATTCATACACAAAAGTGATAGTAGTTCGTCATTTTAAGCATTTATATGTTATGTAACTTCTGTAAAAATTTCATCAAATTCTACCCAACCATTTTCGAGCAATCATGCGCGCAAGTTGAAAAAATAGCATTTTGAGAAAATCCAATTTAAAGATAAAATTTCTTTTTAAAACATATTATGCAAAATATCTTTAGATATTAAGTATACATATATTTATTTACTTACCTATTTATATAAAAACATAAATTCAATAAGTTTCATTATAAAAAAAATAGTAAATAGTGTGCTATAAAACATGCAAAATAAATATAAATACACAAATAACATATACTGATACAACATTTTTCTATATATTTATTCATTATTTACAAAATTTTTACATGAAACTGGTAATACTTCATCATTTTCAACATTTATATGCTATGTAAGAGATGTTAATTTTTTATGACATTTTAAACAACCATTTCGGAGAAATCATGCGCGCAGTTGAATCGTAAACGTAAAAACGAAAATAATTTTTCATCATATCGTTCTTCTGAATAACCATTCATTATTTAATAAATCCTTACATGACACTGATAACAATTCGTCATTTTCAACATTTGAATGTTTTGTAAGAGCAGTTAATTTTTTATAAAATTTTAGACAACCATTTCGGAGAAATCATGCGCGCTATTGAATCGTAAACGTAAAAAATTTTTACTTATATCATTTTTCTAAATAACCATTCATTATTTAATAAATCTTTACATGACACTGATAACAATTCGTCATTTTCAACATTTGAATGTTTTGTAAGAGCTGTTAATTTTTTATAAAATTTTAGACAACCATTTCGGAGAAATCATGCGCGCTATTGAATCGTAAACGAAAAAACGAAAATAATTTTTCCTTATATCATTTTTCTAAATAACCATTCATTATTTAATAAATTCTTACATGACACTGATAACAATTCGTCATTTTCAACATTTGAATGCTTTGTATGAGCTGTTAATTTTTTATAAAATTTTAGCCAACAGTTTCGGAGAAATCATGTGCGCTATTGAATCCTAAGC
The DNA here is from genome assembly GCA_964019185.1 of Maratus speculifer. Lineage (NCBI taxonomy): Eukaryota > Metazoa > Arthropoda > Arachnida > Araneae > Salticidae > Maratus > Maratus speculifer. The sequence continues at coordinate 16,030,599 of CAXHSM010001376.1, read as the reverse complement.
GTAAAAACGAAAATTATTTTTGTGAAAATTCAATTGAAAGAAAAGATTGACTTAGTAACTTATTATGAAACAAAATTTTTAAGTATTGCAGTAATTTATATAATTATTTACTTATCTTATTTATACACATGAATTTAATAAATATTAAAAAATAATAAATATTGTGTTCTAAATCAAGAAAAATAAAAGTAGAAATAAAAATAAATTTACCTTTACAAGAACAATACTGCATCATCTGTTTACTTAGATTATTAGGTTGATAACTTTTTAGAAGACTTGTGAAACAAAAATCTATAAATTCATTCTGATGTTTTCTATTGCATGACATAAATAAACCTTTTAGAAATTTGAACACTAATTTACATACATATACTTTGATAACCATCATCGCATGGGATAACAGATGGAAAAAAACTTTGCTCAGATTTTCACAAAACTTAACACATTTAAAAAGCACCGGCACTGTAAATTTCACCTTCCTCCAAGAGAAATTTATCTTTCTGAGCAATTTCTTTCATTCGCTTACTTTTTCTTGCTTCTTTTGTGTTTTGAAGAAAGCGTAAATTAGAAGTTGCAATCCTTTGGTCGTCTAACTGTTTCAAACATCCTCGAGCATGTGCACCAACTGTCAAGCCAAATTCTTGCATTACATTCATTTTTCCTTGATTGCCATCATTAAACAAAATAACTGCTTCATTTGTAGCAATTTCCACAATCCTTTTACCTACTCCTTGTGTTTTTGGACATAATTTCCATATTAAAGAATTTATCGATTCATTGTTGTTCTGGGTCTTACCTCCTAAGCACCTAGACAGAAGTTTTGGCTGCGATAAGTCATTAAAAATTGGTTTTGTTTTATAGTATCCATTACACTAGTTGGGACTGTGTTCTTGTGTTTAAATGTTTTAATGGTACCACAAGCAACTGCTTTATTATATTTGCACCAAGATTCACTTCCAGTAGGGCAAAATCAATGCAGAGGCTCGGCATCCGTTGAACGAGTATGAAAATATGCAGCCCAGATAGCTTTACGCATTTCATGTAAATTGTTTTTATTCTGTCGAATTGCATTTCCATAATAATCTGTTAGCTTAGCAATGATGTTGTCCATAAGTCTACCTTTTCCTCCAAGTGCTTTACCTTCACTACATTTTACTTTGTTTTGTTTAAGTTTTCGTAAGCGTGTGCCCATTCTCTTTTGAATGTGACCCACGCATTCAATTTTTTCAACTTTTGTATCAGAACCATATGGGCTGGCCTCTGATATGGCTTGAAAAGTTTTGGCATCACCATCACCTATATATCCAATGTACTTTACGTTTCTTGTGGCTTCTGAACGTTGAAATATTCGAACCATACCACTTAGTTCCATTTTTCCAGCTGATCCATCGTGGTTATTGAGGCAATCATTTTCATGGGTTTTTTTCCATGAATTATATTCATGCGTCCCTTTTTTTAGTTTCCATGCATCACATGACTTGCAAAATGAGGAAAGGACTTCAGTATCAATAACTTTGCCGCTTTTGTCACCAATGACAGTGCACACACCTATTCGTGAAGTATGACCCCGAGTTTTCCATGTACCGTCACCACTGATGTTTAAGCATGAAGAATCAGTCAGAGTTACTTCTTCTGAAGCTGCAGATATCATAGATTTTTCTGCGACAGATGCAGAGCATTTCTGTAGCACCTTTATCGCAGCATTGTAAGATTTTTTGGAAACCGGTTGAGGCAGATCCATGATTCCACAAAACAGTTTCATTGCTGCACACCCCAGTCCAATTGATCTAATGGCATAAATATATCTGTTATTAATTTCTGAAATTTTGTTATTTTCGCCGATCTTCTTAGAATTCTTAAATTTAATAACTTCAGCACAATTTTCACATAAAATCGAAATTTTAGATGATAAGCCACATTCAATTTCTTCGGTTATACTTACTTCACCACCACAAGATTTACAGCATAAAACTTTTTCCAGAATGGAAAACATGTGACTGACATCCATAATACGATATCCATCAAAGCTAGAATTATATTCAAACTCCTTGTTTACAGAAAGTTTTCTCTGTGAAGCACTGTTATTCAGTGAATCATTTTCACTTTTCGTCAGCTTTCTGGTATGTATATTAAAAGTAAATTTCCTTTTTTTCGGTCGTATCCCAGAAGCTCTTTTAGGTGTGTTTTCGCTAAGAACTTCACTCATTGTAGCAGAAGATTATTAACGAAATAAATAAAATTAATTTAAAGCTAAAATAAAACTTATTCGCAAACAAATCACTATAAAAAAAATCAGAAATTCAGCATCGAAAGAGTAAACAACACAACGTGCATAGATTTATTTCTAAATCAAGCTAAATAGCTTGAATCTAAAGTTGAAGTAGCAGTTGCTAATTTCTGCTTGATTTCCTGAAAGGAAAGGGAAAATAAATAACCACAGAGTAAAGAAAAATAAGAGTAGAAATCCTTGAATCTTATCAGCTACGGCCGGCGCCAGCTGCGTGAAAAATGTAAACAAACAGTTTAGTCCTTTAAATATCGCTGTTTCATGAAAAGAGGCCTTACTATTTTGCCCATAACTTCGTTTCTAATGAGAATTTTTTATGGGGTTTGTTTTAATATAAATCTAAAAGATTATACTTTCATATAAAGCAATAGAAAAAATCGAAATTTTGACCATTTGAAAGGTACCTGAACCCTTAAGTGAAATCCTGCTTAACGTGAGTCTTTTAAAAAGAATATCCTCAATCATTATAGAATATTATAAACATTTAAATGTATATTATGTAAAAAAAAGAGAATTGTAAGATTTTTCAAAAAAAAAAAAAAAAAATATGAAGCAGTATCAAAATAAAAATTATTTGGTCATAGGAGATGGTCACACATCTAATATAAATATACTACTTTAAATTTCAAATATTTCGTTGGTCAATAATTCATTTAAGTGACATGAAATGACATTTTCATAGTATTAGAATATTCAGCGTCTACTATTAAAAAATTAATTAACAGCAAATTTAATACTTAGATTACAAAAAATCTTTGTTTATATCATACAGAGGCTGAGAAGTTCTATGCTCGAAACAGGTAGACGGAAGAGCCGTGTTTGAACCCAATCTGCCCAGTCGGCCTAATCGTTCGGAGTTTTAAGATATTTTTTCGAACTTTGGATTTCCTTACGTTATAGGGTTAAGTTCCTTTAGATAGACCCTCACGGAGGGTATTCTATCCCTATCGGTTTATATTATTCGTACAATTGGCCGTAATAAACACAACCAACTTACGCAAAAGGTTCCTCACCAGTATGAATTAGCAGATGCTTGCGTAAATAATTCTTACGTGAGAATTTCTTGTTGCATATTTCACAAGCGGCAGGTTTTTCACCAGTATGAATTAACAAATGCATGCTTAAATTACTCTTTTGGGCGAATTTTTTGTTGCATATTTCACACGCAAAAGGTTTCTCACCGGTGTGAAATAACAAATGCCTACTTAAACTAACCTTTTCAGAGAATTTCTTGTTGCATACCTCACATACAAAAGGTTTCTCACCAGTATGAACTAACAGATGGTGGCTTAAACTATCTTTTAGAGAAAATTTCTTATCGCATATCTTACACACAAAAGGTTTTTCGCCAGTATGAATTAACAGATGCTTGTGTAAATAACTTTTACGTGAAAATTTCTTGTTGCATATTTCACATGAAGAAGGTTTTTCACCAGTATGAATTAACAAATGTGTGCTTAAACTCCCCTTTTGAGCGAATTTCTTGTTGCATATCTCACATGCAAAAGGTTTCTCCCCAGTATGAATTAGCATATGTTGTCTTAAATGGATCTTTTGAGGAAATTTCTTGTTGCATATTTCACATGCAAAAGGTTTCTGCCCAGTATGAATTAACATATGTTGGCTTAAATGGATCTTTTGAAAAAATTTCTTGTTGCATTTTTCACATTCAAAAAGTTTCTGCCCAGTATGAATTAACATATGTTCGCTTAAATGGATCTTTTGAGTGAATTTCTTATTGCAAGTTTCACATGAAAAAGGTTTCTCATCAGTGTGAGTTAAGAGATGTTTGCTTAAATTGTTCTTATGAGTGAATTTTTTGTTGCATGTCTCACATGCAAAAGCTTTTTCACCAGAATGCATTAACAGATGCCTGCTTAAACAACTCTTTCGATAGAATTTCTTGTTGCAGATCTCACATGAAAAAGGTTTCTCACCGGTATGAACAAGCAGATGGCTACTTAAAGTACTCTTTCGAGAGAATTTCTTGTTGCATGTTTCACACACAAAAGGTTTTTCGCCAGTATGAATCAACATATGCCTGCTCAAATCACCTTTCTGAGAGAACTTAATGCTACATACCTCACATTCAAAAGATTTCTCACAAGTATGGATTAACAAATGTTTGCTTATATCAGCCTTTCGAGCGAAATTCTTGTTGCATATTTCACATACATAAGGTTTTTCGCCAGTATGAACTAACAGATGCTAGATCAAAACATTTTTATAAGAAAATTTTTTCCCGCATGTCTCACACAGAAAAGGTTTCTTACCAGTATGAATTAGAAGATGGCTGCTTAAACTACTCTTTGCATAAAATACTTTGCTGCATACATCACAAACAAATGATTTTCCTTGATGTGGGATAGAAGCGCTTTTTTTGAAACGCAATAGAGAAATATTTTTCTGCATATTTATCAGTTTTAAGTTACATGATGTGAACTTTTTTGCATCTGTTGAAGTTAATCATTCAGATATCAAGATTTCTGAAAAAGAAATTTAAGAAAAAATAAGCTTATAATGTAAAATTTAATTAACACAAAAAACTGAATTGAAATCGAATTTTGACCATAGTAATAAATTCTACAGTATACTTCCAGTAATGCTCATATAGCTATAGTATGTTAGATGTAAATCTTAATTTTGTAAAAACTAAACTATAACTAAAATTAGAATAAATAAAATATAAATAGATAAATATATAGGCACCATCATCAAATAAGTGAACTATGATAAGTAAAATATTGTACATATTAGTTGACCCGCCTTGCAATGCCTCGGGCTTCTCGATTCTTCCAAACGAATTTGAATATTTATATTCCCGATTTATATTAAAATAAAAAAAACGAATATCTGAAAATGAATCTTCGGAATGGATCCGTGGTGTGTTAGACAGCATAAACATGACTTGCTCTACAATATATTCAAAACAAATCTGGAGTTCCTGCTGCTTATTGTACGGTATACTAGGCATGTAGTGTACACGCAAGAAAATATTGTTTTTCTAACTTCCACCGCCAGAGAGCACAGTGTTCTAAATAAACTTCCAAAACATATACTTCCAGCCAGGGCATCGTATAGGAGGCATGCAGCATATGTCCTGGAAAACTTGTTGATCTTACTTTCCACTACCGGTGTGCGCATAGTGTTCTAAATTTTCCTTATTAAAAGCTAAATCTAGAAAAGCGAAGCAAAATTCAAATCGCAGTATGGTATCATGAACCTACTTACGTCAATTGCAACAGATAAAGATAAAATTATATTGATTAAGAAATAGCTGAAAAGAAAAAAAAGACAAACTGCAGAGTTTATGAGCTTTAAGTGGTAGAAATTCAATGAATAAGTTAGTTTAAAAGAAAATTTTTATTAAAATATAACATTTGGCTAAAAGATAGCATGATAGAAATTGTTTTAACAAACGTATGATGATATTTAATCCTTACTTACAAAAACAGCTATTGTATAATTGTACGGGAAGCCGTTGGGGGTTAGAGACCTTAAATCTACGGAATAGCTTTAATTAAACATAAATATCAATTTTTGACTTTACATATTTAATATTTACTTGAGCTAAACATCATGATGTTATCTGATCTTAATCTAAAACTTTACTGAATATGAGATCTTAAACTTTAATCATTATCTTTAACTAGGCCATGCCTCAGAGGGATTAGTCTCAGCGACATTGCTGAGAATATAGATTTAATAACTTACAATAAGTAAAGAAAATTAGCTGCTATTTTTAATTGATCATATACTGTGATAAAATGAATTGGTGACAATAATAAAATTGAATCGCAAAATTACAAAAATCTTATATTATATAAATTCGTATATACTGTTAAAATAAAAAGAAAAGCAAACCATGCGTGGGTATAAAATGAGAAGTACGCAATACGTTAAGAGTAATACAGAAAATAAAGCACTAAATTATCTTATATTGGAATTTCGACTCTGTGAAATGATGTCAAGAGTATAAATTGACGCTCCGTACTAATTTGAATAATAAAAAAACCTTATGTTTGCAGAGAGTAAACAGTATTTTATATTATTCAATTTAGTAGAACTTATATAACGGTCAAATCCTTCTGTCACTGCAAAACATTATCTTAAGAAGGTCTGACTTTGGTCATTATTCGAACTCCAAGATTTCTTACGCATCCATTCATAACAAAACACAAACAACGAAACCAACGGTAACTGACAGCGAATGAGCTTAAGAGTGCTGGTCACTAAGAATTACGGCCAAATAATGTTACGTCTATGGCGTTTGATGCATTTACATTTAAAATATCTCCTTAAGAAATTAATATTTTTAATTCCCCTTTTTTCTGCATACTCTTCTTAAAGGATGTCTCTTTCTTTTTTAGTTCTTAAAATATTTCTAAAATATATGCTTAATTTAAGATACAGTATCAAAAATTTACTCACGAATCGTCAGCTTTCAATACATAAAATATTAAATTGAGCATAAATTTTGAGAACAAATTAAAAAAAGCCATCCTTTAAGAAGAGTACACAGAAAAAAGGAGTTAAAAATATTAATTTCTTAAGGAGATATTTTAAATATTCAAATGCATCAAACACACAAAGAGTAAACGTTACAGAGAGAAATTCGGAAGTTAAGTGACTAGCACCCTTAAATCAAAGAAAAGAGATAGTTTGGAGTGTGCTTTAAGGCAGAAAATTCCTTTGAAAAGTGTATCAACATGACCAGTCCTGCTACTGTAAAGGTTTCCAGATTTGGCTCATTCTTGCTTGCTTGGCAGTTTCAAAATTGTTGACGAATATGAAAAATATATATATAAATACTGAGCATGTTGCGAAATCTCCTCCGATGAAAGTGACGTTTGTTTCTCGTCTGCGAGCGAGCGATGTATTTATAATGTATTTATATGATGCTAAGTGGCAACTAGTTTCGTTGTCTTGACGACCAGTGTTTTGGAATGTTTTTAGTTTAGTTTTTTAGAGTTGTTGAATTTAATGGATCTTTGGAATGTTATACTAATTGAATAATAGTGGAAATACCAGAATGTCTGGTATTGTACATATTTGTAAATATTTCATCACATTTTGAATAAACTTATTATGGAACAAGAAAACCTTCTGATATGGATATAAATAATTTTCTCTTCATGGTGCCCCAAGACCTGATCGTTTATGCTAGAATATAGCTGTTTATGAAACGCCATTTCACGCATTAAGGAATATGAATTTTTTTTTTCTCTGGAAAGTAGAGAAGATGAGAGCAGATATATCTTTTAAAGAATTTATCTGGCGAATCTGACGGGTTTGAAATTCGCGGCCACGAGAGATTGAGGTAAGACCAATTTGATTATTAATTTATAAATTTGCATGGAATATCGTTTGAAAATAAATAAATAGAATGTTTTGGTTTCGTTATGAAATTTATTGTTTTAGTTCCGAAATTGATAAATTAATTATTTTAATCTCGGATTAAGAATAGATGATTATTGAAATTTAGTTTCGTTTGGAAATATTTAATGATATTATACTAGGAAATATTTTATTATATCGTTTTGAATATGGATCTGGAAAAAATAAAAAAGAAACGTACTTCCGTTCGAGGGAGTACAACGAAACTAATTTCTAAAATTGAATCTATTTTGAAGAATAATAATATGGAAATTTCTTTGAAAATAGAAGAAATTAAAGATTGTCAGGAACAAATAAATGAAAAATTTTCGGAACTAAAAGAGCTAGATAAAGAAATTTTTGGGCTCACTGATTAAAGAGGTTGAAAATGAAGTTTCGTGTTGTGAAGAATATACAGAAAAAATTGTTAAATATCGAGGTAGAATGACGCGTTTTATAAAAGAAAACGACATTAAATCTAATGATACTGCATCTAAGGATAAGCCAGCGATATGTAACAATGATCTTTCACACGCGATCTTGCATAACGAAACCAGAACACTTAAATTGCCAAAATTGAATATAGTTAAGTTTTATGGGGACTGTAGTCAGTGGCTGGATTTTTGGAACTCATATGAGGTTGTTGTTCATAACAACGACTCATTGAGTAAAATCGAGAAATTCACTTATTTAAAGACGTATTTAGGTGGATTAGCATTAAGTGCTGTTTCTGGGTTTTCGCTAACGAATGAGAATTATGATTCATCAATTCAATCATTGAAAAGTAGATTTGGGAGATCGGATTTAATAATTAGTTCCTATATGAACAAGCTTTTGCTTACGGAACCTGTAAGGAATTCTTCAAATGTAGTAGGGTTAAGGAAAATATATGACGCGATTGAAGTACAGATCCGATCACTACAATCGCTTGATGTTGCAACAGAAACATATAGTAACTTGTTATGTCCGGTAATTTTACAGAAAATTCCCGAAGATTTAAGTTTGAGTTATAATAGGAATCGGGAAACGAGTGAATTATTTGATATTAAGAATTTAATGGAATTTTTGAGAAAGGAAGTAGAATGTCGGGAAACATCGTTATTGTTAGCTAATTCTAAGGGTGGGAATGTAAATGAATCAACATTCCGTAATAAGGAAATAATTCAAAACAGTAAAATAAATATTATTTGAATCAGAAAAGAAATGATAACACAAGGCTTTCTTCAGCCGCTGTCTTAACAACTGCTACGAATGAAACTTGCATTTTTTGTCTTGATAAGAATCACGCAAGTATGAACTGTCCTCTGACAATAAATGAAAGAAAAAATCTCTTAAAAGTAATGGTCGTTGTTTTATTTGCCTTAAACGAAAACACATCGCTAAATTTTGTTTTAAAAGGAATCAGTTATGCAAAATTTGTAAATTGCGTCACAATGAATTAATTTGTCACAAATCGCCGACCTCCGTTAAAAATAATTCGGATGATCAAAACTCTGACTCGACACCAGATATTGTGACGTCATTAGCTTCCACCAGATGTTTCAAAAATAAAAGGGAAAGAAAAGAATGTTCTCGTGTTTTATTGCAGACACTCAGTGCAATAGCAAAGGGAAACAAAACATCTAAAATTGTTCGTGTTTTGTTAGATGGGGGATCGAATCGGACTTTTGTTGAAAAACGGATTGTGGATTCGTTAGGATTAAAAATCATAAAGAGAAAAGCATTTGGAATTCATTCCTTTGCGGACAAACTAAATCAAGTGAGCGTTATGATATAGTGGAAATTGAATTGAAAAATACAACAGATTCTCATAAATGCATCAAAATACAAGCCGTGGTGATTGATAAGATTACGCATGGAAAAATTGAAATTCCTTCTCAATGGGTTAAGAATCTTGCTCTACGTCAAGGAATTAAATTATCTGATAATGCAACTAGTAAAAATATACACATTTTGATCGGTTCAGACTATATATGGGAAGTTTTGTGTGATAAAATTGTTAGATTAAGTAGATGTTTAGTTGCAACAGAGAGTTTGTTCGGATTTGTAGTTCAAGGTAGGGAAGGAAATTCGGAATCTAGAGATATTTTGGTAAATCATGCGATTGTTATGAGGGAAGAGTTAGAATATGAGAGAGTTAAAAATTTATGGGAATTGGAGGCAATAGGAATAAAACCAGATAAAGAAATGTCACGATCAGATTTAGACATTATCAATAAATTTGAACAAAATACCTTATATAAAAATAACAGATATGAAACTAGGCTGTTGTGGAAGGAAAATTTTAAGGAGCTTAAAAGTAATTATGAGATTGCAGAACGGCGTTTGATGAGCCTATGCAATAAATTTCGCCGCGATCCTGATTTGTACATTAAATATAAGGATATTATTGAGGAACAGCTAAAAGAGGGTATAATTGAACAAGTTGAATGTCAATCTGAACTTGATAAAGATAAGGGATATTTTATGCCTCACCATGCAGTAGTGCGCGATTCTAAAGAAAGTACTAAAGTTAGGATTGTATACGATGCGTCTTCCAAGGATAAACATGAACACTCTCTTAACGATTGTTTAGATAGTGGTCCCAATCTTAATCCAGATTTACTTAAAATTATTTTAAAATTTCGCTATCATCGAATTGCCTTTTGCGCAGACATACAAAGAGCCTTTCTTGAGGTCGGTATTGTAGAGGAAGATAGGAATTTTTTACATATTTTATGGTATAAGGGTGGGACAGATCTCAATTTCTGTGGCCGTGATGTCAGAGTTTTAAGATTCGCCAGAGCAGCATTCGGTGTTAAATGTAGTCCATTCCTTTTGAGCGGTACCATTAGACTCCATTTGAAGAAATATAAAACTTCGAATCCAAAGGCATATAATATTCTGAAAGAACTATATTTCGACGACCTAATTAAAGGAAAGGACACTGTTGCAGAAGCCATTACGGTAACTAAAGATGCCGTAACTATTTTAAAAGCAGCTAACATGAATTTAAGGCGATGGACTTCTAATTTGCCAAATTTAACTGAACAATGGAAGAATAACAACCTATAATGTCGTGAAGATCCTGTTGATTTTAATGTGTCCTTGAAGATTTTGGGTTTAATTTGGAATGATAATTCTGACACTCTTAAAATTGAATTGAGTCCATTATTGAAAATAATGAATACGACAGCAACAAAATGCCAGGGAACCATTTTCAAGCGACAAATGTTTCCTCATCCTAAAGGAAAACGACAGCGTTACTTGTGGAAAGATTTGAATTTGGGTCAAGACATTCATGTATATAGCATTACAATTCGACTTACTGATTGTGATCAGTGGACAAGGGAATATCTAATAAATGCTGGCATTGAGCTCAATGATCCTGAAGAAATTCCTCTTGATCCACATACATTGCAGCATAGAGCAATGGAGCCTCGAAATGAAACTGTGCCTCAGAGCTTTGAAGAGAAGAAACTTTTTAAATTTTTTCAAATACGATAAAAAGGTATTGAGGTTTTACGGAACATGGCAAGATGTCTTAAACGACCCGCCAGAAATGCGTAGAGTTATTTTGCAGTGTTACTTATCTGATGATACTATGGAAATTCTTGAAGACCATCCACCAAACAGCGGACGAGACTCTTATATAGTTCTCATAAAACGACAGAAAATACCAGTAGACAGAAATGAATTACAGGAAAACATCCCATTCAATTACATGGAAATCAAAGATGAAGACCTAGAATGGTTTCATCCAAAGAATTTCAGGATTGGGAAAGATATCTTGGTTTTCAGGAAGAAAATATTCCTTTATGACTGCGACCATTTCACTCGTCATTATTACAAAACCCATCTAGGTGTAGAAGAAATGGAAAGCATTGCAGTAGTTGAAAAACCGAAGTCGCTTCCGCCTAAGATTATTCCTCCTCATACAGGAATAGGAGCTTGGGACGACTCACTACAGAACAGCTTATCCTTAGTTCCAAAGCCCGTTAAAAAAGATTTCAGGAAGGAACTTCATTTTAACCAAGTTGTACTGAGATTTAAAGCTCGATTGGTTTCTCTAATGGCAGATGATAACCTCAGACGGTTTGTGATCTCATTTTATCCGAGCGATGATTCTGTATCCATTAACGAAGAATCAGTTCCAAACTCAGGTTTTCCTGGCGGACTCTTCCGCAGAAAAGATAAGATACATAAGAATCAAGTGGATCCAAATGTCCGGCCAGTTTACTACCAAGCGGATGATGTCTATATAGGAGTTCATATTCGAACGTCCGGTAAAATATTCAAACTGACTGATGCTGATCCGTATGTTTTGACATTCATGAATGATCATCCCGAACTGTACTCACAGGAACTGATCCAAGCACATAAAGACGGAATGTTAGCTTTGCATACGAAACAAGAATATACCAAAGAAGAAGAAGATAAGATTGTTAAAAAATTTAAAGCTAAACCTGACAGTCAAATGACAGCTTTATCACCATTTAATAGAATCCATGAATCTAAATCGTTTGAAGTTACTGGTATTGACTTCGCAGGGACCTTTATATGTTAAAGACAAAGACAAAGTGTACATTGCACTTTTCACATGTGCTGTTACTCACGCCATCCATTTGGAAATCGTTAGTAGCCTTCACACTGAACAATTCTTAATGGCGTTCAGAAGATTTGTTTCTCGAAGAGGGGTATGCAGAACTGTTAACTGCGATAATGCCAAAACATTCAAGGCAGCTGAAAATGAACTAAAAACACTGTACGCGAACGTTGCAGATCCAAATGTCCAAAATTAATTTGGAGAAAAGGGCATAAAATTTACATATATTGTTGAAAGAGCAGCTTGGTGGGGTGGCTATTGGGGGAAGATGGTTAAGATGACTAAAATTATATTAAGGAAAATATTAGGGAGGGCTTTATTATCATTTGAAGAATTACAAACTATTCTGACCGAAATTGAGGCAATTTTGAATTCTCGGCCCATTACGTATGTATATAACGATGCTTCAGACCCATCACCTCTCACCCCATCACATTTTTTAATCGGGGAAAGGATAACATCCTTACCTCACCACCAGGCTGGTCGTAACAATGAGCAGATCTTCTCCAGCTCAAAAAGATTTTTATTGAAAAGATATTTGTATAGAGAAAAATTGTTGAACCAATTTTTGAAACGTTGGAAGGGAGAATATCTGCTCCAATTAAAAGGTATACATAATGTACATCCCATAAGTGAAAATTGTGAATTTAATGTAAATGATGTAGTTTTAGTAGGTGACGACAAAGTTCCGAGACATTTGTGGAAATTAGCTAAAATCACCGAACTTTTCAAGGGACGATATGAAATGGTCAGAAGTGTAATGTTGAAGACAGCATCAGGGTTTATAAAACGACCCATACAACTCATTTATAAGTTAGAACTTGATTAATATTTTATGATTTCTCTAAGTAAAATAATTGTATTTGTTATATATATTTACCTTATTATTGTCCATTATTGTTTGCATTTAATTTTGATGAATGTATTCATCGGGGGGGAGGATGTTGCGAAATCTCCTCCGATGAAAGTGACGTTTGTTTCTCGTCTGCGAGCGAGCGATGTATTTATAATGTATTTATATGATGCTAAGTGGCAACTAGTTTCGTTGTCTTGACGACCAGTGTTTTGGAATGTTTTTAGTTTAGTTTTTTAGAGTTGTTGAATTTAATGGATCTTTGGAATGTTATACTAATTGAATAATAGTGGAAATACCAGAATGTCTGGTATTGTACATATTTGTAAATATTTCATCACATTTTGAATAAACTTATTATGGAACAAGAAAACCTTCTGATATGGATATAAATAATTTTCTCTTCAGAGCATCCACATTTGTATGTGAACTACTACGTAAATTATAAACGAAGTAAGACTAAGTAACTTAAAATTTGTTCTGAAATATTTAAAGAAGATTCTCACTTTAGTTTAATGATACGGTAATTTCTTTATTTTCCTTTCATAACATACTCCAACTCTTGGCGCTAATAGTCATGTATAAGCACTTAAGACTAAGTAACTTAAAATCTGTTCTAAAATATTAAAAGAAGATTCTCACTTTAGTTCAATGGCGGATCTAAGGGGGGGGGGGCGATGGGGAGATCGCCCCCCCCCCCTTGGGCCCATAGAGGTTTTCAAATCAACATGAGAGATCTTCATGTAATAGGACTTAGGCTGTAGCTCAAGGTAGGCCGCCAATTCATGAACCAAGCAATAGCGGATCTAAGGGGGGGGGGGATCGCTTCCCCTTGGGCCCATAAAGGTTTTCAAACCAACATGAGAGATCTTCATGGATTAGGACTTAGGTTGAAACTCAAGATCGGAGCCAATTTATGAATCAGGCAATGACGGATCTAAGGTGGGGGGAGAGATGGCGAAGGGGTGATCGCACACCCTAGGGTCAGGCTGGGTCAGGTCTTCTGATTTTTAGAGCCGGGCCGTGTCCTGGTCCTTATTTTTCTGACGATTTGTGTCGGGCCAGACTTTTTTTTCTTCCATGTCGAGCCCTGCCTGGAGTCAGTCTTCCTAAATGTCTGTATTAGAGATGAGACAGTTCTTGGACACGGACTCATTTTTTCTGAAACATATAAATTTTATTTATCAATGAATAAAAATATTAAAAGAACTTTTTTTCCCCTTAAAATTATATATTCCTTTTCAAATCACTATATCGACATTTTGATCAGATTAAAGGAGAAGCAGAATTTTTTTTTTTTTTTTTTTTTTTTTTTTAGCATTAGAATGCTATTTTAAAAGTAAATTATTAGTCACTTCTACAAACCTATTTCAGCCATTTCGACGATGTTCTGGCGCCAACGAAAAAGCGGGAATAATGAATTAGTCTGTAGTTTGGTTTTTGTCTGTCGCAGAGGTTATTTTGCAATAGTAGGGTTGTTTATTATCATTATTATTTAGACATTTAACGCGAAGAGGATATTTTTATCCAATTCTAGTTTGCTTTTGGCGCATAATTTAGATTACTATTATACACAGCGTACACAGGTCGTAATCGCTTTTCATATGGAAATAATTTTAGTGATTGTTGCTTTTTTGTGAATTCGGACGATGCTGAAGTTGTTACTCTGCAATTTACGAAGTCACTTTTGGTCGTAAATAAGTTTAATTTTCATATTATTCAGATAGAAAGCAATTGACAGTGTTTCCTTTATTTCTATAAAAGCATCGGAATTTAAAACTTTTAATTTAATGTTATTTTCCGGGTCACACCTATCCCAAAAATTGTTAAGAGGAATGAAATTATTATAGTTAAAAATGTGCACTTTTTATAGAAAATTGATAAATGTTGTTCAATTCGACAAATAATCGACAATAATTTCTACAAGTTTTATGCATTTATTCATGAAACACATTTCATTAACATGCCCATAATATTTTCTTATTAAAGGAGACAAAATATGAGAATTTTTTTATGTATAAAGTACATTTTTATTTTATACCAAGCTTTTCGTTTGATAATATTAAATTTAAATTTTCGTTTAAGATTAACATTTCTATGTAAAATGTAGTTTAAAAATTATAATTTTTTTGGAACATTTAAAAAAAATATTATGCATTTTTTTCTTCTACTGTATGCTTTCGTTATCGGGTTCGGGCTCGGAATTAAAATCGTCGAGCTCGATTGGGACCTAATTCTGATAAGAGAGCCCGAACTCATGTCTTGTCTGTACTAATCAAAATTTCCAGGTCGAGGCTTGGCCCTGAGTAAAAGCTAAACGTTTGTTCCGTGTCCGACCCAGCCTGTATGATAAGCATTATTGGCCCGACCACGATTCGTGTAATTCTTCACTCCGAGCCCAATTTGAACTGGCATCTTACTTATTTGTTATTTGTAAAAAATATATTTATGTTGTACATTTGTTTAGCAAAATCTTAAGAAATACATTTTTAAATATTTATTTTTGTTCTTATTGTAGGGTTTTACTATTATGATTTATATTATAAGTAGAAGTTAACCCGACCCGCAGCAAAATATAGTAGTCAACCGGTCTCAAACCCAACCCAAGAAGTAGCAAAAAAGTAGAAGATAACCTTAACCGCTGCAAAAAGTAGAAGTCAAACGGACCCAAATGCGAACTACAGAAAAAGTATCAGTTATATCACGTATGTGAAAGGGTGGGGGGGGGGGGTGAAGGGGACGGTTGCCTCAGGTCCAGAAATTTAAAGGACGTCAAATTTATACTACCAACGTTTTTGGCCTGTCACAAGAATAGTCGTTTGGGGTAGATTGGGGGGAGGGGGAACTGATGAAAATTTGGCCAGATGCAGTTTTCTCTTCGCACGCCCCTGATTAGTTTTCACGACCAGCAGCAAAATATAGAAATCAACTGGACCCAAACCCAACCCGCTTGAAAAATAGAAGTCGACCGGACCCAAACCCAACCCGCAGAAAATATAGAATATAACTGGACCCAAACCCGACCCGCAGTGAAAATATTAGCCCCGACCTGCGCATGAGATTCGAGTCTCCCAAGTTTTAAAATCGCCCCCCCCCCTTGAGGACTCTCCAGATCTGCCCTTGCTTTAGTTTAATGATACAGTAATTTCTTTATTTTCCTTTCATAACATACTCCAACTCTTGGCACTAATAGTCATGTGTATAAGTACTGTAAATACATTACTATTGTAAACTCGTGAATAACGTTAGTTCCACTTTAGGATTACCCAAGTTTTCTTTTTCCCTATATTTTGTATATGTCTTAAATATGTTATATTTCTTATTTAGAAGGCAAACCACACAGAAAACTGATCTCTGTTCTCCTATTTTCTCCCATGATGTTTGAGCAAGGGAGACAGTCGTTGCAGAAACAGGGAGCCACAAATTTGAAGAATGCACACTTAGGTTGGTTATCTGCTTGAAAACTAAAACAGAGCAAAAAATTGATGTCATTTCAATAAGACTTTTGTTGGGTCCGTTCTTGTTCAAAATTATTTATAGTTATTTCAATCTATAATCTACTCTTTTTTAACAAAGAAATAAATTTTCACTCTAAAAAATAAGTGCGATCGGGATTTGAACTCGCATAGAGAAATCTCAAATCCCATATGCTGCTGATCAGAGCCATTTGCTGAAGAGGGAAATTTATCTGATTAAAAACTATATCATTGTTTACATTGTATCTCGATTTTTGAGCAGGTGACAAACCAGAACTTAAATACACATGCAACAATTTTCTGGCTCCCAATTGCTGCGATGGTTGTTTCTGTCTGATCAATGGCCACCAATCGAATAATGTCATCTGTTGGCAGGTTAACCCTTTATCTATAGATGCTACTTATAAGTATCATTATTACTACTTATTATAAAAAAAATGTTAATACATTAATTAATTGTAATACTGTTTAAAATGAGTTACAGATACATTATTTTATTTTGTTCCAAAAGCATTATTGGTTATGGAAAACAAAAACTCTTTTAAAAGGATGATTTCTTTTCAGCTTTCTTGGCGCTGAAGGAGGGGGATGGGGATTTTTTAATTCAGGAACATTTCTATATTTATATTGTAAGAACATCATATTTGTACATTTTATAATTCTACAAAATACTAAGAAAACAATTTAAAATAAAAGTTTGAGTGGAGTTATAAATATTGCACAAAATCCCTGTAAATTCAAATTTAATTAATCCTTGTAAAATCCTACAAAAATTTATCAAATGATTATGTAAATATTTTAATTTAATTTAAACAATTTGTGCAAAATGCTTTAGAATGTAAAATTTTCATGAATTCATAATGTGGTAGATAAAGGGTTAAAGCATAGCGCAGAAAGAAAATGCAATTTCCCCAATTTATAAAACTAGTCATTGGGAACCACCTTAATACTTACCCATCAAGGATATGCATAATATGAAATATGCATAAACTATTTATAAAATGCATTGCAATACCAAAATAAAATTTAAACATATATTTAAATATTTTTAATACATAATAATTAATGCTATATTACAAAATTGTGGTAACTACTTGATTATCCTGTCTGCCAATTTCGACGTGTTATATAAATCACTAAATTACTCACAAAATTATACAAATTGGCATAATTTTTTTTTTAAATAATGAAAGAACAACTATATTAGTAAAATATTAATAAAAATACAGAAAAAAAATTGTCGAATTAAAAATTACTTGATGACATAATAAATATGCTTAATGTGAAGTGAATGTGGCATTTACAATAAGCCATTATTGGCATTTAATCTTATAGTTTGGTGATAGTTTTTTGGTAGACAGAATAATGAATTAGTGAAATAAACATCCTTAAAATTTTAAAAATATTAAATCTATTAAGTAATAGTTTATTACATCAGATGATGTGTCTTATTTTGAATTAAAATATATATTTGAATTTAAGTATGAATGAAATACAGGGTCATGAAAAATCAAAGAATGTGGAAAGGAGGATTACAAATATTTTGACAACCAATAATTTAATCTAATTCATTCTTTATGGAAAATTTATGTTTTCAATTGTCTTTTACAGCCACACCTAAAAAAATAAATAAATAAATAAATTTATATACCTTTCATCAGAAAGAATATTTTAAGAATCCTAAAAAAATAGTTTCGGATAATCGAGGCTACTGATATTCAATATAAGCTTCTTTCAATTATTACAAACTATGTAGTACACACCAAATTTCAAGTCTTTATCTCAATTTGTTTGGGATCTGTGGAGTGGGATGGGAAGAGTGTTTCCAGACAGACAGACAGAACATTTCCCCCTTAAAAATATGTTTTTCAGAATCTCCAGTATCTGAAACATATTAATCCAACATCTTTTTCTTTTTTTCAATTTTCGAAACATTTGCTAGATTTACCCTAGATGCTATGTATGATGGGTAAGTAAAATGCAATTTAAGAAACAATGATTTAAATGAAAATTGTTATTAATAAATTAATTTTTATTATTATTGGAAACATAAACATTGGAAACATTTTTAATTCATTCAAAATTTATCTTTTATTTCAAACTTTTCCATTTACTGTACAACAAAATTTCATTACAGTTGAACCCTGTTAACGTGAACATACTTAATGCAAATTACTTTTAACAGAAACAGATTTCAGTTCCCTGTCAAGTTCCATAGTTAATTTATTGTGATTTTATTCCTTTTAAAATTACCAGGCTTAACACAAAGTATAATTTATCATGAATTTGAAAGTATCAGCTATTGAAATATTTCCTACTCACATCGTAAACAAAACAAATTTTGATCACTTTTGAATACAATTCTACTGAACTATTATTTAGAACTCCAAATTTTATAAAAATTTTAGTTTCAGAAAGGAAATTTTGTTAGATATGATAGCCACACACAATTGATTGTAAAATTGCCATGCGATTCCTCCTTCTAATTACCTTAAAAGATAAAATTTTATTGCAGATATTCCATTGAGGGATAAAAAAAACATGTAACAATAACTAAAATTGTTTCCACAATGTAAATATGCCAATTAAACTGTGAGATTGTTTTTGCTGTTTGGAGCTTTCTGGATTTCTTTGGATGTAACAGAAATGTTGGCCAGTTCTTCTTAAAAAGACTGAGATACATTCAATGCAAATATCTGTATTTTTGACTAATTATTCTAAGGAAATGAAATAAACACCAGAAACACAGTTGATTTTGCATATTTATTCTTGTTACATGATGTTTATTTTCAACAGCTCAAACAATTTTCCCTCTGAATGTTCACATTAATAAGATTTGTTTATATACTTTGTTTAACTTACAAAAGAAATCATAAAATTTAAAATTTGATTTAAAAAAAATAACAATAAAATAAAAAAAATAACAACACATTTTTTTAAATAACTGAAAGTAATGAATTTCTTAGTATGAATATTTGTAAAACTGTCTTATTTATCAATAGGAACAGGAACATCATATGTAGTATTTGAGTAAAACAGGCCAGGAGCTAAATTGCCAAAAATGGTTACCTATCTTATTTATTGTTGCCAATGACATTCAAAACTGTAGTTTGATACTATCAAATCTCCATAAATTTGTTAAAAATTCTAAATAATAAAAAGACAAATTAATAAATAAAATATTATAAATGAACATAATTATATAAATAACTAAAAACTATTAAAAAATACTCCATAGAGTATGATAAATAAATAAGCTTTATTAATACTATTATTGATACATGATAACTCTGTAATTTTTTTCTTCTAAATCCTCAAAAATTTCTTTTTTATTTTAAAATATAAGAAAATTATGTTCACAACCACAAAATTAAAAATTTTATAAATTAAAAAAAGTTTCCTAAATAATCACACAGCGCACAGTTTTTATCATGTATTTTACTTATAGTGTATATTAGTTCCTTACCTGATAGTTGCCTTCCGACTAGCCAAACATTCAGTTTACACTTATAAGTAGAACATTTTAAATGATTATAAATATCATCAAAAATGAAAGTTGAGGCACAGAAAATTTTGTGTCATCCTACGATAAAATCACAAGCTCTAGAATTTTCCGTAGATGAATAACTTAAGAAAGATATGTTACCGTTAATTTATTTTAGTAAAGAAGATAAGAGAGTAGTATTTAAAAAATTAGCAACTGTTTAAATCAGAGTACACTCGTTTCGTCCATTTTATCACAGACAACAGTACAAAGAATGAATCACGAAAACAGAATTCATTCATGAACATTGAATGAATCAATAATTTTTGTGCAATCGAAATGTTCTATGAATTTTAAACTAACGAAGCAAAATATTTATTTGTACAAAAGAAATAGGCACCATTTGTAAAAATTTGTGAATCTAGCAATTAAATATGTTCTCAGGTTAAGAATTATACGCAATTTGATTTTTTGATTTGAATAACTCGGGAAATATTAGCTTATATTCTATTGTAAAATTTGTTTCTTTTAATATCTGTCTGGTTACTCGTGTTGCAATTAGCGATTTAAAAAAGTTCAAGTCATTTTGCTATTGCAGCAGTTTAATAAATGAATAATCTTAGTAGAAATGCACGAATCATTTTAATGAATCATGATATAAACCACGAATCAGTCTTTCACTGGCGTCTTGCCCCTACAGTTATTTTTAATATTATATAACTTTTAATACATAAATTTATTGTATACCCTGACTCTTTACTAAAATAAGTTAATACTAAGACAGGTCAGTTTTTTTGTTACTTTTCGACTAAAATCTTTACAATTTGCTATTTGATAATGACTACACAAAAAATTTAATATATTGCAAATTTCATTTTTGCTGATTTATCATTGAGTCATTTAAAGCAATATTTTATTTATAGCCGATAATTTCTTTTATTATTAATATTCATTTTAAGTAGTAGTTTAATTTTAGATTTCAATTTAAAAACAGCAAATTAGGTTCAAGAAATATTTTCTAACTGATAGTTTTAAAACATTGCTTTACGCATTAATGTCAATTTTTGACATTGAATTTTTCATCGGGAGTCATTTTTAAATAAATTAATGGGTTTTGAAGAGCAGATTTTTTATGTATTTATTTAGTATTGTATATTTTTTATTCC
Organism: Maratus speculifer; assembly: GCA_964019185.1. Classification (NCBI taxonomy): domain Eukaryota; kingdom Metazoa; phylum Arthropoda; class Arachnida; order Araneae; family Salticidae; genus Maratus; species Maratus speculifer. The sequence continues at coordinate 16,009,372 of CAXHSM010001376.1, read as the reverse complement.
TAAATGCATCTGCAGAAATATGGGGAAATTCGTAATTTTTGAGCAAATTCAAAATAACACAAGAACACCGGAAACTGTTTGTATATTAATTACACTACCTCGTCAAATTTATGGGGTACTCTTTCAAAGTATCGAAATGTCTCCCCAGAACATTTAAGATTATCATGCTTAAGATTATTACTATGCTATTACATAAAGGTATTGTTTTTATACTATTGCTTATTAGATTATTATGCTTTTTAAGATTGTTATGCTGGTTACATTATTTATGCTTATTAATCGCCTAGAAATGCTACCTCTGTCCTAAGAAAAATGTCTCTCTCATCTGGAAAAACCACAATTACAACTTGTGAATAGTCAGTTTAATATTGCTTACAAAAACTTCACTTATGGGAGGAGAATAGTGTATGAAGAGGTGATGAGGTTTTTTTTTTTTTTTTTTTTTTTTTTTTTTTTTTAACAATGAGAAGTCTAAAGCTTAAATTAAATATAATTCATATGGAAAAGTTCCTAGAATATACTACTGAACTTGGAGAACGCTCTAAAACTGTTTCGAACCACCTAAAATAAATTGCTTTTCAAGTAAAATAACAGAAACCAACATTATTTTTTTACACAACCCAATATTTTAAAAATAGTGTTAATCAATCGTAAATAAAATTGTTTAAGGATATAGTGGACTCTCAAAACTAATTTTTTTAATTTTCAATGAATTTTTTTAAAAGCTTCTGGAAATAATCACAGTAGTATATATACCTCTTATTTCACAATTATTTAAAAAAATATATTAAATAGTTTTTGAGATAAAGATTTTTTTAAACGAAAAATGGTAATATTTTAAAATGCTCTATGCGCAACCAGTTTCCACATACTTTAAAAAAATTTCCAATATAACTCTTTCATACATACAAATAAATGTTACTAAGCATTTTTACCATATTTCTTTTGAAACATTAAAAAAATGATTTTAACTTAATTTGTTTGTATTTTTAGTAAAAAAAAATCACTAAAAATTCCAAATAACTGAACTTTTAAAAATTTAAATGCGTCTAAACAAGCTCATTTTTAGTAACATTTGTTAACACATATAGAAAGAGCATTCAAAAAATAATCAGAAAAATTGGTCATAAAGTATTTTGCATGGAACATTTTGAAATCGTGAAAATGAAGAAAATATTCATTCTGAGAAAAACAGGTTTTAGCAGTGGCGTAGCTAAGGGGGGGGGGGCAAATTGAGAAAGGTTTAAATTGGAATTATCTCACATACTTTGATTTTGACAATAAATAAAAAAAAAAATTCTTTTTTTCTTTTTTGTATGTGTGTTTATGAATGTTTTCTTTAGTAAGATACTTTGTTATATCCAAATAACTAAGAAAAAAATGTTTCTATAGGGATGGCTCAACGGACTTTGTATTTAAGATATGTACCTGAATTAAGGCGCAAAAGGATAAAGGGGGCGCCAAATTGAGAAGAGCTTCAAACCGAAATTCTTTCACTTATTGTGAGGATAAATAAGAATTGTTGATTTTTTTGTGAGTTTGCGTGAGTGTATGAATGTTTTAAAGGAATTCGGTGAAGGTGGGAGAAATGGATAGATCTATAATTGTCAGTCGCTGATGGATTTTTTTAACTGTTTATCCAACTTATTACAAATCAAAAGGCCTGTTGGTGACTCGAAGTCATATTTTTGGCATGAAAAGAATATTTTTCCTTTGCATACTGATCACCCACCCGATGATTTTTCCAAACGAACCACAAATGTTTAAAACCTGTATTCATATTAAAATTAAAAAAAAAGAAAAGAAAAAAAACATAAAAAACCCCTTTCAGAAATGAATCTCTGGTACGCATATCCGCTGTCTTCGGCAGCGTACACAGTAAAAGAAAAAAAATGGACGATTTTACGGATATTGCATTGGTAATCTGGACACCAGTACGATTTATTGCTTTTTAACAGAATTTTTGAGAAATTTTTCCAGATTTTTTTTCGTTGTTTTTTGGGGAAGGGGGAGATTTGAAATTTACGGAAATGCTTCCGTTAAAAATTAGTAAATTGTACTTGCATCCTGATTACCAGTGCAATTTCTGTAAAATTGTACGTTTTTTTCACCCGGTGTAGACCTGGCGTGTGCTACGCACGCATTTGTAACTACTTCAAACCTTCATTGACATTTATATCTTTCAAAATAAATCTCTTACACTGGTCATTGCTGTTTACGTTAGAGGTCTGCACGGATCGGAATTTCCATTTTCGAGTCCGGCCCGGTCTGAAAGAAAGTCATTTTGGCCCGGCCCGATCTGGCTCGACACAATTTCTACTACTTAGGAAAAATTCATGTTTTTATCATTTAATTAAGATTTAAAAAATACTGCAAGGATATTTATAGGATGGTTTTACAGCATATTTTACAAGAAATGCACTATAGCAATATTAATGATTACAAATAAAGATTCATTAAAAATTTACTATGTTTAATAAAAATAAATAAATAAATAAATAAAAATAAAAAAAAGAAAGAAAGTTAAAAACATCATAACTCTTGAAGCTGTATAATAAAAAATAGATTAATGAATATGTTTCTATATCACTTTATTAAAGATTTTCTTAAAAACCAAAAGATCTACTCTCTGATACATTTTTGAATTCATTTCTTTTCGGAAACACATAAGATTAGTAAGTGTTTTTATGCAGAAACTATGTAATCGAATGACGTTACAAACTTTTTTTATAGTAGAGAACCTATTATCCGGAATTCCAAAATCCGGAAGGACCCGAAATCCGGAAATGAAGATTGAGAAGGAGGTGAATCATGATGAAATGAACGAATCACGAATCTTTGATCAAATGTGCGTTTTTTCGAAATTTTTTAATATTTCATGCTTTTTTGGCTTTTTTTTTTAAATTCACCTTTTTTCTGCGTTTTTTCGACAGAATTTACGTTTTTAAAAAAAGAAACGCAAATTTTTTCTATTGCTTCAAGTATCAAAATTCATAAGTCATTCAAAGATTCATGATTCATTCATTTCATCATGATTCATGCCCACAATAAGCGCAAATTTTTTCAAGTATAGCGAAAAAACTCTTTAAATTCGTCAAATATCGCTATAAAACCCTGCAAATTTCATCAAATATCGCAAAAAAATCCTGCAGATATCTCGCAAAAAATTCAAATTTTGTGAAAAGATCGCGGAAAAATCCCGTGTAAGCGCCCCCCCTCTAGATATTTTACGATTTTTCGTCACCTTTGGAGAGGTGGATTAACGGTATTTTACGGTATATATATATATATATATATATATATATATATATATATATATATATATGAAGCCAGTTGGCAAAACGTCCGGATTTGAGACTTTGTACTATAGTACAAGAATCAAAATTGTAGCTTAGTGTTTTTTCCACAGACTTCTCATACAACACACTTTTCATTCATATTCTAGATAGCAGTGCTATAGTCCTTGTGTTTTTTTTTTTTTTTGAGGGGGGGAGGGAGACTGTCGAGTTTCGGACGGACCCGAAATCCGGAAAATTCCAAAATCCGGAAACCCTTCGGTCCCGACGATTCCGATAATAGGTCCTCTACTACAAGCAGTTTAAGAAATTTAACGTATCGAATTGAATTTCTGGAAGCGACAGCATGGGAAAGGGAAGAAATCTGCAATAGGGTGGATCGAAAAATTTTTTTTTACAGTGTCAAAACCTACCTATGCGGAAAAGATGTTCTCTTGGATGGAGATTAAGGAAAAAATAATTATAAAAATTAATTTTAAATTTTACTACTGACGCAATGAGGTTGAATTTCGAAAAAAAGGGAAAAAAGACCTAATTTTGGCTAGATTATTTTTGATTCAAAATAATAGTTTAAAAAATTATCCAAAACCTACCTATGCGTAAAAGATGTTACATTATATGCTGAGTATGAGAAAAATAATTTAAAAAATAATTTAAAAATTTAAATCTGCCGCAATGTGGCTCAAATTTATGTATTTGAACGTTTTTACGGTAAAAAATCAACTTTTTTTTGTAAAATAAAATATGTATTTTAGACATTTTTAACATTTATTGCAATGAGGGGATATTTAATTGATTACAAGATAAAAACTTTAGTTTCTTGTTTAACAGCTTCATTAGTATCAAATCAAGAAAAATCGTCAACATTGCAATTGGCGATAATGATGTTCGGTATTGAAAATCGACATGAGATTTTGTAATTCAATTTGATTTTTATAAAACTGTCTCTTATCTATGGTCCATACACAGCAAAAATACTTCTGTGACTCTTTTGATTATTAGTTTTGTAGAATGAGCGTTGCGTGAATAGATATTATTGATAGTAGATGTTATTGCCACTGGAATGATTGCTGGATTTACATATTGCTTCTCCTTCTGAAATCATGTCGTTACTAAATCCATCAGTTAGTGGAGGTTCGACACATTTTCCTATTTAATTAAATCTACGTAATCGTCGCAAAAGGTCAAAAACCTGGTAAATGGAAAATATAGATATTTTTTAATGTAATGATTAGGATTACAGCAGACTGTTTGATTTCACTCGCGCGCTTTTAGAATTCATATACTGATATATATGAAAATACAAAAAACTTCTAACATGCTGCGAATAATCTTTCTATTTCACCAGTGAAACATTTTTGCCTAGCCGCGGTTCCATCCACGCTGCAAAAAGATGACATAGTGGAACCTCATTGGTGTGTAACTAGCCCAAAAACCATTGTAGTAGACACTTGAAGATCAGTTCCATATTTCGAATAACACATCCTTTCACATCTATGTTAACAGATATTCCGTCACAACCGATTGCAACCAATTTTGTTCCATGTATATCATTGTTAACAGATGACAAAAAAATGTACGTCGTGTTTTCAAATTGTTTGGTACTCTCCCAGAATTTACATACCGTAAAATACCGTTAATCCGACCCCCCCCAAACGAAAAGAAAAATCGTACAATAGTTAGGGGAGGGCGCTTACACGGGATTTTTTCGCGATCGTTCAACAATATTTACAGGAATGAATCATCATAAAATGAATGAATCGTTGAATGAATCATAAATATTTATACTTGAAAAAATTTGGGTTTTTTTTCTTTTTTAAACGTAAATTCTGTCGAAAAAACGCAGAAAAAAGGAGAAATTTGTAAAAAAAAAAGCCAAAACAAGCATGAAATCAATTAAAAAAATCTTGAAAAAACGCGCATTTCATCAAAGATTCTTGATTAGTTCATTTAAAAATGATTGATCTCGCTCTCAATCGCCTTTGAGAATCGGGAGGGAGGGCGCTTTCTCGGGATTTTTTGAAAATTTCAAATTCTTTATAAAGTGGGGAGGGGGCGTTTGATCGGGAAGGGCGGATTAACGGTATTTTACGGTACATGTGGCCGATGTATTCAGAACCCAGTTTTTTTTTTTCAAGTCCAAGTCTGCTTCTATTACGATTTTTCTTCTGTTGTTTTCTAGTGATGTAGTCTGTATTTACACCCATCAAAGTTTAAAGAAAATGGCCATGATCATAATCTTTTACAAATGAATAAAGAGAATGACTAAAACGATGGAGTGGTCTTTGGTTTGTTTTGTTATGCCGATTTTTTTCTGTCAGTAGCATTCGATTCATAGTTTTGTGAAATAATGCCCACATCTTGAAGTGCACCAGACACGATGGCAGCACCTGCTTGGTCGGAAGTGCCCAAACTGTCCAATATTCTGATGATGTGACACCTAGCTCGGCAGCATTTTGGCTTTTCAATGATAGCTGATGATGCAGAAAAGTTAGTTTGCTCTCAATAGGTCGGTTTAGTTTACACACAATATTCATATTCATATTCAAATTTATTGAACTGAAAAAATAGGTAGTATTTTTGGAAATGGTTCAAAAGACTGTAGTAGCTTTCAGTATCTTATTTTGTTTTACAAGAATTAAGAAGCGCAATATTTGTCGTTAAACAGTTTAATTTTTCTTAAAATGCTGCTGTGGTAAGTTATTGAGATTGAATCTCATTTACAGGTCACTAGTAACTTATTAGCAACTCCTTCTCCCTGGCAGGAAATAGATGTTGATCGATTCCTTTCTTCGGTTATTTGTTAAATACCAATATGTAAATTTTATAACTTTTTGTAATAGGGAGCATATTGATTAGCATATCAAAGCTAGACCCAATTAGGGTGTAATTCATATCTCTCTCTCTTTTTATTTTTTTTCAACAACGCCATGGTACAGTAATATTCAAGGTACACTAAGCTACACAATACACAAGCAGACAAATTCTAACTGAAAAAAATGGAACTGCCACTTGGAACTTTAAATCACTTGCAGGAGTATTAAATTTCGAAATTAGTTTTATTTATTTATTTTACTTAATATCCATGCAATATAATATTTCTTACGCAAAGGTAGGTTTTGATTGATATTAAAATGATTATTTTGCGTCAAAAATAAATCTAAACCAAATTAGATCTTTTTCCATTTTTTCAATATTTTATCGAATTTTCACCTTCTTTGTGGCAGTATTAAATTTCGAATTTATTACTTATTATTGTTTTTTACTTAACCTCTATACGTTATAACATCTTTTCCGCATTGTTGGATTTTAAAAATTATTAAAATAATTAGTTTTTGACAAAAATAACCTAACCAAATTTTTAAAAATTTTTCGAAAATTTAACCCTTTTGTGGCAGTATTAAATTTTAAAATTAATTTTTTTTATTATTTTTCCCTTAATCTCCATTCAATAGAACATCTTTTCCGCATAGGCAGATTTTGATGAATGGTAATTTTTTTTCCGCCATAGACAATCGATCCACCCTAATCTGCAACCACGTTACAAGAGTCTCTTATACCTTTACAAGTATCTTATTTACCAAATCTTATTTACAAGTATCTTATTTACCAAAAAAGGAAAACGCTATATGATTCCAAATCCTTTCATAAGTCATGTTTGTCAAATTTATTATACCTTTGCAGTTAAAAATTAGTCAGAAAATGTGTTAAACTTTCACGTTGTTGAACAGCAAATTTAAGAACCACCAATAAATAAATTTCCAAAGATTACGGTAAAATAATTTCTTTATCGCTATTAGTACTTTTACAAATCATGTTGTCTGTACAACACATTTTGTGAACAATTAAGTCTAATTCCGGCCTGGATCGACTATATGTGGAAAAACAATATAAGCCTGATCTCGGCCCGTCACGAGTCTGCGAAAAAGATGTTAAGTCCGGGTTAGACACAAAGTAACAGTCCAATGTCGATCTCTACACTGTACAAATTTCATTTCTGTTTTGATCTTTAGGATCGGCTCATGACGCAGACTTATACTTATTCTCGTTAAAGCCGTCATTGAAAATAGCTCATATTTCATTGTCTTTGCTGAAATATTTATAACGGACCAGTAGGCCCGCTAAATTTTTATCGGTTCGGGCCGGCCCGTTTGAAAATTCGGAATCACCTCTCCGGTCTGGGTACGGGTCTCGGTCCAGGGCCGGGCCCGTGTAGACCTCTAGCCTACCCCATAGACCTCTAGCGTTCCCATATAGCATAGGTGTGCTGCACACGCTCCGAAAAATCTGTAAAAAATCGTAAAGATGAGTTGATAGATTAAAAATTCTGCAGAAACAGTGTTGCCAGCGGGCTACATTTTGTAATTCGCATTTTTTGATTGCCACGACTTTTTTGAAATTGTAAAATTCATGTTATTTAATGACATATTTAATAAGGCGAAAACAAGGGAAATTTCGCCATTTGAAAAAATTGGAGTACATCAAGAAATCTGAATTTTGAGAAACTAGCCCATTGGCAATTCTACCCAGAAATCGGGCCCTTGAAACTTGAGATAAAAATACTCCCTGGCAGTGAAGGTAAAATTAAAAATTGTAAGACAATTGAAAACCAAGTTAGATGAACAAAACCCATTTTAAATTGGGTCTGAGAATGTGCCTTTTGCATTGGAAGGTGGAGCTAAAACTGTAAGAAAATCATATGCTAATTTGCATGAATCAATCTCCGTTAAAATCTGGCCCACAAAATGCGAGAAAAGAATTCGATGTTAATTTTGATTAACGTAAATAAAATTCGTTGTTAATAGAACACACTGATAATCTTCCATTAACTTGATAAAATGTTTTTAAATTATGTTTATAGACTTCAATTTATAAATCAAAAGGCTTGTTTGGCGAATTGAAGTCACATTTTTGGTATCAAACAAACATCTTTTATTTGTATACTAGCTGACTCGTCCGTCGATTTTTCCAATCGAAATGATTAAATAGAAGGTGCCAAATTGAGAGGAGCTTTAAACAAAAAGTTATTTCATATATTTTGACATAAATAAGAATTGTTGAACTTTGCTTTTATATATGTGCAACGTTTAATAATTAAGTCTATTGTCTATATGCCATATAGTCTCTGATCCACCAATTTTTGGAAATTAGACGGAGGTGTCGGCAAGAAAATGATCTCTTTTTAGTTTAGTTGTTAATGAATATTCATCCCTGTATGGCTGTTTCCCCAATCTTCTGCACTGTAACCATCAGGTTCTTAAAAATCTTTAAATTAAAAAAAAAATTACCGAACGATTTTCAGAAAATTTATACACAGGTTTAAAATATTTTTCTACGTGTGCTCTGAAATTTTCGAATCGGTATCTTAATTATTTTTTTTAATTTTCGCTGATTAGTGAAAATTCTTAATTTATTCCGTTTCAGCTATGGAATCAAGTTCAGATGTGCGTTCGGTTTTCATGAAAAAAAATAGCATTTTTGATGAGTTTTTATTAATATTCTCTATTAATTGCCAAAAATTAAAAAATCTGAGCCTCATGAGAATCAGGATCTGCTTTTGACTACCCTCACTCAAGTTTTTACATTTGCACGTATGGTGAATATTTCAAGCCATTTCTGTCACTTTCTTTCTTATCGATGACTTTGACTAGTCTCTTGCTCATTGAATCTAACAGATCACGCAAAGTACTCAATGAATCTAGACCAATACAGTTTCAACAGTTTTAATAGTGTTCATGAAATCTAACTTAGAATTGAATTGTCATCAATTTTTGTAAATATTTCTGACTAAAATTTCCTACAAGATTTTCTGTTAGATTCAGATCGGGGCTACGAGCTGGCCTTTGAAGGCATTTGACCTGATTAGCTTCCAGTCAAGATTTAGTTAACTTTGTAACATGAAGGGAAGCTTTGTCCTGATGAAATGTCCAGTCTCCTAAGTTATAAGAGGAGCAATGGGTAATAAATTATCTCCTAATATATCTTGATACATAACTGAATTTATTTTGTTATCCATGAAAACAATTGAAGTAATTCCACTGGCAGCAAATGCAGCCCAAACCATTACTGAGCCACCTCAAAATTGACGTTTTTTTAAAAAAAAATTGAGGTTCCTGTCATAAGTCATGCCAAAAATATTTATAGCCATCGAGTACATCAAAATTAAATTTCTTTTCATCAAAAAAGACAACATTTCCCCAGTTTGTGCCTTTGGTGAAATATTTTCGTGCAGTCTAAATGCATATTTGTGGTGCTTAGAGAGAGGGTTTTTCCTTAATTTTATTTTTTTAATTTGAACAATTGAATTGTTACTTAAAACATGTCTGGCTGTTCGGCTTGTACATGGTAATTGTAATTGTTCTTGAATTTGCGACATTTTTTTTGTCCGCGAGCTAGGTTCAGAATTTGTCTGGATTGCTTTACAGTTAAGACTTTCGGTCTTGCTGTACGCTTCTTACTGCCGTAATCTTCGAGATTTATGAGAAAACTGTTTGCTGCAGCCTTGGACCTTTCTATTTTTCTTGCAATATTAGAAACAGACATTCCAGCCTCATTTAAAGTTAATATTTTAGTTTGTTCACGATAGGGTAACATTTTTCCTCATGGCATTGTATTAAACACACACAAAAAAAAAAAAAAAAAAAATGAATGCACATAACACGTTCACATTTACCTAAACTTTCATGGCGACTTGCTTTCTCAAATCTGTCATTATGCAAATTGAGGCTAGAAATCATTTTATAATTTCTTCCAAGTTGTTTTTCATAAGATTAAAGAAATTAGCATAATTTATGGTCTTTCTTCCTTTTTTTCTAATCTAAGTTTGTGCGCATTATTGCAATGTTGATAATGCAAATGAAAATAGAATTTGTGTTATCAACAATTTCATTACTTTTTGATTTTTGGAAATTTTCTATCGGTTTTATAATTTTTTCCAGCACTGTAATGAAACGTGGGCAATCTAGTCTCTTATTTTTATGTCTTAAATCATATAAAAAACAAAAATAGTACTTTTCAGTACTATATGAAAATAGTACTTTTCATATTTAAAGTATCAGTCACTTTAAATATGAAATACTATTTAATAGTAATAGTATTTCATCCTATTACTATTATTCATAGTAATAGTATTCTAATGCGTTAGAATACTATTCCTAAAATATTCAGGAATAGTACTTTCCTAATTCGGAAAGTACTAGGAATAGTACTTTCCAAGTACTACTAGTACAAATGGCTGTTTCCGTCATTTTAAAAGTTAAATATATTTGATATATACTTAGCGCATATGTATTAAAAAAGTATATGCCTACATCTATCTATATGTGGGGAAGAACTGATAAAATAATGAAAAAAAAATAATTTGACTCGATAATCTCTATATTGACCGATCTCGTTTATTCTGTTGCTGCATCCTACAGTCATCTCTGCAAGTTCGATCGGAGATCCCAGGAGCCATCATGTAGGTCCCGTGAATCTCGGGACCTACATGATGGTCGTAGGTTATGCATTGTGCATGCATCTCAAATGGGCAAAATCTAATCTTTTTTCAAGCGGGTTCTTGTTAATATGTTGGGGATTGTAATATTTTTCTATCAGGGGGTGAATCTGCCAATTCGAGAGGAACGTTTAGTTTAATTAATTAATTAGCTCTTGATTGACATTTGGTCAAGAATCGCACAATCTCCAGGATCTCTGAAGTACAAGGTTTACGGATTGAATAATCGTCTTATAAATTAATCTAATTTTGTATGCAGCGTTTTCTGCAGTTCCATATATTAATCCTCGATTTATTCTGTTGAGCTGATCTAAAGTGCCAGATCAGATTGTGTGATCGTCGAGGTTAATTGGGTGAATTAGTCCTCCAGTATTCGGCTGGGATGACTCGATTGGAAGAGCAATGGCGGCTTTAGCCAATACATCCCTGGTTCTAATCCTGGACCGGACTTTTTTTACCCACTTGGAAATTTTACATTCTGGGAAAACTATAAATCTTTAATAATCGGGTTCCATGCATTTTAGTTTCATATATTTGTGTAATCAGCTGAATCTTTAAAAACAAGGAAGAATGACGGCTCCTTTTTCTCCTGGTACAAGCCAAAGTAAGGCATTTTCTTCTCTCGAGAAAAGTTAATGTAGTTATTTTGGGGGGGGGGGGGGCACAAACTTTTTTCCTGCCCCGGGCGCCAAAATATCTAGCTATGCCACTGGGTTTTAGTAACTACAATGGTTATAATTGCTTAATATTTTTTATTGTCACAGTTTCAGTTATATATAAGGGATATAATATCATTTCTAGCTTATGTGTAAGTGTTTCATGTTTTTATGGTAAATTCACATAAAATGTGTGGCTTCGACAGTATTACATGCAAAGGACGTGAAGTATCTAATTTTTAAAAAACTTCTCAAAACTATTTTTTTTTCGGATGTTTCTTTTTTTTTAATTTTTCTGGAAATATTCATGGTATGAATAATTTTATTTTACAAATTTTTGTTAAATATATTAAATAGTTGTTGAGAAATAGAATTTTTTTTTATTTTACGCTAAAAAGATTGGGGACAAAAAGCAATTCCTCTAAATACATTGTAAACAAACCATAAAAAACACAGTTAAAAGTTTCAGTGAAAGTATTGTTTTTCGAAATCACCAAATTAATAAATATTCAGTGCAAAATAGTAACACTGAGTAAGGTAAAACGAAAAACTAAGCTAAATTTTACAGCTGCGAATAGGCGAAAAAGCAAACGAAAGGGCGTGGCAGAATCAGTTGATTGGACAAAAATGCTTGTAATTCCAGTAAAAATAATCGAAATTGAAAAATTCTTCTTACATTCAATAGCAGGGAATTCATGTTATTATGCTAAATATGAAAATTTGATGATTTTTTGCGATTTTGAAAGTTTACTGTACCCTTAAAAAAAATTAACATCCTTGAAGTTGACCAGATATCTGGAGAAACTATTGAAGCCAAAAATGAAATCAAAAACAACGAAACATGAAGCAGAGAAATGCAGAAGATTTATGGCTGTTTTAGAGAATTGTAACCTTGTGTCTGCTTGTTATATCACTAGTTTCTTTAGCTAAAACTAAATGTTCTTTTTTTAATAATAACCAGACAATAATTAAATAAAATCGGAAATTTCTTTAACATAAACTAAATTTATAAACCAGCCAAAAATACGTTAAATAGTTTTAAATAACAATCCTCATATAGAAAATTTTAATAAGACTTGAATAATATTTACAGAAGTTCAGGAGTTAAACTTAATCATGGAATTCTAATTTTACTGTAAGAAAATGTTTATATTGTTTGAAGCTTTACTACAATACATTTAACTTTTCAGTATGGGTTTAATTATTTTTTCGATCATAGTATTTGTAAAATTTTGATACATCATCATGTAATTTCATTGTATTACTAGTTATAATTATGAAGATAAATAAAACTTTATTTTATATATGCTAACTTTTTAAATTAAGAAATGAAATAGATATATTTAAATTCTTAAAGTTACTCGAAATACTTCTATTACGCATACAACACAGCCAGTCCTTTCAAGATGGGATAGCAAGGAGTTGGAAAAATACCAGTTTAAACTTCCATTAAAAGAAGCGTAATCAATTACATTTTTAAGATACTCTGTCTAAATAAGATCTTTTTGTTCGTTTCATTGGTATTTTGAAACTCTTTCATTTGAGACAGGATTATATTGATGAAAGATTCTGCATTTACAGGTTTACTGTGTTTATTAAGTACCTAGGGGCGTGCAAGGACAAAATTGCGCCCGGGCCAAAGCTAGAATTTGGCACCTCCTCCCCCAAAATTTTCTTGTAATAGGCCAAAATGGCGCTGGTAGTATAAATTTCGCGCCCCATAAATTTCTGCGCCCGGGGCGACCGCCTACCCCCCTTTCGCACGGTGCTATAAGTACCTGTTACAATGCAACTGCAAAATAAGTTAAGAAAAATCCCTTTTAGACAGGTTTTCAGCAAATTTAATAGTATGATATTTCGTATCAGGACCATATAATGTTTCTGTCTAAGGCAGGTTTCTGATAAAGATAATTACCATTTTGACAGGTTTTATTATTGGGGAGACTGGTACACAGTGGACCACATTTGCAGTTAACATTTTTCTTTTCTCTTTAATGGAAAGTCCATTCTGTCTAAAAATATTTTTTAACATTCCTTAGGTCATTTTACATACCGTAATTTCTGGAAGAAACGCCGCATCGCGAAAAATCCCTCAAAAAAATTTAGAAAAAGGTCGTAAACGCCGCAGGTGAAATTTCAGCGGTAATCGCGGGTGACGTGTTAAACAGAAACATATTAATAAGCTGTATTAAGAAATCATAAAAATGAAATTATTAATCTGAAATTAATAAATTAAATGCAAAATTAATAATATTATTTAAATACTGTATTTTCGGGAATAAGCGCGCGACGCATATGAGTTTAAAAGTAAAAATATGTTTAGTGCGGCGCGGCGGATACGGTGATTTTTTTTCTAACAGTACGTAAAGTACCGTTAATCTGCGCCCCCCCAAACGTAACGAAAAATCGTAAAATAATTAGAGGGGAGCGCTTACACGGGTTTTTCCGCGATAGTTTCACAAAATTTGCAGGAATGAATCATGATGAAATGAATGAATCGTGAATCTTTGAATGAATCAGGAATTTTGATATTTAAAACAATGCTTGAAAAAATTTGTGTTTAAAAAAAAAAAAAAAAAATGTAAATTCTGTCGAAAAAACGTAGAAAAAAGGAGAAATTTCTAAAAAAAGCCAAAAAGCATGAAATCAATTAAAAAATCTCGAAAAACGAACATTTCATCAAAGATTCATGAGTCATTTGTTTCATCATGATTCATATCATTCTCAATCGGCTTTGAGAATGGGGAGGGAGGGCGTTTTCTCGGGATTTTTGTAAAATTTCAAATTTTTTCTAAAGTGGGGAGGGTGTTTGATCGGGAAGGGCAGATTAACAGGATTTTAAGGTAATATATATTAAAGAGGTGATTCTGTTCCCAAAATTGTGAAAAGGCAGTCATTAATAAAAAAAAAATTGAAATGTAAAAAAATATCAGGAATCTCAACAACATGGCCCAGACTTGATTACATTGTGTTTTCTTGGCTGGGTGAGACAAACTTTTAGCATTTCAGGCAGGGTTGATATATTTCGTTCGGCTGGATCTGAAAATTTCAGCTCATCTGCATGATTCAATATTCTATGTCCGAATCTTTGGAAAAGGGGAAAAAATCGGATTCAGAACAAATTTTCTGAAAGGCTATAAAAGAAGGGGAGGGGGGGAGAAGAGGGAAATTCATTCGAAAATGCAATTTTCGTTTATTCGTAATCTTATGCAAAATTTGCGTAACTTTTTGTGGTCTTTTAATGAAAATTGCCATTTCTTCGCGATATTTTGACGAAATCGAAATTAATTTGTTTTTGCAACCATTAGTCGGAATTCGAGATACATTTTATGCCCGAAATTTGGAATTATGACCGATTTTTTTTTAATATTCAGAAAAATTCAGAAAAATATCGCGCTTGCTTGAAAAAAAAATGCGCGCAAACGCCGCATCGTTAGAAACGTCGCATCGCTTGAAAATTTAGTTTAAAACACGTAAACGCCGCGGCGTTTCTTCCGAAAATTACGGTACCTCAATTTTTTTCAGAACATAGTACAGTAGAGGACCTATTATCCGGAATCGTCGGGACCGAGGGCTTTCCGGATTTTGGAATTTTACGGATTTCGGGTCCGTCCAAAACTTGACACTCCCCTCCCCCCGCTCCAAAAAAAACCAAAAAAACATGGAAAATTTAAAAATAACAACAAAATTATAGCACTGATATCTATAATATGAATGAAAAGTGTGTTGTATGAGAAGTCTGTGGAAAAAACACTAAGCTACAACTTTGACTCTTGTACTATAGTACAAAGTCAAATATACGGAAATCCAAAATTCAGAGCTCTTCAAAATCCGGACGTTTTGCTAACTGGCTTTGCAAATGCTAACTGGCTTACAAAATTTGCACTTTTTCGCGGTATTTGATGAGATTTGCAGGGTTTTATTGCGATATTTGACGAAATTTGCAGGCTTTTATCGCGATATTTGACGAATTTGCAGAGTATTTTCGCGATACCTGAAAAAATTTGCGTTTTTTTATGGGGATGAATCATGGTGAAATGAATGAATCATGAATCTTTGAATGAATAATGAATTTTGATACTTGAAGCAATACTTGAAAAAAATTGCGTTTTTTTTAAACGCATATTCTGTCGAAAAAAAGCAGAAAAAATGTGAATTTCGTAAAAAAAAACTACAAAAAAGCATGAAATTAAAAAAAAATCTCGATAAAACGCACATTTGATCAAGGATTCGTGATTCATTCATTTCATTATGATTCATTTCGTTCTCAGTCTTCACTTCCGGATTTCGGAATTCCGGATAATAGGTCCTGTACTGTAGTTTCAAATACCTTTTAAAAAATATTGGTATATGTTCATAAAGTGGATTAGTTAGCCTTAGGAACGGGGTTCACTGATTTACCCACTGGTCCACGTGGTCCTCTATTAAGAATTAATTGATAAACAATATAAATTTATTTTTTATTAATTTAAATCCTCTTTATTCCCCTCCCTCATTTCGCCAAAATAATAATATCGCCACAATACTACAAATTTTTCAAGTAAAATTTTCAAGCAAAATAGAAAAATTATCAAAAATAGGATTATATATTTTTAAATAACAGACTGATACAGGAACAATTGAAAATAAGTTGAAGTTATTAAATAAAATAAAGTCATCAACATGAAAATTTGAAAATGAAATTCCAAAATACATATGAACCTGAAAATTCCCTGAAAATATTTTGGATATGAGGTGATCACCATCATTGGTGAAAATCACCAATGATCACCATTCCAATCATTGTGATTTTTCACCAATGATCATCATTCCAATCATTTGTGATTTTATAATAACAGTGATGCAAGCAAGAGATTTGTAACAATAAAGTTTAGATTCCGAAATTGTTTTATGTCACATCTAAAATAATTAATAAAATTTCAGAACCTGCAAGAAATTGTTTTAGTTATAACTGGTTACAGTCAATAGAATACTTGTATTGTTTTAAAAGCAGTAAATATAAACCAAAATATTTCTTACTAAGACAGATAGAAAATTTTCTTTGTTTACTTTATTTTACAGTTAAATAATTGCTTTAAAACACTAACTATTTGTAGTGAATAAGAAATTATTAAATATTTTGAAAATCTGCATTACAGTAACAGATTGTGTTCACTGTGCTCCATGTTGAAATTCTATACATTCACATAAAAATGGTTTTTAAAGCTTTCTTTTAGCATATCAAATTTTTTAGAAAGATGCACCAAATAGTGATTTATGTTGAATAATAAAATATTCGGCCAACAGCTCAACTGAATATCATAACTGCTGGGCCAAATACTGAATATTTGGCCAGTCAAATAGTAACCATTCGGCTGAATACCAAATATTCAGTTGTCCAAATACTATTTATATTTCAAAGTTTAAAAGTATTAAAATTTTACTTTTTAAAACAATTTTACATAATATTTAATAAAAACTTACAGTATGACAAACAAGAGATTTTTAGAAGTTAACTTAATACTGAAAAATATCTGCCTATAGTCATTTAACAAGGACAATTATGAGACTTATTTGAGCAATGTAATTTAAAATTTCATGATTTCTTATGCGAATTCGCAAACAAATATTTTAAAATGAAAAAGAAATAACGAGAAAATAGGAAGAAAAATTTTACAGTCTCATAATTGTCCTTTTTGAATAACTCAAGGCAGATTTTTTTAATATAACGTTTACTTGTAAAAAGCTCTTGTTTATTAAAATGTAAGGTTTTTTTTGTTACTGCTTGCAATGAAGAAACTAAAGTAAAATCAAATGGTGGCAATTCAATAAAAATAACTTTTAAACTTCTTTTGATTTAACAAAGAATTTTTTTAAAAAGCATCCTACATCGATGGCTTGATCTGGAATAAGCAATCACTTTTCAAAGATTGTAAACATTCCTAGGATTTTCTTAAAATCTTGCAACAAACTTTCGATGGGGATAATACGGTGAAGACAAAAAATTTTTTAACAAATATCTCAATCTATTTACTCTTTGAATATTACAATAAACTCAATCAAATATATATTGGATGTGAAATAAGTCAAAACTGAATAATTATTCATAACTTCAATCATGGAGATACTTTAATAAAATAAGTTAACTGCCCATCCTCCAGTAGCAAAGCCTCGTATTTTTCGGCATACCAGATAATGCAGAGGTATCATAGCACAACATGATGCAATACTATCGATCAGTGATATTTGGTACTGACTAAAAGAAACACACTAAGGAAAATTTCCCTTTATATTCCTAACTAATATAACCTCAATTGTACTCACCTCATCATTATGACAGCTATTGAGCTAAGAATAGCAGTTTTAAAGATAATTTACCTTGTAAACAGTTCAACTCCCTCCAACATAAAAGTATTTGGAAAGAATGTCTCTTCCTGGGAAAATTTTAATTTCAAAACTTGACATTCAAAGAAATATAGTTTTTGTAAACTACATTTCAATGCATTGCATGAAAAAATAAATGAGCATATACTATAATTAAAAGCATGTGCCAAATAACTCCATCTGGCAGGCAAAGAAGCCGCGGATATCCAATATTTGACAAAACCTATATACAGTTTATCTTAAATATTATAGACCCCTTGCATTGACATCACAGTAATGAGTGATATTGTAATCTAGTACACATCTGGAGCCCACACAGAACATCAAAACTTCCCAGCTTAAAATATATGTGGTTTTTCTGTTTAATTTCAATTTTTCTTATTCTTTCACTATTTTTCTAAGCTTAACATTACAACTGTTTTGTAGAAATTTCATAGAAAAGGCCTTTAAAATAAAAAATGGAAATAAACTGAAAAATAACTAAAATGGGCACATCTATAAATTATCAGCTTTCATTTAAAAAAATGATTATCGAAATCGGTGCAGTAGAAAGCTTAAGCCTGGTGACTAAAAAACAACCTTGTCTTTTAAATATATAGATTATCTCTCCGCTTTTAGAGATGAGTGTTTCCGGTGTCCCAGATAATTAATCTGGTTGAAGCTGAATTAAAACTAGCCAACTTGTCTCTTTTTAAAAATGAATTTCATACTATAGGATTCCTGGCTTGATCCAAAAGAACTAGGGGTTGTTTTTCCTGTTTTGATACTACAACTCGGCTATGGCATTAGAAGTCACCTGTGCTTTCTGGATATAACCATACTAGGAGTTGTTATGGATCAGTAGCATCATGATCCGGGCAATCTCTTTGAAACCTTATAGATGGATTTTCGCTATGGGTTTCTGTTAAGATTAACTACTGTACAGGAGTTTCTTTTTTCTAATTTGTTGGTTGAAGGGATAACCTAGTAGTACCCTTAAAATATACATATATGTAGTTCAATGTTTTGCTTTTTTTTAAAAGCCAATAAAATTAGCGTGATTTTATAATTTGTGGTGTCACAACAGCGGTTAACGAGATAAGCTCGTAAAGGGCAGAGCCCCTTACATTAATAAATATTTGTTACTTCTTTTAGTTTGAATATAACTTTGATTATGTAACATTGAAATAATGTTTTGCCGATTTGTATTAAAAAAAAAAAAAAAACTTTTGAGGATTGTTTCAAAGAGAAATGGAAACATCAAGTATCTCTGTGTTCTAAAAAAAGTAATAAACGCTATCAACGACAATGAATTTTTCGGGACAGAAGGTCTTTCTTGCTTAATGTTGAAAGAGCTGTTGCATACAAAAATATGAAAATTCATGGTATTATTGAAAAACAATATGCAAACACACTGGTGCAGACAATTTTTAAATTGTAAAATAATTTAAAGATATATTTAATTTTAAAGTTGGTTAAAATCGTTTTATTAAAAAAGATAAAAAGTTATTAAATCTTTTAGATTTTTAAGTCACAAGATATTAAAAAATACACCTTCTGCCTTCTACATATAAAAATTTAATAAACAATTTTATTTTACTTAATAGGTGTAACGAAAAATAAAAAACAAATACTGACATGTATTGATTCCATCTTATAAGAACCATAAGCATAATAAAATAAAAATATTATTGTATTGACCATGAAACGATTCTTATTTTTACTTTATTATGATTATGATTCTTATAAGATGGAATCGAAACATATCAATATTTGTTTTAAATTTTTCGTTACACCTATCAAGTAAAATAAAATTGTTTATTGAAATTTTTTTAAACAGTTTTTGGAGCAAAAACTATACATAGGAATTTAATCATTTTTATATCATTATATATATTAGAAGTACACAGTGTGCAGACTGCATTTATTTTTAAAATTTAACTAGTTTTATATAGGTTTTTTTTTTCATTTTAAATTTAATTTTTCTGCAATTTGTGAGTTATTTTTACATATTTTAGAAAACAAATTTATTTTAAATAGTTACCAACTATTAAACTAACGTAAAGAATAAAATTTCTTAAAAGTGAAAAATTTATTGACATGTTAATATCATAAATTGAAGAAAACTTTCAAATTAAAATGAATGAATATTGCGTATTAGTAAGTGCAGGAAAATATTCAAAATTAAGGCATAAAAACTACATTTTCACAGAAATTTTTAAAGAGAAAGAAAATTCTAATAATTGTAATTTAAGAAATTACCCCAACCATTTGAAAAATGTTTCACTCGATACATTCATCTATCATTTTAAGCTAAATACCAGTTGTTTTATTGTGTATTATCCGTGCCACTGCTATAAATGACTTTATACATGCTGCAATTTGAAGGTACGGTTCGTTTAAGTTATATCACTCTATTGTCGCCAAGCATAAAAGTTGGCGACGAAAGAAACATTTCAAACTATTTAACATTGTTGGTGCAAAAGTAATCATTATTAAAATACAGCTTTGGCATATACTGTTATACTTGTAAGACTTTGGCATATATTGTTTGATTTTACAGAGCAGAATTTTGGTGATGGAGGTTTTAAACCAAAATCGATCGCAGCACATGCATCTGTGAATGGGTCCATCAGACATCGAATCAAAAAAGTTTTTTCCCAGTTTTTCCCAAGCCGATTGCTTTTTAGTTTTCTTTTTAGGTGGTGGAAAATCAAGAGTAATAGCTATAACATTTTCCGGCTTGTTAGAATCACTATTGGCACTCAAATTTTCCTGGTTAGAACCGACCGATAGTAAAACGCCATGGCTAGTGGATTGGTCGCCCTGGCGACATGATGTTTTACAATTAATCGGTTCGGCATTAAATTGCTTCCTTTTTCGTGATCGCCTTTCAACACGTAATTGGTTTTCAGCGGCTCAATAATCTTTTGATTTTATCATTTTCTGCATTGAAAGACGTTTTTGCGCCAAACCAAATACAGTATTACTCAGTTATCCCGTCGACCAATTTCGCCAAATGATACGAATCGCCAAACTAATAAGCAACTTATACATGTTGACTGTGTTTAATATCATTGAATGCGATATTCACGTTCATTCATTTCTTTGGCTTCGGCTTTTTCCGTATCTGTTAATTTCCGTCTACCCATTTTTAAATTTGTTAGTTTTCTCCTTTATTACAATGATTTTAACCATTTTAATTTACTATTCAAATAAAAATTCTTCTAAAAGTAAAGAATTTAATTTAAATTCAAATAAAAATTCTTCTAAAAATAAAGAATTTAATTTAAATTCAAAAGTGGTAACATCATTCAAAAGTGGTAACATCATTCAAAAGTGGTAACATCATCGGGTCCATTCTCCCGAAAACAACAACCATTTTTCAAATGGTTAAAAAATCAGGTTCTGTAAAAAGTCTTATATGTTTAAAAATTACATCAGATTTAAAAGCAAAGTAAGGCAGTGTTTCCTTATAGTTTAATATTTGCTTTCTGACCAAAGCAATGCAAAGTTTTAAAATTAAATGATTTATTAAAATTCAAAGCAATTTCCAACTTCTAGCCTAAAATATGAATAATAAACATTAAATTATTTGCAAATAAATAAATGAATGAAATTACCTGCAACGAGAAACATTTTAATAATGTTTTAAATGCTAGCAAAACGTCGGCAAATACGAAAATGGAAAAAAATAGAATATCGCACGTAATAGATCAAATTGTGAATCTTTAATGAAGAATAACCGAACTTTACCAATAATTTATTTATGTATAGAAGGTAGGTTTAATAGACTTCTGTTTAAAAGACTATCGAATACTATTTTCTGAGGAATAAACAAGACGCCAAAATATTGATTGAATCAAGGATTTTCTAATGAATCAATTTAATTCATTGTTCATTCATTAGAAGAATCGATTCATTCAAAGCAACGCAGTCAAATTATTGTTTAACGGTTCCACGATCCGTCGTTTCATTGTAATTTTAACTTTAAAATATAAATTTATTTACTCTACGACTTTTTTATTAAAATAAGTCAATGGTAAGATATCTTTATTTGTAACTTTTGTAATAAAATGATAGCACGAAATTTCGAATGCCATCATTTTTCATTTGTGAAGTATTTTGCTGTCTTTCAAAATATTAACTATCTTGCAGCTGATATTTTCGTTTATATATTTATTTGTAAGCATTTTGGTAATTACTTTTCAGATTATCAGTTAAAAAAACAGGGAAATGTTTTTGTTTTTTTCGCGAAACATTCAATTTCAAAACATAGTCTCTCAACATAGCTCATTATTGGCAGAATTTGGTTGCATTCATCTCATTTGAAGGTAAATATATTTTTAAAAAAATCATACAAAAGAAACTTTATTAAAATATTTTTAATAACTGTGACCACTTAAAGCTAAAAATTATTCCAGTATCTTCATGATGTAAAATGGGTTGTCAGTAAGTGCTGTGATTATAATAATAAAAATAAGAAAAGTGAGTCTTTTTATGAGTTTTTGTGAGTCTTGGCACAAGTCTTGCCAAAAGCATAATTTATTTTTCCTGTTTGCAAATCTGAAAACGTGTTTGATAAATGAAACTAAATTGTTTTGCTTTATGATATTACTTTTTAACAGGGTTGGCCAATTTTTGAAAAAGTGGAAAAAACTGTCCCGGCAAAAATACTTTTTGCCACAGTTTTTGTCTCTGGCAAAACGAAGAGATAATGACAAAGGTTAGCATGTATAGTTGCTCTACTCATTGGTTAAATCATCAAGGTGAATGTACAACTCCACAAACAAATACAAAAATTGTAACTGAAATATAAAAATATTTTCACAATCACTGTGCTCTTCAGGCTTGGCTAAATGAATGCGATGATCATACTGCACCATTCTTAGCTTGCAGCACTTGCTAGAACAATCAACTGTCTTAGAAATTTTTACCAAGAACCAGAGCCATTTATATTAAAATCATTAATGATCATATTAGGGAAACTTATTTCAGTAGGTCAGACTGTCCATCTGTCAGAGACCTTAATCTTCACAGTAATGTTAAAGATGTTTTATTGCAAAAGCTTTAAACAGTTAGAAAGGGAGAGGGGAAAATATTTTATTTTTCTTGCCAATGGCAAGTATATATTTCCTAATAGGTGGAGTAAATTTTTAGGAAATCTTTGAAACATTACAGTTATATAACTATAAGGTATGGAAAAAAATCATTTTTTAAAAAAAATAATTGCTTATATTTTTCAACTTAGAAATAATTTCTTAGTAATAGTGACTAAATATTTTTGTAGTTTATTTTCTCATAATTTTTAACTGTACAGTCATGGGAAAAAAAAGTTCACCCCTTGACTAACTTCTCAACAAATTACCATTGAAAAAAGTTACTGGCACCAAACGATTGGAAATAAAATCTATTTTTGATTTATGTATATAAAATTTGCTTTGGGGCCATTTACATATTAAAACAAATGTGAACTTTTTGTCAATGGCAATACCCACTTTTAACAAGATATTTGAAATCTTTGGTTCAAACCATGCCGAGACACCAAATTTCAATTCATTTGAATGATAAGTTTTTGAATTACAAAATTAAAAATTTAGTGTTAAATTCTAATGTTAAATTATATTTTCAAATTTCTTTAAATATTTCCTGAAATTGTACTCCTAATGTGCCAATTTTTTATGTTGCAATAATATTAAAATACCCAAACATAAATACGTTGAATTTGCAATTTTTATAATTTTTTTATATGAATTGTGAAATTAATATTTGAAAAAATTATGACTTTCAATCTACAATTACTTTGAAGGATTTTTGTAATAATATTAAAATACCCAAACATAAATACGTTGAATTTGCAATTTTTATAATTTTTGGATATGAACTGTACAATAATTATTAAAAAAAAATGATGACTTGCAATCTGCAATTATTTTGATGGATTTACATTTATGAAGTCCTGCTTTATGAAAATCCAAAATTTCAAATTTTTCATCTGAGTAGTTTTCAAATTATGCTAAAAAAATGACAAAATGGTAGTTTAAGGAGCCATCTATGATGGAAGTGGATAAATATTTTAAAACTTCTTATGTTACCCTGTATTTTAGCATTTTTCAATGACTGCTTGAGTGGCGCCTAAGAATAACCTTGATCAAGGAGGTTCCCTCGCCTAAAAATCAAGTAACCAAACTTCAATTTGGATACAGCCTCAAAAACATGCTCATTTTAAAATGATTAGTTTCTTGAAAACTTATCATTTGAATTGCATGAAAATTTGTTTTTAGGTTAATTGAAAGCGATAGAGTTCTTTTGGTACTTTTAGGTTATCCCGTCGTCCAAAAAATTATCGCCAAACTATAAGATTAAATGCCATTAATGGATGATTGTGAATGTCACATTCAAAGACATTAAATGCAATTCACATGTTTAAAATGTCATTAAGTGATTTTTATTTTGACTTTTTATTAATATTCTACTAATTATTTGTTTTTTCATTATTTAAAATAAAAATTATCTCAACATGTATAATTTGGCTATTAGTTTGGCGATTTGTATAATTTGGTGAAATTGGTTGACAGGATAACCTAGAAGTACCTTTTTTTATATTGTCAGAATCAGGTACTGGCACTATTGAAAAAAAAAAGTTAAGGTTTGTTTTAATATCTATATCGCCCTCTAAGAAAATTTTAAATGTATAATTTTTTATTTATCTCCAATCCTGGACTTTATTTCCAATCGGGTACCAGTAACTTTTTACAATAATTTTTTGCAAAATTAATAGGGGTATATTACTTCTTTTTTTTTCATAACTTTGCATTTCATCATACTGACTAATAAAATCAATCTTTGGCTTGCAAGATTGTCTGAAGATTCCATACCTCTATAAATCATATTTAGAGTGATAGTTCAACATCAGCATATGCTTGTTATTTGTGGTGTATAGAATCCTATTTCACTTAGTTGTATTACCATACTCAAAACACGTTCCAAACAAGCAACTTTACTGGATTATTTAGTTGTATGTTTATTACACTTTAAAAATACAGAGGGGGAATTATCGAATTATGAACAAAAAGAGAAAAATTGAAAGGGGCTGAAAAAAGGAAAAAAATATCCTAACTACCTTTTTTATATAAAATTTCACAAAAAAATCATTTTCCATTCACTAAATGTTTTTGAATCAGTTTACAGCTTTCAAATAGTGCGAAAGTATTTCATCTGTTTGTGATGTATCAAAAAAATTTTATGAGCTAGTTACTCATTTGCACATTTGTTGTCCAAGTACAGGTGTTGTTAAAAAAACATTTTCAGTTTTTTTTCTTTCCATTCAATTTGACATCAGGATCAAATTTTCTCTGGAAAATTCCACAAATCTTTTACTCTGCTATGCAGTGTTTTAAAAAAAAAGAAAAGATTAATGCTGTCTCTTAAATAAAAATAAAAATTTGTCTCTCTTTATATATTTTATTTTAATAAAATAAAACGTAAATTTGTAGTTTTGTTTTTATGGTTATATCACTTATTATTTTTGATTAAAATTATGAATGCTTTTCAAATTAAAAACTGCCAAAATGAAAAAGGCTCATTACGGTGAGAGTGTGAAGGGTAAAAAAGGATTTCATACAACACTCCTTAATTCTTGTGAAACAGGGGGGGGGGGGGAGTCTAATATTATGACACAACTTGATCTGATGTGGTTGATCATAACTCGATTGGTATAGCATCTGCTCGTTGATTATCAGGCTTAGGATCGATGCCAAGTTGTGCTGTGTTTGTTTCTTCATTTTTCGTTTTACATATAAACTTGTAATTATAGTTAAATAATCTCATTGTAAATTAAAAATTATAATATTGTATATCATTTCTTTTTTAATCTATTTATTATTTTTGTTTGAAACTAAATAGTGGTATCAAGCATCATAAATGGATCCGAAATTGTTAAAATATGCTTCATATATTCTTAATCTAAGCAATGATATTAACACTTGTATCAATTTGTGATTTTAAAGAAACGTAACTTATGTACTGCTTTAACAAAGGAAGTCAACACAATGATAATATTATAGTCTGTTTTTTAAAGCAACAAACATAATTATATTAAAAATAAACATAAGAATTAAATTATAATCTATTTTTGCATATTAAAAATTTGTAATATATATTCTTGCTCTTTAAATTATTTTGCTTTCAGATTTATTTTCTAATTACTTATATTTTTATTTTACTTGAATATGTTTTATTTTATCATAAATAGATTGCACCACAACACATTTTGTAATGAGTTTAGGATTTTCATTACTCATCGGCAGATAGAATGTGAAAAAACAATTAAAAATCTGTTTAAGTGATAAAAATAATGATTTAAAAAACGAAAATGGCCATGTTAATGTTTAAATATGATAACATTGTAATTAATATATCATTTTAAGATTTTTATTAGAGTTTATTAAATTAGAACTATAAGTATATTTATACAACAAAAAGTATAAGCAAATGTAGCACCACCTGGTATCGATCCCCGGCCACTGGTTAGTGAGTGGTTGCTTTATCAACTGAGCTATGATCATTCATATCTCTCTTTATCAAAGAAAGCATTTAAGTTGTGACATAATATTAGAACCTCCCCCCTGTTTTTCAATAACTAAGGAGTGTCGCATAAAATCTATTGAATCTGAGGCTCAGGGGTTTCTGATTTACAACATATATTAAAATTATAAAATTCTGTGATTATCAATGTCCGCCCTTCCCTTGTGAGAGTCATTCCGAAAATCATGGAATTCAACAACTGTCATTTTTTCACAAGAAATATAGTGCTAATAACCTATGTTTTCTGACAATCTTTACTGTTTTTGATTAATTGTTGCACATTTTATATTTTGTAACATTTCTTTTTCAAAAGAACTTTCAATTTAAAATGAAGTATTAACCAATACTAAATATGATCCAATTGCCACAGAAGAACACTGTAATTGGTGCATGGAACCACATGCTAATTAAATATAAAAATAATGTTTAAAACCTGGATATTTTTCCACCAGAATATCTCTAAAAACATTTTGAATAATATTTTTACATTTAAATACATATTTCTGTTATTAAATTATGATTTATTTGTAAAATTTTAATTATTTTTAAAGATATTTGTAAACATTATAATATTGAATTTACACACAACAAATAATATTCAAAAATATTCCAGGAAAAATTCTTTATATTGGTAGGTACTAAAATAGTTAAAAAACATGATAGTTGAACATTATAATTATTTATTTATTTTTAAGTAATATGGAGTAAATTGCAACTATTGCCTGATTCTCTGACAAAAGTACAGAAATCCAAGGTTAGAAAAAAAAAAAAAAAAAACAGCTATTTAAATAAAAATGCACAACAGATAATTTAATTTTAAACTAAATTTTCTAAAACTTAACCTATCTTAAAACTTCATTTTTTTTAAAGATATTATAATATAAATTATCGAACTTTTAATAACTATTTTAATAATTTTTGACACACCATTTTAATTTATTCATTCTTTCATTCCTTGAGAGCTATGGCTGTCATTCTAATATTAAAGTATTGACTATTGTTATAAGATTGGGAAGATTTTAAGAAAAATTGAAGTGACTGGTGGCCAAAGCATACAAAGTGTGATCAATTTCAGAAGGTAAAAGAATTAATAACTTATTTTATTAACAAAAAAGGAAAAACATAATTTATGTTCTTTAAAAGATTACATAAGTTAAAACATTTAAAAAATCCTTTTTTTTTAAATCTAGAATATTTTTCCAAAGTTTTGCTTCAATAAGAATAAAAGTCTAGAAATTCTTGTCATCAGCCAGGAGAAAAACAGGTCTGTCGCTTTTCACTAAAAAACTATTTTTTAAACCACTAGATACATTTAATCAAAACAGATGCGTGTAATTTATTGAAATTTTGCACATTTTTTTCAAAACAGGATTGACTAGTGAGTAAATAAAGGATTTTTAATTTTTTTGTTTTACATCCAATTTTACAATTCTGTACTTAGTGCGAATTGCACCAATAATTGCTTGGTTCTGTATACAACTCCGTTAAAAATTCAAATTTAAATCCTTTCATCAACCACTATCTATTCTTATCTACCGACAGAAAAAATGTGACCTTTTAATTTCAGGTTAAAACTATCGTATTATCCTGACCACCAAAAGGCCTTTTTTGGGGGGGGGGGCGTGACACCATTACCCCTAGCTTAATTTAAAAAAAAATTCAAAAAATTGTTTAAATGCTGCTCTATTAATTAACTGGGGCTACTTTTTCATGAACATAAATACTAACATTTCCATTACAGTAAAGAATCTATTACTTGGAATTATGAAATACAGAAAAAAAAAATCAGAAATTTTCTAAATTTGTAATTTTTTTAATTTCTGAAATTTTTCTAAAATTTTACTGATTTTTAATTTTATTTTTCCAGTTTATTATTTCAATGTGCAACCACGAAAATAAGTTATTTCAGTGGCAGGGAAATACAAATCCCTCTTCTTTCTAATATCAGGAAAAAATTGTCTTTTTGTAAAATTTTAGTTTAAAATTAATTTATATTAAAATTTGTTTTTAAAAAATGGTGATATATTTTGCCTCTTACCCCTCCTCCGATAAAATATCATGATTATGCCATTGTATTATTTGATTACCGTAAAATACCATAAATCCGCCCCCCCAAACGTGACGAAAAATCGTACAATAGTTAGGGTGGGGTGCTTACACCGGATTTTTCCGCGATCGTTCAACAAAATTTACAGGAATGAATCATGATGAAATGAATGAATCGTTGAATGAATCATGAATTTTGTAACTTGAAAAAATTTGGGTTTAAAAAAAAAGTAAATTCTGTCGAAAAAACGCAAAAAAGGAGAAATTTGTTTAAAAAACCAAAACAAGCATGAAATCAATTAAAAAATGTCGAAAAACGCACATTTCATCAAAGATTCATGGTTCATTCCTATCATAATGATTCAATCCATTCTCAATCGCCTTTGAGAATGGGAAGGGAAGCGCTTTCTCCGGATTTTTTGAAAATTTCAAATTTTTTATAAAGTGGGGAGGGGGCGTTTGATCGGGAAGGGCGGATTAACGGGATTTTACGGTACACAAATAATAGGAGATTGTTTATTTTATAGTATCCTCCCTCCCTTCTCAAGCACTTCAAAAGAGCTTCTAATTTTTTCCCGATAGAATTCACAAAAATAGTTAAAAATTGTCATGGAAAAAGTATTTCTGTATGGTCAACAAGCGAAATTATTTAAAAAATAAGGTGTATTAAAAATAACCTATCAAATTTTTTATGCAAATTATGTAGCTGTCATGAAAAAGAAGGTAGAGTTTGTAAATAAGAATAGTATTAGTTACGTATTTCATTTTTTATTGTTCCATTGTTATCATTGAATAATGCAGTAATGTTTGTTTACATAACTTAAAAACATTCGAAACAAAAATTTTATTTATATTATACAAGAGATTGTTTTAATTTTATTATTTTTATGCTTTTGAAAAATTCCAGAATTTGGGGGCTGGGGAGACATTCAAAATTTTGGAAGGACACAAAATCTGGAAAATTCAGAAAGCCCTTAGTCCCAAGGATTCCAGATAATAGGTCTTCTACTGTATTAAAAAATATCATATGTGATCTTTCAACATCAAAATTGAGCTGTAACAATTTTAACATAAAAAAATGAAGCAAACTGTATGGAAAGAGGCATTTTATTTTTTTTTAAAAAAGGTACTACAGTTAAACCTTGACAATCCGGATCTCCAAATTCCGGAAATCTCTAAAATCCGGACATTTTTCCTATTTCAGTTTTATTAATTTTTAAAATAAAACATAGCTATAATTTTCATCAATTGCAGTTAAATTCTGATAACTAAATACTAAATAAATATATATAGATATATTCTAGTTAATATTGTAATGACTTGCCGTTAATTAAATACTTTATTATTACAAAAATTAAAAAGTTAAAAAACGCCCCCCCCCCCCCCACGAAAAAAAGGAAGAAAGAAATCGGAAGAATTGACGAGTTAGGTTAATGACTGAAAGCTTCATGTATATTAATTCTAATAAAATCACTCAACCATACAGGATGATTATTTTTTAATCTCCCTGTATATTTATAACTAAAGAAACTAAGATACAATTTCGTTTTCTTTTGATTGAACAAAAAAAGAATCACACTTGATAATCACTCTATGAATACCTGCTCTTTCGCCTACTGAATCATCAACCTAGTGACTCGTTACCCTTTGATCTCAGACGCGCACATGCGCAGATGTCGACATGTTCTTTGTTTCAGTTACGTTTCTTTGAAAACAACTTTGAATGCAATAGGAAGAAAAATAAGAAAACAAGTTATTTATTATTATTTTTTTTACCGATCCCTTGAAAAAATTCCCATTTTTCTCCTTTACTAACAATCTTTTGCAAAAGTTGTCTTTTTTTCTGTTTGCGATCATTTTACAGAATTAGCAATTTTTTCTGCAATTGACTGACAATTTTTTTAGGTGGGGGGGGGGGGGGGGAGAGATCATTTATTAAAATTCGAGCTATTTTTCCTTGGCAGACTGATAAAATATGAAATTTATTTTCTCATTCTTTCGACGAAATTTGCGTTAGTTTACCTCGATCATCAATCGAAACTTTGTGATTTTTTTTCCACAACCGATGATAAAATTGTTCTCAGCAACTGATAGACCAATTCAACTCCTCCCTTTAATTAATCAAATTAGCAATTTTTATTACAGAGATTAGCTGAAGAAAATATCTAATTGTTTCTTAGAAGAGTGACAAAATTCACAAAATTTTTCTATGATCGTTTATCTATATATATATATATTACCGTGGCTTATTTATGAAATGATGTAGTAAAATTTCAAATAAATAAAAATAAAAGTCACTAAAGCTTCAAAAAATATAGTATCGGAAGAATCGTTATTTGTTTGCACTAAGAGAAAAAATTGCATTTTTTTATAATTATATTGCCATAACAAAAGGATTTTTAATAAACCTCCAAAATCCGGAAAATTCGAAAATCCGGAATCGCCGCAGTCCCGATGGTTCTGGATTTTCGAGGTTCAACTGTACTCTGTTATCCCGTCGATCAAAATACTAACGCCAAATTATAAGATTAAATGACAATAATGGATGATTGTAAATGTCAATTCAATGACATTAAATATGATACACATTTTTAAAAGATCATTAAGTGATTTTTAATTACCGTATTTTCGGTCGTATGCGGCGCACCCATCGTAAGCGCCGCACCTCCGAAAATGCATTAAAATAAAACAAATATTCATCAGAAGCGCCGCACCGCCGTATGCGCCGCACTTATGAAAATACATTAAAATGTTAAAAATTGCGTTATATTTAGTGTTTTTTCGCGTTTTTTAACATTTGTAATATAAATCCAATTTTAAATTTAGTATATTTTGTATATTTTTTATGATAAAATTAAATTTGAATTCGTTCAGCCTTTTTTTTTTCGCGATTTTTAATACTTTTTTATAGCTTGTAACGAGGTTTGCAGCGTTTTATCGCGATATTTGACAAAATTTGTAAGGTTTTATCGCGATATTGGATGAATTTGCAGAGTTTTTTTGCGATACTTGACAAAATTTGCGTTTTTTTTATGGGGATGAATCATAATGAATTGAATGAATTATGAATATTTGAATGGAACAATGTAAATTTGTTCTGGATGGCCTAGTTGCATATCAACCGTACGTCCAGTTTAGAGGTGGTTCGTCAATGTGAGACATTAGGGATATTTGAATGACAAATGAATCATGAATTTTGATACTTGAAGCAATACTTGAAAAAAATTGCGTTTTTTTTAAAAAAAAAAACGTAAATTCTGCCGAAAAAGTGCAGAAAAAAGGAGAAATTTGTAAAAAAAAGCATAAAAATAATGAAATCTATTAAAAAAAATCTCGAAAAAACACACATTTCATCAAAGATTCATGATCCATTCATTTCATCATGATTCACACCGATCTCATTCGCCTTTGAAAACGGTATGAATCATGATGAAATGAATGAATCGTAAATCTTTGATGAAATGTTTGTTTTTTTAGATTTTTTAATAGATTTCATGCTTTTTTTTCAATTTTCTGCGATTTTTCGCATGAATTTACGTTTCTTTTCGTTTTTTGCCGTTTATTTATAGATATGACATATTTGCGTTTTTTCTAACAATTTTTTTACAATTCTTTTGGGCGTTCTTTTTGGCGAACCTTTGAGAAATTCATGATTTTTCCTCGATCTTTTGACATAATTTGTGTTTTTTAGAGATTTTTTGACATATTCCGCGTTTTTACTGCAATCTTTCGTCGAAATGTGAGTTTTTTTAGCGATACTTAGGCGAAATTCATTCATTTCCCGCGAATCTTTGATAAAAGTCGTGTTTTTTTCTCCCGATACTTTAATAAAATTCTTGCTTTTTCTGTAAATGATTGACAGAAATTAGGCTATCATTTGTCGAAATTCGCGATATTTTTTATTCTTCACATTTTCTTCCTGATGATTGACTTTTCACAATTTTCAGAAAAATTCCAATCAGAATCACCTCTGTCATGAATATCACTGCAAGGAAAAAAAAAATATCGTATCCGCCGCCCCGGCAGAAGCGCCGCAGTAACCATAATTTTAACTTTTAAACTCGTATGCGCCGCGGCGCTTACGCCCGAAAATACGGTAGACTTTTTATTTGTATTTCTATTAATATTCTATTAATTATTTGTTTTTTATCATTTAAAATAAAAATTACGTCAATATGTATAATTTGGCTATTAGTTTGGCGATTCGTATCATTTGGCGAAATCGGTTGATGGAATAACAGAGTAATACCAAAAAAAAATTTAACTTCCATCAACTGGGGATATTTTAGGTTACTTTTTCCAGGGTTCACTAACATTTCGTTTATTAAAAAATAGGTACTTACACTTACGTATTAATGCCCCCGCAGCTACAGATTTAAGGGTTTTTAAGTACCGCCAATCTACACCTAAAATTTCTGCGACAAATCATAAAATAAAACACATTATTTAAAATCAAAACACTTTATTTAAAAACAAAGTAGTCAATCGGATTTTGGTGGAAAATGGGCCGATATAGAGTTTAACATAGATTCAAAATAATATTGCATCTTGTTCTGTTTTTGGTAAATGCCGAATATGCATTTTCATAGCACTAGAAAATCAGCAAACAACGAAGCAACAAGGAATCCAAAAGATGACTGGGTTTGCTCTTTATTGCTGCATTAGCACAACTTCTGTTGAGGCGACGTTAATACGTAAGTACCAAAAAATATTATAGATGATTTTTCAATGTCCAAATTGAGTTGTAAACAATTAACTTGAAACAATGAAGCAAACTGTATGATTTTTAGAGAGGCAATTTTGTATTTTTAATTTCACATGCTTGACTATCGATATCCCCTAGCAATAGGATCTGCTAATGTATTAACACATCAAATTCAATAAAAAAAAATATTTTTTTAAAATATTTAAACACAATAAACCAATTGTAAATATCAAAGACAAGAGAAACGGTTTTTGACATGTTAATCTCAAAAACTAGAACAAAATAATTATAATATTTTGCTATAGGGTAAGATTTAAAAGTAATGTTATTAAAAATATTTTTTTAAGAGACTTGATTGTATAAAAAGCATTTATAAGTAACTGGGCCTATTTCAGAGAAATCCAGCCTGGCTTTATGAAATCATGTTAGTTTTGTAAAAACAAAAAAATATTTCGTGCCAAAATAAAAATTTAAAGGAGTAATTATTATCACACATGGGATGCAGGTTACTAAAGGTAATATTTTGAAACTTACCTTATTTGTAACATTTATCCACATTTTTTCACAATAGGAAGTTTGGGAAGTTAAAACCTAAACTCCAAAACAATTATTTAAAAACACATCTAGTGTTACTAATAAGAAAAAATAAAATTACTTCCGAACTATTCAAATATGTACTATATATTGAATACAAAATATTTTTCAAAGGCAAAAACTTCAAACTACCTTGTATTGTTTGTTCACAACAAAGAATAAACACTTTTTTATGTGAAGGACCAAAGTAATCGCAAAAAGACGGAAAAAAAAGGTTTGACAGTAGTATAAAATTAGTAGTGTAAAAGTAGTAGTGTAAAATTTTTCTTCCAAAGCCGATTCTTCAAAATTTCACTTTGATTTTAAAATATTTGTTTCAGAGTATGAAAATAAAATATGTTCACAAGCATGAAATTAAAAAATATATTAAAAAAAGTTTTTTTAAATACTAATTCAGAACATATTTTTCACAGTATAAAATATACTTGTAAAAAGACAAAAAAAAGGAAAGTATTTGTTTAAATATTATGTAAAATTTAAATTTTAACGTCTTTAAATTTAAAATATTAAAGTATTTGGCTGAAATGCTACTATTCGTTTTAATTGTGTGCTGAATAATTTAAATGACTCTGCTAGCAAAAATGAAAGTTTCAACATATAAAATTTTGTACATCATACGATCAAATCACAAGTTATAGATTTTCATCAAAAGCATAACTAAATGAAAACATGTCTCACCGATAATTTATTTTAGTAAAGAAGAAGAATCAGTATATTAATTTAAAAAATTAGCGATTGTGTTTGAGTACATCCATTATAAATGAACAGACGCCAACACAATGAATGAATCACGACGAATGGCCTCATTCATCAATTTTGAATTAATTCATTAATAATGAATGAATCATTTGCAATGAAAGAGAAAGTTAAACCATAATTCATTCTTACATTGGCGTCTTGTTTCTCGCCTAGTTTGTTACTCAGGTATTATTTAAAGCATCAGTTTATTAATCTTACTCTTTACTGAAATATGTCTCAAAAAATCCTCCTCCAAAGAAAAAAATACTGAAATAAGTTTATACTAACATCGTTTCTTTGGTTAATCTATAACTAAATTTATGCAATTTTGTAGTATGATAATGTGACTACAAAAAATTTCATGTATTGCAACTATCATTTTGCAGATCGTCATTTAAAGCATTATTAAAATCTTTTATTTACAGCAGATAATTGTATTTATTTGTAATTAGTTTGTCACAATGTGTGGTGCTCTTTATATTAATAATAAATTACACATAACAGTATGCTAACTACTTTTAATAATATGAATTTAAGCTCATAAAAGATACACCACACAGGCACTACATATTGCGTTATGAAAACTTTTTTTAAACTAAACTTTAGAACAACAACAGTTACAATTACAGTGCAAGTAGAAGTAGTAGTTATGACATATTATTACATGCCCTTTCTTTTCAAACAGCAAAAATAAAAAAAATACATATAAATTTAGAGTTCAAAGAAAAGTCTTTAGATAAAATAATACTTAAACATAGTCTTTGAAGCGAGCTGGTGGTTTTACATTTCTTCTAGGTCTCTCTATCTTTGTTGTGTTTGGAGTAGACAGTCCTGGCGAAGCTGGTTTCGGATTGATAGTATCAGTTTGATCAGATGAAGAATCGGGACAAATTAATGGACTGTTATGGGACTGAGGACTAGAGATTTTCGGTGTCTGTATTAGTTGGGTTGCCAGTTTGCGTTGTATCAGCATTTGCTTCTGAATTTACAGGATCTTCAAACGCTAACTTTCTTGGTCTTAAATGAATTCTGTTCCGACGAAGAATGCTTCCTTCTGAAGATTTCACAATGTAAGATCTTGGACTGTGTTTTTGGATAATAGTTCCTGGTGTCCATTCTCGATGACCAGTTTGAAGATAGACAGGATTTTGAATATTGAATTCTTTTAATTTTGTGGTCGATGAGTCATAATAAAATTTCTGTCTGCTCTGATTTTCCTTTAACTGATGTTGAGTTTTCTTTGTTGGGAACCTAGGTCTTAACAATTTCGTCTTACTAAGAATAAGGGTTCTCAAAGATCTTCCCATCAACATCTCAGCTGGAGAAGGCAATTTAAATTTCGGAGTGTTATTATACTCTAGAACAGCTAGATTTGGATCTCCTCTCGAAGCTTTAACTTTAAAGATAAGGTTTTTCAACGTCCCAATAGACCTTTCAATCATTCCGTTGGATCTTGGATACTTAGGTGATGACGTAACAGGATGAATGTCATAAGACTTCAGGAATGAAAAATATGCTTGACTGTCAAATGGTGGACCATTATCAGAATGAATTTTACGTGGGATACCATGAGTACGAAAAATTTGTTTCAATGCACTAATTACTGAAGAAGCTGTTTTAGCATTAATTTTTCTCAATTCAACAAATTTAGAGTGGTAATCAATTACTTGTAAAAAATCATCTCCTTGGAGATACATAAAGTCTATACCTACTTCTTCCCAAGGTAGATTAGGAACTTCATAAGGCATCAAAGGCTGTTTATAATTAGCACGCTGATGCTGTTGGCAAATTTGACACGTTTCTATATAATTCTTGATGTCTTCCAACATATTAGGCCAATATAGAGCTGTTTTGGCTTTTTTTGACAAGCAGTGATGCCTTGGTGAGCTCGGTGTACTTTTGATAGCACATAAGCTTGCATTGTTTTAGGTACGACTAACCTATTCCCAATAAAAATTTAGTCATCATAACAATGTAACTTTTCTTTCTTATTCCAATAAGGCTTTAAACTTTCGGGCAGTTGATTATACTGTTGTGGCCAACCATTCCTAATTAGTTGCTTTAATTTTGAAAGATCTTCATCTTTTAGTGTTGCATACTGCATTTCTTCCGTACGTTCTTCAGTGGTCGATAGAATTGGATGTACGACAGCAGCTCCATCTTCTAAAAAACTTGTATCTACTCTCATGGTAGTGGGACTTCTGGACAGGGCATCTGCTACATAAAGCTTTTTCTCTGGAACATGCACAAGTTTAAATCTATATTTAAATAATTCAATTGCCATTCTTTGTAATCTCGGAGACATATTTTCCATTGGTTTCTGTAGTAAACCGACAAGATGTTTATGATCGGTTTCCACTACAGAATCAGTACCATATACATAGTAATGAAATTTTCTAGATCCATTGACAACAGCTAATAATTCTTTCTCGATTTGGCTATATCTTTGCTGTGTATCGTTTAGAGCACATGAAGCATAGGCAATTAGATGTTCTTCTTGAAGTAATACTGCACCTAATCCATACTGACTAGCATCAACAGAAATAACTGATTTCAAATTTGGATTATAATAAGCCAGAACAGGTGAATTAGCTACCAATTTCTTCAAATTTTCAAAAGCTTCTTGCTCATTAGCCGTCCAAATAAATTCATTTTTCTTGCTTAAGAGTTTTCTCA
Source organism: Maratus speculifer (assembly GCA_964019185.1). NCBI lineage: Eukaryota > Metazoa > Arthropoda > Arachnida > Araneae > Salticidae > Maratus > Maratus speculifer. The sequence continues at coordinate 15,972,238 of CAXHSM010001376.1, read as the reverse complement.
AAATTCCTGTTTTATCTGATAAATTGTTAATAAACTTCCCTAAATAGGTAATCGTGCCTAAAAACCTCTGTAGCTCTTGTTTATTAGTTGGAGCTTTGAAATCTGCAATTGCTTTAATTTTATCATCATTTACTGAAATTCCTTTACTTTTTAAATTATAACCCAAATATTTTACGGAACTTCTTTTAATTTGACTTTTCTCTAAAGATAATTTTAAACCAAACTCTCGAGCTCTTTGAAGAACTGCTTCAAGTCTTCTATCATGTTCTTCTTCTGTCTTACCAAATACTAAAATATCATCAATATAAACTAAAGTTCCATCTAAATCAGCAAAAATATTATCTATAGTTCTTTGGTACACTTCAGGGGAACTACTTAATCCGTAAGGCAAACGACTGAATTTGTATCTTCCGAACGGAGTGGCAATTGTACATAAATCAGAACTCTCTTGGTCAAGAGGTATTTGCAGGAAAGTAGACGATGCATCAAGTACGGTGAAAATTTTTCCTTCAGTTTGTGAAAATAAGCTCTGTTGAGTAGGAATTGGATAATGTTCTCGCTTTACATACTTATTTAACATACGTGGATCTATACAGAGTCTTATACGATTATTAGGCTTCTGTACTATAACCAGTGTTGGTGAAAAACCGGGTTTTTTTCAAAAAACCAAAAACCATGGTTTTTTTGGTTTAAACCAGGTTTTTTTGGTTTAAACCGGGTTTTTTTAAAATATGCTTTTCGATTACATATACATGCATTTTTATCAATAAAATAAATATTTTTGAATATAAAAGTAACATAGTTTGATTTAAAAGTAATTCAAATCAATATAATTATTTAATATACAATGAGTTATATAGAAAGTTGTAATAATTTAAAATTTAAGCATTTTTAGTAAAAAAGCCATGTCCTGTGTTTTATAAATCAATTGCTCTATATAATAAAACAAAGACCTTGAAACTGAAAAAACCATCTTTTGATTACTAGTACTACAAATATATATATAATGTAGTTTATAAATAAAATTGATTTTCACATGTCTTTTCAAAATAACTTCTATGAAATACTTGTTATATGAGATGTCTGATTTTTCTGTTAGAATAATACACGATGAATAATTATCTTTTATTGAAAATAAAGCTTTTTATAAAGAATTTTAGGAATGATTTGAATTTAGCCGTAAAATCTTCATACATTTTCAAGAAGTATTGTGTATTGAATTTGACACTTCTCCTCTGAAACTGCCAGGTTTAAAAAGTATGACGATAAAATAAACAAAAATACCTATTTAACAGTTTTTCATACTGCTGAAGAAAACATTGATCTTAACCCTTTCGGGTCTGGTGTACTATTAATAGCACATGTCTTTTAATGGAGTATTATTTTGTTTTAAAAATACCTGTGCTATTATTTACATGTAGTAATGTTAGTATATGTCTATGTAATTATTTTTTGGCTTCATTTATGTTTAGGCATTTAGTAATAATAATAATTATTATTATTTGCTTCATTCTCTTTGCTCCGTTTATGATTCTTTTATTTTATACATATATTTCCCTCTTTAAATTTAAAATAAAAGTTACTTTCCTGGAAGAATCATGTGTAATAAAGCAAAAAAAGTATTAGAAATTTGTAATATAAGTTAAATCTTATTAAAATAAAATATTTTCTAAACATCTCTAAAAATTCTTCCTTAGCCTATTTTCATATGAACATGAATTGAATAATGCACAAAACTACAACATTCGTTGTCTTTGAGACCATGAGATGTTCGTTAAACACAAATTAATCTATAAGGACAGCTAGTGTTAATGTAATTAACGTAAAAGTATTTTTTCCTAAAAATTGAAAAAAAATTCGGACTTGAAAGGGTTAAAATAGAAAGTAGTTTTATAAATGCTGTCATCCACTAAAGCGTTTAAACAATCATCAGACTCTGGCTTTTTTCTAAGCTACATTATAACTCTTAGTACTTTTAAATGTCTAAACTAAAAATTATATCTTTTTAGGCATTTTTTCTATTATGTCATGTTCAAGTAAACCTTGTCTTGATATATATCTCCCCCCCCCCCTTATTTTCTTGGCTGATCTAAGCAGTATGTCCAGTTATGCAATAGAAGATTTAAATATATCTTATTGCATATTTTAGTAAAATGTAAAAGGTGCTTCCCTAGCACCCAATTTTTCAATATCTTCTAATTTGACTTCATCTCTTGAGATTTCTTTTTATTCTTAAAAGATAATACCACCAATCAAGAAAATTTTCTTTTAAAGCTTGACTGAAATCTTAAAGGTTATTTTATGTTATTAACTGTAAATCTGCATTTCTCAAAAGAAAACATTTTTTTTCAGAATATTGCATATTTTTAATTTATTGTATCTTTGCTAAATTTACATAATTTAAGTGTTTATTTTAGAGCTTCAGATATGTTCATCAATGCATGAAATTTGAATTACATGCATACTAACAGGACCTAGACGAGACTCACTATGTCTTATGATGACTGCTGACATAAGTCTGTTAAAAGTAGAAATTACTTGCATCCAATAACTTAAAATACTTAAATTACAAAAATGAAAAAATGCATTAGATTTGTAAAAACAATTGGTTTAAACTGTTACAACCATGCTGGTAAAAGAATAAAATCTTAATGCAAAAGCCCCAGTTGCAATGTAGAAATGCAAGAAAAACAAAGACTTACTAAACCCAATAACCATAAAGCCCCCCCCCCCCAAAAAATAAATAAATAAAATAAAAAATAAAAAAACCTCATAGTCAATAATTCATTAACATACTGCATAGATAAAAAAAGGCAATCAGTGCAGAAAATTACTTGATTATGCCTTCATTGAGGCTTTGAGAAATTATGTAATCCTTAGTAAATTTTAACTAATCAAGTAATTTAAGTAGTAAAAGTGCATTTTTAGCTTGAATCTGCTATTCTGGCTATTTTTTAAGTTAAAAAAGAGGAAAGAAAACTATCTAGTTTTTTTCTAACTAGCTGATTTTAGAAAAATTAATTATTCTGCCTTGTAGATTTATAGCTTGTACGAAAATTTAAGTTGATTAAAAATGTTTGTCATTTTAGAAATTTATTTATTCATCATTTCTCTAAATCTTTGCTTGTTAGCTTCTGCATAACTTGGATTTTGCATTTATCAATAATGTGCAAAATAAATCAAAACATTACAGAAAAACAATAAAAAAACCAGATTTAAAAAAACCAGCATGGTTTTTTTAAAAAAACCATTTGGTTTAAACCATGGTTTAAACCACGGTTTAAACCAACTTGGTTTAAACCAAACAACCCTGACTATAACTATAGGATGTACCCAATCGGTTGGTTTTACAACTTTTTCTAATATACCTTGATCAACCATTTTAGCAATCTCATGCTTTACTTTCAATTTTAAGGCATGTGGAATAACTCTAGAGGCAGATATTTTAGGTTCGGCTTTGGCATCTAATTTGATCTTATACGTATATGGCAATTTTCCCATTTTGCCTGAAAATACATCTTTAAATTTCTCCATAAAATTTTTAGCACGAACAGAATCAACATTGATGTTTCTATTTACAAATCCCAGCTTTTCACAAGCTTCAAATCCTAATAAAGCACTCGAATTTTGATCAATGATATAAAAATCAAGTAATTCAGTTTTATTTTTAACTTTACATTTTAATCTACTGACCCCAATTACGTTCAAATTATGTCCTGTATAAGATGCCAACTTTCTGTTAGTTTCACAAATAACTTTATTATTCCTCACATCATTAAAAATATTAAGGGGCAAAACATTGACTTCAGCTCTGGTATCAATTTTAAGTGACACTTCTGAATTATTTATTAGAACAATTTCTCACCATTCAGACTTTAAAGAATTAACCTGGCACTTTACTGAATCCATTTTAATAGAACTAGTATCACTTGATGGGTAAAAATTATCAGAAATTCCATGCACTTTTTTATTTATTGTTTTCCCCTTCTTTTTACACACGATCCAGTAATGGTTTAATCCGTTGCAATTGCGACACTTTTTACCAAATGCAGGGCATTTACCATAATCATGGAAAGTTTTACATTTAGAACAGCTTTATTAATTTTCTGGTTAATATAATGACGTTTTTCCTTATCGTATGTTTTCCTCTGAATTTCGACTTTATTTGAACGAATAGCATTTACGGTGGTGGAACAATTATTTTTGTTCATTATTTCCATTTGTTTACCACTGGACTCCTTAGCTCTACAATATTCTATTGCCTTAATAAGGGTTAACTCGGTTTCCATTAGCAATTTTTCTTTCATAGAAGGATCTCTAGCACCAATAATTAAAAAATCTCTAATTAAAGTATCTTCTTGATCTTCAAAGGAGCAATCTTTAGCCAAATTTTTCAAATTTGTAACAAACGAATCAACAGATTCACTGTCTTTTTGGCGAATGTTAAAAAATTTATATCGCGCAATGACTGTATTCCTTTTCGGTTGAAAATATTCATCAAAAGAATTTATGACAGTTTGAAAATTATTTGAGTTTTCATCACTAAGTTTAAAACTATTAAATATGTCTATACATTCTTCACCCATTATTCCTAATAATAGCGCTACTTTAAGTTTATCAGGTTTATTCATTTTCTCAGATGCTTCTAAATAAAGCATAAATCTTTGCTTAAATTTATTCCAATTCTCGGCTAAATTGCCATTCAAATTCATATTTGAAGGTACCTTTAAATCCATCATAACGTATACAAATTAACTGTAAGCAAAAGCATAAACACTAAATCTTAAATATAAGAGTAAAAATTTCTAACCTTTACCATGCCAAATTTAAACTGCCATTTAGCTGCCACCATGTCACAATGTGTGGTGCTCTTTATATTAATAATATAAAGAGCACCACACATTGTGACATAGTTAAGCAAAAATTATTAGAATTCAAACTTCAAAATAGCTTTTTTTTTTTTTTTTTTTTTGACTGAGAGCAGACAAACACAATGATAAAGCTAAGTCAACTGCTAAAATTTGGCTTACAAGTGTTACAACCAATTCAGGAGTTACAGCCATGAACTAGATGAGGTGATTGTTTGTGTTGCCGCTTCCAGTCTATGACCACCATAATGTTAAATATTTTGAGATTCCCTGAATTTTTCCCTAATATAGTTCAGGGAATTCCTGAACTAAGTTATGCTTTGTTATCAATTCAGTATCAATTATTAACAATTTTAAAGTCTTTCATTTCATATGGAAATTTTAACTTTGTATAATGTAAGTTAACATTTTAATGTTTGTTATTTTGTCGTTTGCAAAATGTAAGTTAAGATTTTACATTTTGTATTTATTCACTAATTGAATTTCTTCAAAAATGACGTAAGTCGCAGTTCAAAATATTTTTATGAATCTGTGACAAAAAAAAAAAGACTCACTAATGCCTATTTTTAACAAATATTTTCTGTGCTTACTATATTTCTTAACTTAATATGTTGTTTATCAGTTAATAGTTTTACTGCATTTAAAACTGAAAAATAAAATAAAAGCAAAAAACTGTACTCATATATTATCCAATCCAAGTAAGATACAACTGATTCAATAATATTCATACACCAACTTTTATTTTTTATATTTTAAATACATTGATATAGTGCACTGCAGTAAGTTTCCAACTGGGTACTGTGTACTTTGCGAATCTGTACTGAATTATTATTTCAAAATTAATTTTTTTTTTCTTTATCATTTCCTATATTATTAATATTTGTTACTTTTTCTTTTTTATATTATTTACTATTTACAGTAGACTCCCTCAAATTTGCAAAACTTGGGACCAGGGGTTGTGCGGATTTTAGAATTTTGCAGATTTCTGGTCATTTATTTGTATAATTTTTTTAAATGTTAATTTGATTGGTAGTTAAGCATTATAATGAATGCATATAATAAATTGCAATATTAAAATAATTAAGTAAAATATTTAAATATATAAATAAATAAAAAACAAGTAGTTATTACAAAAAAAAAAGTCAAGTAAAATAAAATTTTAGAAAAATATTAAAATAAAGTAAATAATTAAGATACAATACTAAATATAAATAATAATGAAGAATAAATCTTTTTTTATAAAAAAAAATTTCCCTTTGTTATTAAACAAAAAAGCTTGATTAATTTTAAAATGTTCATTTTATAGAACAAAACTTATCCTGCCCTTCAAATTACAAACACTACCAAATGGTCATTGAAAATTACATTACGCTGGGACTATAATACGATAATGATTATTTCAAAAAAATATTGATAATTGTAGTTAGTAAATCGGATGTAGATCCCAAATTCACTTCGTAACTAGCAGGGATAAGAAAATAGTAATAGAACAATAAAATAATAACGTTATATAGCAAAAATTATCCTGTCCTGTGAATTATAAACATTACCAAACAACCATTGAAAGTTATATTATTCTGCAACTACAATACGATAATGATTATTTTGATTAAATATAAATCATCATACGTCTAAGTAACACTGCAAAATTTAAATTAAAAGACATTTAAAAAAAAGGAAGATATTGAAAATGATTTAGAAATAGATATTGTTATAGAATTATTTGTATTGTGTTAGCCACTGACTTCAGCACCATCTTTAATTTCATTGTTTACATATGAAAAAATGCACAGATTTTTGCCGTTCGCAGATGTAAGGCAGTCTACTGTATTTCTTTTACTAAATTAATGTTATTTACCATTTCTAAGAGTTATGTGTAATTATGTCAAATTGATGCTTTGAACTTGAGTTCTGTGATAAACAAGACTGGCAACTGTCAGGTATTTTTAAACAATCTATCGCATAGACACAACATGTACAAAACAACTTTTGTACTTATGCTATTTCTGCTAAGTATGATTTGATGAATATATCTTTTGTATACAATGCCATTGCAAAAATCTTTAGTTGTGCGTCTTAAGAAGCGTTCTCACGGACAAGAAAGTATTGCCTTGCTGAGGTTAATCCTATGGATTTTTTTTTTACATGTCGTTCGCATTTCTGTGAATTTTTATATGATTTTATTTAATTTTTTTTACATTGGATAGATAAGGTTGATATCTGTATAAAGGCTACTTTTTAATTTTTTTATGTTTTAATTTTTTTTTTTTATTTACTTCTACTTCTTGAACCAATTTTTAAAATCAAAGTGTCCTCACTTTTAAACCTGCAGCCAAAATGTAATAAAAAATTAAAAATGACCTTTGTAGGGCTATTCAATGCTAGAAACTATTTTTTAAAAATAGTGAAATGCAAACGAGATATTTTTTAAAACAATTCCCATAGGATTAATATTAGCGTGGCAATGTTTATGTGTGAGTGAAATAGCCTTTATAAGAAGGCAATAAATTTCTTTAATTATATTTCTTCATAATAATGTTTCTGGCTTACTTTATTTAAACATTCCTGTTGTTGACTTAGCCTCATCTTACATAGGCATGATGAGACATGACATTTTCTTATTTGCTATTTTTGTATTTTATCATTATTTTTATATTATTCTATAAAGAAATTAACGGAAGTTATTGAGTTTTTAATAACTAACCTACCTGTTTGTTGTCAAAATATTTTAATTGCATCATTCAAAATACCTATTTGTTATTGGTTGGCTAATGTTATAAGATTTGCAAGGAAAAGTATTGGCAAGATGCAAAATATTTTGCTTATCATTGCTGCACCCACCTTTTTTTCACATTCCGGCCTTTAATAACACTGCCCAGTCATTACAAAACTTTCATTTTTAAAATGAACTCTGTTTTTAAAGTAGTTTTCATAGCATGTACAGTTTTTTTTTTTTTTTTTTTTTTTTTTTTTTACAAGGATATTTTAAAAAACGTTTTGCATTGTTGAATTCTGACACTTTTCTCCAGGAGGGATTTCTATAGCTCCGGCGGGAGATCTTATAGCATTCCAGGTGGGAGGGGTAGGATTTGCACCTTTCAATCATTGAAAACACAAAATCTCAAATTTTCAATAGGAGGGACATCTCACCTTTTTTTTTTTTTTTTTGGCGGAGTGGGAGGTCAGAAATGTGAAATGTCCCTTTCTGGACCACCTCCTGAAATAACAGTGAATTTGTGTTCAAAACACAAGTATTATTTGAGTTGAGATTACATTCAATTTAAAATATGAATATTCTAGATAATTTCATTCAATATCTTTCATTTACAATTAATTTACATTTAAAAATGCATGTTTAACTCGTTTATTATTATAATTTTTTTTTAAGGTTCAAAATGTATAATGTCATAAATCATTTTATTTCAACACCAAAGCATTATTTCTATGTTACACATGCAAAAATAAAAGTTGTTATGGTCAACAAATGCCTATGATAATAATAACTAATTCACCATCTGAAAATAATGCAAACTACTGCAGTAGACTCTCTCAAATCCACAAAGCTTGAAAAAAACAGGTTGTGTGGATTTTACATTTTTGTAGATTTCTGGTCAGAGTTTGTTTACATTTTTATAAACATAATTTGAATGTAATAATGTAATCAAAATTATATTGAATGCTTGCAGTAGAGTGAAATATTTAAATAATTAACAAACTAAAATGATAAAAAATTAGATAATTTTAAAACTGTTTAATTTATTAAAAGTAAGATCAAGTAAATAGCCAATAGTGTATAGTTAAATAATCATCAGAAAGATTATGTACATTTTCTTGAACTATTTAAGAAACTTTACTTATAAAGGTACACTAGAAACTCACATAAAATCAAGAATTTCCATCAAAACACAAACTGTAGGTCCTTCACAAATTGTTGATACTTTTTTTAAAAGTCCTTGATTATAGGAAAGTTATTTTAGCTTTAGAATGTTTAATACCTATTTGTAATTAGGATGCATTATTTCCATTCGTTCAAACTGCTGATGAGTGCAGGATCTATTGTGTTTTCATTATTCTTGTCGAAATGATCTAATTTGGGGAGATCACATTTTTTTTGTCTTAAGGCCACTGTCCTCGTTTGAGGAAACGCTCACGAGCTAATGCTATTCCTATGGGGAAGCATTTTTCTAATAACTCTTTCCCAATTTGACATTTTTGAATAATTGTTTTTGCATTGGATAGCTGAGGTGCATGCCGAAAGCTCACCTTTTTTACTTTTTTGATTTTGGTTGCAGATATATTTTTTAAAGCACTTTCAGTTTCGAAACCGGTTTTGAAAGTGAAACTAATTTTGTAAAAGATATCTGCAACCAAAATTGAAAAAGTAAAAAAGGTGCACTATTGTCATGCACCTCAGCTATCCAATGCAAAAAAGTTATTCAAAAATGTCAACATGCAAAAGAGTTATTAGAAAAATGCTTCCCCATAGGAATAGCATTAGCTCGTGAGCGTTTCCTCAAGCGAGGAGGACAGGGACCTTAACACCTAATCTGGTTTTTTTTCATCCTGTATTAAATTTTGAATGATGAAAAAGCATGATATACAAAATGTTCATTTTTTCAATGGCTTAAAATTACAGATTTGTAATGTAATCCAAGCTGATTTCTTCATACGAATTCTTTTAATGGCAGTTATTTCATGAATCATGCTTGAAAAATTCTGCAAAATGATTAAAGGCTTAAAGAAAATTTATAAGCCCCTGTTCTTGCATAAAATGTATTTTTTCCAAAAACTTCCATCAAATCATAGACCGTAGGAGCTTTTTTATTGATCTCCAGTCGAATCAAGCATTTCATCAAGCTATTTTTTTTCTATCCTTTTGAAAACATGTTAGTAAAAATTTCAACTAGAAAATGAACAACAAAAAAAATCTACTTAAAATTAGTAAAGTTTTGATTTTTTTTTTTTTTTTTTTTTTTCTAAAACAATGCCTCTCAAACAAAGAATTTTTTTTCAAACATTTGTAAAGTTTTTTTCCTTTTTATTTTACTCTCCCACTTACAGAACCAGAAAAAAATCAAAAGCATTATTTTGTCTTTGATTAATAAATGGTGAAATATTGGATAGAATAATGTTTTTCATTCCTTAAATCAAAAACTATTAAAAAAAATCTCATGGCTGAATTAAAGTGAGCTGGAGTAATCTGGTTATACAAAAAATCCAGATACGAGAGATGGGTGGGGGAAAGCTATTTTTTTTTTTTAATATAAAAATATTTATATTCATTTTTCATTATATTTGCACATGGTTTAATTAGAATTTGAAGCATGTAAATTTATTTTATCAAACATTACATTATATTTGTCTACATTGTTTTTACTTGATTTACTGCCATGTTAGGCAAGGCGTCATTAATATAACTTGAGAACAAATAGAGTTAATTTGATACGGTGGTCTATAGATAACAAAACAGCTTTTATAAGAACAAACTCCAAAAATGCAGTCGTATATATAAATAGGTAATGTAAAATATAATACCTGTATATAATAATACCCTTAGTCATGTGACTGTCGTCAACAACTCCAGGCTGGCATCTTTGCTTTTCCTATGCCAGCTGGCTATTTTGATACTTAGTGCAATTGATAAATTCTAAATACAGCTCCATCGCCATCATTTCATCTTTATTCTAATAGTGCAGTTCCTGTAACTGTCATAAACAATAAGGATCTCTACGAGCAAACATAACAGGCCATTTTAAATCAAAAGTATTTTTTCGAATAAAACTACATAAAATTTGCAGTGATCGCAAAAATTCTTAACTATCCAGATTCTGTTAGCTGAATAAAAATCTTTCCAACTTTTTAACTGGCCAATTATCTTTTTTTTCTGTATGGTAAATTAAAATAATTCTTTGATGTTAAAATTAAATGTCATCGTTTATTATTTTTTTTCCATATTCTTTTCTTTGTTTTTTTTAAAGAAATATGTTAAAGTCATGAATTTAAAATGTTTTAATTTTAAATAAAAGCTGTGTATTATATATAAAATGAATTCTTGATTTCTCTATCAGAATTTTCTAATTTGGCAAAGGACTGACCAAGTAAATTAAATTGTGACATCATACAATACTTAGGATTACATTTAAGGATGACCATATTCATTGCCAGAGGCAGAGAGCTAGTGTATAATATAAATATATATGTAAATATTCAGAATCAGGGATGTAGTGGAGGATATATGGGGGGTACACTCCGTATACCTTCTGGATTTTTTAAGGGAGCACCATATACTCTCTACTTCTCAAGAAAGCTATAGTATACTATAGCTTCACTCTAGGGCAGGGCTGTCCAACGCGACGCCTGCGGTCGCGATGGCGCCCTTTGAAACTTTTCTTGGTGCCCTTTTGAAGATTTCCGGTTATTAAACATTTTAGAAGTAAAATTTCATTATAAAGAATGATTTTCTTAAAATCATTAATACTTTATCAGAGATATTTTTAAAACCTGTGTCTGGTATGCTGTTGACTTTCCATTATACATTAAAAACTAGAAACATATTTTGAAAATTTAATTAATGCATAATTTTGCAATTTTTAGTTATTGCCTATATAGTGTAATTATGATACTTAAATTTCTTAATATATGGAAATAGCTCTTTTTAATACTTAAGAAGTAAGAGAAAAATAAACATTTTCATCTGCAACCTTCCCCTTTGAAGATATTAGTGCATGAAAGCTCAGCTTTTTTCTTTTTACTGTTGTCACACTGGATCATCGGATGTTTTATATGAAGGATAGAAGGGCTTAACTTTTCTTCATTAACTTTTGAAATTTTAGAGGATTTTTTTTCTATAATTTTGTTTAGAAAAAATAATAAACAGAGCGTAATGACTTCCATCTATGAGAGCGTTTCCAGACTATCCCTCATAAGCCACCCATATGATTTGGTCACTATCATGAATGCCTGTTTTTATTCTTTCCATAAAACTAATCCATGCTTTGTAAATAAAGCAAACCATTTTTTCACATCCTAAAAGAAACCTAGCAATATCTCTGATCTTCATATTTATTAATTTGATATTATTGTCATTATAGACGTGATTAAAGTTTCTGGCATCTTACCCTACAAACATTTTTGATATAGAATTCTCATAAAAAAAAATTATGGTTTGAAATTTGATACGTGTAACTCCAGAACTGTAGGGATCTTTTGTTTACCGCAGTACGATTCATTTGCATTATGTTATAGAAGTGTGTGTGTACCAATACTATGCAATAATATTGGCACATGTTTTCAGTCGCGTAAATAATGGCGCCCTTCAATACGTGCGAAGAGCCAAGATGTGCCGCTGGTTACTTAAAAGTTGGACAGGCCTGCTCTAGGGTATACCTTCTGCCTTCTGCATATACCCTTTGCTGAGAGCGTATATCCTTTGTTATTTTTACGATTACATACCTTTTCAGAATAAAGTTTACATTTTAACGAAGCTTTGAAAAAAGATGCATAACTCTAATGATTAACAATTTGAATAACTATTTGTACAACGTGTAAGAAATAGTGATGAAATTGAGTTGAGACTGAATGTATGGACAGTAACATTGCCGTAACTACCGCCGGGGCACTGCCCCGTGGACCCCAAGCCTGGGGGCCCCATACTGGTGGTTAAAAAAACTATTGATTTTAGTTTCTGGTCTAACTTTCTATAAAATGCCTAGCACCTAGCTAAAAGTTAGTAATAAAAAAAATCAAAGTGCTAGAGTAAATGTTTTTGCGTGTCCGTCGATATACTCTATATGCTTTGCATGCAAAAACAGCTCTAGAGCAGGCAGCAGAATGTCGAGCCGAATGGTGTCATGTCGCGTCAGCATGTTTGCCGATCCCACCGAAGCTAGTATAAGGAAGAAAATATGGGCTTCCCATCGGTTAAATAACATAAAAATCATCTAAAAAATTCTAGAAAATATTTCATCCTATATTAGAAAGACCCCCACGAAGGGCACCCCCCCCTGGGCCTATATCCCTCGAGTAGATAATCGGCCGACACAAAATAAACCAAACCAAAACTTTCTTTTTATCTATTAATAAATACATAAAATCGAGAAACAAAACAAAATCCTTCTTTAATATCTTTTTAGGCTTATCGTACTGTGTATGTTTAAACAGTGGCGTACGAGAAAAAAACCGCCCCCGGGCCAAAGTTTTAATTTGTCCCTGGCGCGAGGGGCCCCACTAGTTTGCCCGGGGCCCCCAAGTTTATAGTTACGGCCCTGGACAGTAAAGAAGCAAAACTTTGTTTGGATAATTTTAGTGAATATGCTGAAAAAATAGGCAAAATTTTAAATGTAAAAAAGTAAATTTACGAGAGTGTAATGATGTGAGTTTACAGTTTTTATCAGTATGGATATGCGAGTTTTTATTGTAATGCATGCACACCTACACATATGTATCAATGAAAAAGTACTCAAGTTCTGTTGTACTTGAAAATACATAATGTACAATGTGATTATTTAATGTATGGATTTTTATATTGTTTAAAGAAATGAAACTTGTCATATGTGATAACTTAATTCTGAATTAAAATTTACTGATATTTATTTAAAAAATGCATTATTTTATTATTATTTTTTTTTTAGACTGAGAAGTTGATAAAACTTTTTTGCTGAAATTCAATAAGACATTTCTATGGATGAAAATGGCTATAAACTCTTCATACTGATACTTTAAAGAAGATTCTGTTACCATCCAAAACATAATATTTTCACATGAGACAATGTCATCGATTACAGAAGAAAAATCTTCCTCTGGTGGACATCACTTTGTTCCTCAAAATGGTGGTGAAAAAGAGCACTCCTCCCTTGATAAAAGAGAAAAACCTTTTATTTGTGAAGTATGTTCCAAAACATTTTCTAATAAGAGTAATCTAAGGAGCCATCTCAGGACTCATGCTGGGGAGAAACCCTATGTTTGTGAAACATGTTCCAAGGAGTTTTCTCATAATCATCATCTAAAAGCACATCTCTTGACACATACTGGAGAGAAACCGTTTGTTTGTGAAGTATGTTCCAAAGGATTTTCTCAGAATAGTCATCTAAGGAGCCATTTCACGACTCATACTGGAGAGAAACCCTATGTTTGTGAAGTATGTTCCAAAGCCTTTTCTCAAAACAGTACTCTAAGAAAACATCTCTTGATGCATAGTGGGGATAAACCCTTTATTTGTGAAGTATGCTTTAGAGGATTTACTCAGAATGGTCATTTAAGAAGCCATCTCTTGACTCATACTGGAGAGAAACACTATGTTTGTGAGACATGTTCCAAAGCATTTTCTCATTGCAATAATTTAAGAAAACATCTCTTGATTCATACTGGAGAGAAACCCTTTATTTGTGAAATATGTTCCAAAGGATTTTCTCAGAATGGTCATCTAAGAACCCATCTCTTGATACATACTGGAGAGAAACCTTTTGTTTGTGAAATATGTTCCAAAGAATTTACTCAGAACAGTCATCTGAGAAAGCATAATTTGTCGCATACCAAATAGACAGCTCCTGGAAATATCTTTATTTTTATTCTCAAAATTGAATATGTACTCAATATATGTTTTTGCATTACTAGTATCATGTATCTTTTTTTAACTTAATGATTAAAAAATATTGTAAAATTCTTCCATAATTGTCACAGCTGTCAATTTTGTAATAAGCAAGAACTCTGGAACTTTTCATTAGATTAGAAACTATCCTGTAAAGCCTTTTATGGTTTTAGTCTTAAATAAAAACTTGCCTTGTAGTCGTTGAGCCAGAAGCCAAAATTAGGGTTTTTGGTTTCATCTCTGGGGACTTGGTGATATATACTTTTTTGGATTCACAATGGTCCAAGGAGTTCATTTTATGATGATACTATACTATTAAATTTGTGGTAGCTTATAGACGCCATATTGAAAAAACGAGCACCATCTATCGCACATAGATACAAAAGATTTTTTTTAAATCATTAGCACATAATTAAATTTTAATGAAAAAGTGCAGGGGAACAATTATTGAACATATAACGCTATACAAATTATGTATTTGTTAAGATTTTATTTCAATACTAGCTGACCCGCACGGCGTTGCACGGTTCCGAGATTATAATATTAAAGGAGCATGAAATTTGTGATTTTATCTCTAACTCGAAATATGTGAAAATACGTTGTCTCAAATACACGGCCACTGACTGTGTGAAAAATTGGTTTAAAAGATGAAAAAAATAATATTTAGCAATAAAAAATTTCAAAAGGACTGCAATGGGAAACGGGAGAGGAACTACTCAAGTAATAATTAGAATTTTGAAAATCTCAATGTCAGATGGATCAGGAGAGTCTTTGGGGGTACTTTCAAGACAGTTTTGAGACTCGTAAGTACCATAGGTATTGCTAGCCATCGCACGAAAACATACATGCACACAGACAGTGCGTTTAGTTATTTTATTAACGAATAGTGTATGCTACTGGGGATATTCAAAATAATTCCTTTACTGCTAATTTTTGTCTTTTTTACATGCAATTTAAAAATAGATAAGACCATGATGCGCACAAAAATCTGTAATATTGACAAAAAACCGATGCTAAACGCACAAAAAATCGTTGAAAACCACATCAATAATCGTACTGAAAATCGCAATGGAAAAAATCATTGAAATTGAAAAATCATACCAGACAAAATTTAATTAATTAGGTTTTGAATAAATTTTGTTTTTATCATTGTCAAAAAATATCCGCAAAACGCGAAAAAACACTAAAAATCGCATTAAAAAATTCGAAGTGTCTATCCGCGATTCAAACGGACTATAGGGGAAAACTGGCGCTGATATTCTGTGTCGGCAATCAAACGACAATTTGCAGTATAAGTTACATGTTATTCTATAGACATGGCTGCCCTAAGCATGACTGCGATTATTAATATGCAAATATTTCTCCAGGATCGAGAAATTTGGAGGAAGCTGAAAGATTATTAAGAGCTAATTTCATTATAACTTTCGGTGCTACGAAAATCACCGAAACAAAAATGGATATTTTAGCACTTTGCCTCTAAACAAGTGCTATGAAGGAGAGACCACATACTATTACAGGCACTTTGAATAAAAATGATGTGGAATTTGAAATAGGAAAATTTGATTGTTCCTGTAAAGCAGGAGCTGGTATTTGTAAACATAAAACGGCTGTGTTAATGATATGTTATCGGTAAGTAGCCAATTAATATGTATATAGTTACACGTGCTTGAATTTATTCTTCTAAATTGATTTAAGTTTGATGGTAATATTGTACTATAACGATTTTAGAACCTACTAAAGTTTCATTTTTCTACTTGTTATGTACTTAAGAGACTTTAATTTTTACATCTTCTACCTTCCACACCACCAAAAACGATAATAAAATAAATAGATTGTTTTGCATATATTACATGTTAATATGTTGCATCACATGTTTGTTCTAGTTGCATCTTTAATTCTTAGAAATCTTTAATCTAATTTAACTATCCATATAATTGAAAGTCAATTTAAATTAAAAATGCTTACAAAATTATAAATTGAGATTGAAAGATCTTCTAACAGAAGAATCGTCAGAATTACAGTTAATAGTTTTTGTAGTGCAATAATAATATTGTATAATATATACATATGGGTCATTTTCAAAATAAGTACAATTTTGTGTCTTACTACTCTAAAATTTATAATATTAAAAATAAATAAAAATTTCAAGCCCATACTTGTTCTTCACATCTTTTTTTAATAATCAGAGTATTAAACTAAGTAATTTATACAAAAATAAATTGAATCGGGTAAAAAATTAAAATAAACTATTGACTTTAATGTGGAAACCATGTTTGTCTCAAACCCAAACATTGATTTTTAACATGTTATAATTTCTAATTAATAATGTCTATTTTCATTGATTTGGGCAATTTTATTTTGGGAACAATATAAATTTTGTGTACTTATTGTAATTCTGTCTGAAAATTGATTTAGATATTGATTAATTAATTAAATAAGACTGTCTTACATGTTTTGTGTCACTGGTCTAACAACAAATATTTTTCGATTTTAAATATTACTCAAATGATAAAATTTGATTGAACTGGCGTTTTTATGTTAGCAACACTGTTTGTAAACAAAATAGAGGAGAATCCAGCTGCCTTCATGTGATCTACTGCTTAAAAAGAGGAAAAAATATTCCTAAATCGGCTGAGTTCTTTTACTATGTGTCACTGGTCTAACAAGTATTCTGTTAAACCAATAATAGTTAAATCAATTTAATAAAAATATTATAATAGTACAGCAAATATAGTTGTGTTTAACACCCTAAACCACAATATTACAATTTTTAAATAAGGAATAAGAATTTACTTTATTAAAAATACCAATTGTAGGCATTAGTTTTAGATCCTTTTAAAAAAAAGTCTCGAAAATAATTTTATATATCATATAATACAATTGTCAATATCACAATAAAAGTTTATATAATCTAAAATTTTAAAAAACTGATAACGTTTTCATCCTATCCAGGACATCTTCAGTCAGCGTACGTGGAAGTCATTTCCTTTTGAGCTTTATATACCGTTCAAATCCCCCGGTTTTCCCTCTTTCTCTCTGTTTTTCCCTTCTTTCTCGCCAAGCATCTTAACCCATCTGGGGTCAATGGCTGCATGTACCATATCGTTACACGGTTTTTCTTTTGAGGTGAGAATTTCGAGTGTTTCCCTGATTAATGTATTGTGTAGGTTGTCGTAATTAGCTATTTTTTGTACATGTATAGATTCAATTTTTACAGGTATCTTATGGTGACTTCTTGATAATGCTGTATTTAATTTATCGTATTTTAAATCTCTTTTACGAAGAGATTTTTAATCTCTTTCTCTCTCAGCTATTTTTCTTTTAGTCATTCCTATGTATTCTACTTTTTCGTTATTTTCATTTATGCAATTTATTTTATAAACTCCTGCCGTTTGGGTTTCTTCCTGTTTTTCAATTTCATTTCTTATTTTCTTGAATAGGGATGGATGGGGGGTTATTGGAATATGTTTATTTAATTTTCTAAATTCTCTTTTTATTTTTAACGCTATTCCGTTCATATATGGAATGGGGGGAGTATATCTGATATTTTTTTGCGCGGGTTGAATTCGATCAATTCTTTCAGTAGCTTTTTGGATAAGTTTGTTAATCGTTTTCTTGGGATGTCCAGCATTTAAACCAATTTTTTCAATTATTTTAAATTCTTCTTCTAAGGATTTTTTTGTTGAACATACATATAGCGCTCGATTTATATATGAGTTGAGGGCTGCTAATCTATATGGTAAGGGAGTGTTATCTTTATAAGAAATTATATTCAAATTTGCTGTTGGTTTTCTATAAACCGTAGTGTCTATTTTATTATACTTATGCGTTATTTTTACATCTAAACATGATATTGTATGATTCACTTCTTTTTCTATCGTAAACTGAATATTTTTGTCGTACGAATTGACTTTTTTTTAGGAGGTTATCTAGGTTAGTGTGTTTGGTTGTTATAATGAAGATATCATCTACATATCTGAGCCATAACCGGATTTCGGTTTTATGATCATTTATAATAATTTTTTCAAGGTTTCTAAGCTTCCATTCAGCTACTACATTAGAAATCGGTGATCCCATAGGGACACCCTTGTTTTGTTTATATATTTTTTTTATTGAATTGGAAATAGCTTTCATTAAGGATAAGATTTGTTGCACTTTGTAAATTCGTATTAATTTTAGGTTTAATATAATGGATTTTAATATACTCATTAATTACGTTTGTCATTTCTTTTAAATTAATTGATGGATATAGATTTTTAACATCTAAACTTATCATAAAGTCGTCATGATTTGGTTTATATTCTTTTAGTTTTTGTATAAAATTCCTTGTTGAATTTATAGAAATATCTGAGGGGGGGGGGATCATTTTCATATATTGATTCTTCATATATTTTTCCAAATCATATGTTGGGCTTACGATTTTATTTACTATAGGTCTCAGGCTGTGTGGAGTTTTATGATCTTTTAGTTTACCAAAAATCATTGGAATGTTAGGTGCAAAGTTATATTTCATCGGTTTATCATCAATTGGCCAATCTTCTGATTTTATTAAATCATCAGATGCTTTCGTCAATTTCTTTAGGGGATCTTTTTTTACAAGTTGTGTATCCATTTCCCTTATAGTTTCTTCCATTTTATTTATATAATCAGTTTTATTCATAATAGCTAATTTTCCAGTTTTATCCGTATGCAAAAAGGTTAAATCTTGGTTATTTTTCAAATCCTTTAGTATTTTTTTCTCTTTATTGTTCCTTTTTTTCAACTTTTCTTGTTTAACAATTTCATTTTGTGCTAAATTCCTAATTCTGGTTGCTTCATCCTGAGGGATTAGCTTAAGGACTCTTTCAATTTTAGGAATTGCTTTTTTTAAATTTATATCCTTACTAAGTGTATATTTAGGGCCTTTTCTTAGGAGTTCTTCCTCTTCAGGTTTTAGAGTGTATGATGAGAGATTTACATACGGTATATCCATGGTCCGTTTTATAGGTCTTTCTTTATTTCCCCCTTTCATTTTCCAAAAGTTTAATTTTTTGTTATGCTTTGACTCGTGTCTAACTCTTTCATATTCTCTGATTTTTTCAATTTTTGTCATAATATCGCCCTTAATATCCGGCTCCAAGACTTCTAATTCTTGTTTGTAAAGTTCAAGTTGTTTTCCAATTTTATTGATTTCTGCATATTTTCGTTTGATCAACTTTCTTATAATTTTTCGTTCAAAAAAGGCTACTTCCTTCTTAAATTCAGTCCATAAGTACTTATTTCGAATTTTTAGGAAATTAGGAGTTATTTTTTTGTTTTTGCAGATTTTCAAAAAACTGTTATGTCTTATTTCTCGATCATATTTAAGGAATGACTTCTTTAATTTTCTTTCAATCATTTTTCTTTTTAATACTCGGTACCAGTCTTCAATATTCAGGAAATTGTAGATAACTACAATAACAATTATAATGCCTTCATATATAATTTACTTTATTAAAAATACCAATTGTAGGCATTAGTTTTAGATCCTTTTAAAAAAAAGTCTCGAAAATAATTTTATATATCATATAATACAATTGTCAATATCACAATAAAAGTTTATATAATCTAAAATTTTAAAAAACTGATAACGTTTTCATCCTATCCAGGACATCTTCAGTCAGCGTACGTGGAAGTCATTTCCTTTTGAGCTTTATATACCGTTCAAATCCCCCGGTTTTCCCTCTTTCTCTCTGTTTTTCCCTTCTTTCTCGCCAAGCATCTTAACCCATCTGGGGTCAATCGGGGCCGTCGTGAAACAAGTTTCTTCTCTAACGGGCCTGATTCGAAATCCCAAGCAGGAGAAATGAGTCATACACGAGATCTGACTTTTTCATCTCACAGACCACTTCACCTTCATTAAAATTTTGCTTATGCTAGGGCAAAATCACCATTAATATTGTGTGTATATTTTTAGATAATTTGAGTCTATTACATATTCTGTTACACGAATACATTTTTTTAATGAGCATTTTAAAAAGATTAATTAGTGGATAAAGGATTAACCTAAGTCAATCAGTAATTCCTTTTATCTCATTATTTAAAATGAATTAAATAAATCTATGCCATTACCACGTGGTCTTACATATGATGTGAATTATAAGTTTTATTTTGAAGTCGGGAAGTAAACATTTAGAATCATCTAATAGATAAGAGTAAAAAGAAAGCCCTTTTACATCTTATTTTGGGTCTAGAATTTCTGTTTACAATTCAGTTTGCATAAATCAAAAGCAATTTAAAACAGAAACAATACTAAGTTCGTATGCATAGGGATAGTCGGAATAAAAATTATTTAATGACTATCTTTAAATATATATATATATATAATCACACATCGATAGTTTAGAAACCCGCTTTGGACAACATCATCAGATGAGAATAGAAAAATTATCCTATCCTTGATTATCCTTTAAAATGAATGGAAAAATTCATTTACTATATAAAAGTTATGGAAGCAGGAAAAAAAGTAAAAATTTTTAAGTTTAATTATCTTATACTAACAGCAAAATGAACAATTTCAATTATTACTTTTTTTAATAGCTGTTGATGAAATTGAAGAAGTAAACATATTGGATTTCTTTTGCGGTGTGTTTAACAGCAGTGAAGAAATTGAGATAAAAATGACATCATGTCTGTATTAACTGTTATATTTAGTTACAGTAAATATGAAATTTCACATAAATTAAAATGTTGTGAGTACATTAACTTATTAGCCAAAGACAAAAATTTTAGAATTAGATTGCCCGAATGAAATACGACCGTCTGAAATGTAAATACTTTATGTTGAGTGATAGAAGTCAATTAATACTCCCAGAAAATAATTCTAAATGCTTTACAAAAACTCATTAATTTTAATTATGAAAGTACTTTCCTAAAATTTCCAGACCCAAGAAATATTATGCAATTCATTATTGAAAAAAATTATTTCGATCTGCATTCATAAATAAATGCAAATGTGGAAACCAACTTTTATATCTATTTATTTATTTATTTATTTATTTTTATTTTTTTATTTTTATTTTTATTTTTTTATTTATTTATTTATTTTGTTAAGAATTACAAATATCTTACTAAATTATTATACAAAAGTTTAAAATGATACTACGAAATTCACTTATAATAATAATAATAAAAAATTATCTGTATTAACAAAAGTGAGATTATTTTTTATGAGAGAATATTAAATGCCATATTTATTGTAAATTATTTGAAAGTACATGTTTCTAATGAAAAATACTCTTTTAGTTGTAATATCTATTAAAAGTATGTGCATTTTAAGTTAATTATACATTATGAAATTTGAAATTTTAATTGACAAAAAGAATTTTTATTTTAATTGTTTGATATTTACAATTTAAAATTAAGGCATTTTTATTTTTAAAAGGAACTTAAATTACTTGCTGCTAAAATTGCGTACTTTTAATGTAGGATTTCTCCTGCCATAAATTTGTATTTCAAGTTAAACGCTATGAAAAATATCACGAATCTCAATTCTGTATAATTTCTTTTATTTATTTATTTATTTTGTTTCTAAAGTTGTGCAATTTTAATGCATGATTTTGTCTGCCATAAATGTATATTTGAAGTTAAAATCTTTGATTTATACGCAAGATTCATGGTTTTTATCGAAGGATAAGTTTAGTTTTGGAATCAGATTAAAAACAAAAAAGTCTTATTTATGAACTTTGGGTGTTTAATAGTAAATGTATAATTCAACAGATCTAAAATAAGCCTCAAATTGTTGAAAAAATAACATAAAACGGAAATTTGTAGCCTTGTTTTTGATGCACACATACAACCATTCTATATGTTCCGTTTGCAACTCAGATCTCTTGCGTGACGTCATCTTTACATGAATTAGGCCCGTAAGAGAAGAAATTTGTTTCGCGACGGCCCCGGGTCAATGGCTGCATGTACCATATCGTTACACGGTTTTTCTTTTGAGGTGAGAATTTCGAGTGTTTCCCTGATTAATGTATTGCGTAGGTTGTCGTAATTAGCTATTTTTTTGTATATGTATAGATTCAATTTTTACAGGTATCTTATGGTACTCTATGAGGTATCTTATCTACAGGTATCTTCATATATCTTATCATAAATTATATATGAAGGCATTATACTTGTTATTGTAGTTATCTACAATTTCCTGAATATTGAATACTGGTACCGAGTATTAAAAAGAAAAATGATTGAAAGAAAATTAAAGAAGTCATTCCTTAAATATGATCGAGAAATGAGACATAACAGTTTTTTGAAAATCTGCAAAAACAAAAAAATAACCCCTAATTTCCTAAAAATTCGAAATAAGTACTTATGGACTGAATTTAAGAAGGAAGTAGCCTTTTTTGATCGAAAAATTATAAGAAAGTTGATCAAACAAAAATATGCAGAAATCAATAAAATTGGAAAACAACTTGAACTTTACAAACAAGAATTAGAAGTTTTGGAGCCGGATATTAAAGGCGATATTATGACAAAAATTGAAAAAATCAGGGAATATGAAAGAGTTAGACACGAGTCAAAGCATAACAAAAAATTAAACCTTTGAAAAATGAAAGGGGGAATTAAAGAAAGACCTATAAAACGGACCATGGATATACCGTATGTAAATCTCTCATCATACACTTTAAAACCTGAAGAGGAAGAACTCCTAAGAAAAGGCCCTAAATATACACTTAGTAAGGATATAAATTTAAAAGAAGCAATTCCTAAAATTGAAAGAGTCCTACATTCAGATCAGTCTCAGTTATCCAATGCAAAAAAATAATTCAAAAATATTGAGATATTTTATAATTTTACCATACGATTAGCATTGGGAAACTGGGCTTTTTATTTGACTGAACTAGCCCTGTAAGGCGGCCCTGTGCACGGCACTCTCCTGAAGTTATAAGTTACATATTTTATCCATCAGATGACGTATTCGAGTGATTGAATTGTCAGTAGGTGCTACACATATGCATAGTTGCGAACCCACCTGAAAAATGAATAAAAAGGAGAGGGGGGTCATATTTTTTTTCTCTGTGTACCTCTAAAAGGTAAATTAGCGCCTATCCTCATTATAAGTACTATGTTTCTTATTAAACTGCATTAAAACTTCAATTTATGCTAAGGAAGAAACAGGATGATGAAACATTTGAGGATATATTTAGTGCAACATTAAACATCATGCTAGCTTCCTATTAGCAAATAGGATGAGCGAGTGTTGAAACACTTATTTTAGTGACAATTTAGTAATTCGCAAAACTATGAAAAGGTCCTCAAATTTAAATTAGATTTTTGAAAGGAATTTCATATGGATTTTTGGAAAGAGCAGAAAACTATAAACTTCGCACGTTTACAGAGAGGTTTATAAGACAAAAAAAAAAAAAAAAAAAAAAAAAGGGAAATTTTTTAGAATTCTTTATAATCACAAATACTGCTGAATTTAAATATAAATAAATGTTAAATCATTTTTGGGAATTCTATTTTTCTGCCATCAAAAATTATCAAGTTTATTCTTCAAGTACTGATGAACAGATGATTTTTTTAATACCGTTAAGCTTCAAAATTTATAAAACTTTAAAGTATCACAATAACTCTTAGGTTTTTTTTTCTTTGGGGGGGAGGGGGTGTTTCAGAATGTAATTTGTAAAGTTTTATTTCTCAGAGCATCAGCATACTGTTTCTATATATTATTGCATATGAAAAAAGACCACATGAAATTAATTTCATATTGTAAAATAGGTACATTCTTTTGCAAAGTAAATACTGCATTTTTTGTAATAATCGCCATGATAACGAAGGATAGTTATTTTGGAATTGGTATACCTTACATATTTATTAGTGTATTTTCCATAAATTTCAATAAATTAGAAGGGAAAAAATATGGATTACTTAAATCCTCTATGAAAGTAAGAAACAGAAAATATTTCTGATAATATCTGCAAGATTTGAAAAATTTATATAATATGTTATATATTTGTGTAGATAGTGATACTTTCTTAGCAATGCTAATTTTGAAACCATTATTATTAGAAAATTCAATTACAAATGGTCCCCATCATTTGAAAATCCACTTGCTCAAAGTAATTATTTTAAGCGTTAGAAAATTAAAAATTCTAGATCACAAGGTATTATAAATTTATTTTTTAACTTTCTTTTTATTATAACCGTGAAAATTCCATTCTCCTACGACAAGATAAAATTAGTTTAATCGAGCTACAATACTTTAGAGCTTCTAAAAATACCCAAAATACATTTTTTACTTAAACTTTTTACATTTTTACCCTTAAATTTGAAGGGGGGACATATTGATTAAATTTCAATTACTAAGTAAACTTTATATGTGTCTATAGTTACCAAGGTAATTTACCAAAATACAAAATTTAATTTCAAAGTGTTTGATAGAGCACAATACAGTAGACTCCTTCAAATCCACACATAATTTAAAGATGTAAACAATGAAAATTTCAGTTTAGCTATGGAGACAAATTTGTCATTTTTATTTTTGTATCAGTTCTATACGCATATTTATCTGTAATTTTCGTTAATATTTCGGAATTCATATTTTTTAATGATGGAAAAATAAATTTATTTCTGAAAAAATTCAATATTTTGCTTATGCCATTAGTAATCACTTTTTTTGGGGGGGAGGGGGGAGGGCAAATGTATTTGTGCATTAATCAAGCTTTTTTGATTATTAAGTTTGGATAAACCTGAAATAAAACTTTCTTTATTTATGGTTTGACATCAATTAGTTATACACCCTTAAGGATAGTGTCATTGAATAATTTAAGATTGTTTTGGTTTATTTTCTGACGGCTGATTATCAACATGTGGGATATAGGCCCGATGGGGGTAGGTTGCCCTCAGTTGGGGTATTTCTAAGGGAGCATACTCCGTATTTAAGCAAGGAAATCCAAGTTTCGAAGGAAACCACAGAAAACTTTGAACTATTGGGTTTGAACCCGGCGCCTGCCATCAACCAGTTACGAGGACAGAACCTCTCGAGCACTGTTAGGGCTGAATTATTTAGGAAAATAGCATCTCACTTTATAATCAATATTTAAATATGCATTATTGATTATTTAATTGACCTTTGCTTTTAATATTTTACCATATTGTAAGCATACATCATAATTTCAGTTCCATTATTACATTCAAATTACTGTTTAAATAATGTAAACAAGGCATTGACCAGAAATCCGCACAGCCTCTGGTCCTAAGCTGTGCAGATTTGAGGGAGTCTACTGAATACGTTTTTTGCCTCTGCCCTGGGGAGTGACAGGATTCAAAATTTTCATTAAAAATCACTTTATTTGTGTCAATCAATGCTCAGAAATTTTCAACTCACATAACTTAATTTTATAACGCGTAGATTTCAGGATTTTCTCTCTTACCTCCAATCTCATACTTTGAAAAGGAGGGGGCAGAGAACAAAATTTTGATTAAAAATTATTTTTTCTGATCCTGTTTTTGGAAAAATACAATTATGAAAAATTTTATTTTACAAAATAAGTTTATTTTATAAAACAGTTGATAAAATTCAACAATATAAGCAATAGTCTTAAAACAACTAACCATTGATGGCATGCTTAAATAAATTTTGATTATTTTAAAAATAGTTTTATTTTATTTACACATTGAAATTATTTATTTGAAAGAATTAACAATCTATTTTTTAAAAAAATCAAAAAATTAAAATTTTTTTAATTTTGTAAAAATTTTAAAAAATCAGAAGTAACTCTAGTAAATCTTTACGATAAAAGTTTATTGTAACATGATGAATAAGGGAGGAGTTATTTGCTTATTATCAAAACAACAAAGAAACATGGAAGACTTTATGAGGATGCAGAAAAAAAATGTACATTTATATTTTATTGCTACATGTTACAACACAAGAGATGTTATAATAGTAAAAGCAACGACATATGCACGGCTCTTACTTAATGTTGACAGTAAAAAGATAAGAGAGTTTCAAGAAGAGTCTATTTCATATGAGAGAAACGATGTTCTCTTAGATTACAATTATCAGGAAATGCTTTGGAACATATTTTACAAATAAAAGGTTTTTCACCTGTATGAATCAAGAGATGGATTCTTAGTTCACCATTGTGAGAAAATCCTTTGGAACATATTTCACAAATAAAAGGTTTTTCTCCTGTATGCATCAAGAGATGGGTTCTTAGATTAAATTCTTTGGAACATATTTCACAAACAAAGGGTTTTTCTGCTGTATGCGTCAAGAGATGATTTCTTAAATTACTACTCTTAGAAAATCCTTTGGAACATATTTCACAAATAAAAGGTTTTTCTCCTGTATGCGTCAAGAGATGCATTCTTAGATCACTATTCAGAGAAAATTCTTTGGAACAAATTTCACAAATAAAAGGTATTTTTCCTGTATGCGTCAAGAGATGGCTTCTTAGATGACTATTCCGAGAAAATCCTTTGGAGCACATTTCACAAACATAGGGTTTCTCTCCTGTATGAGTCCTGAGATGGCTCCTTAGATTACTACTCTGAGAAAATCCTTTGGAGCATATTTCACAAACATAGGGTTTCACTCCTGTATGAGTCCTGAGATGGCTCCTTAGATTACTACTCTGAGAAAATCTTTTGGAACACATTTCACAAACAAAGAGTTTTTCTCCTTTATCAATAGAGGAATGTTTTTCCTTATCCCCATTTCGAGGAACAGAGTGCTGTTGACTGGAGGAAGAATTTTCTTCTGCAATTGATGACATTTTCTTGAGTTAAAATATTTTGTTTTAAACAACAATAGAAGCTTCTTTAAAATTTCACTATGAAGAAATTATTGTCATTTTCAACCAAGTAAATGACTTACTGAACTTCAGTAAAAAAAAGTTTTACATACCAATGAATCTAAAAAACAGAAAGAAAAACAATAAACAAGACATTTTTTTAAAAAGCTGCACTAAAATTTAACTATCAATTAAGTGGGCAATTTGACAATTATCATTTCTTTGGAAGCTGGTCACACACCTTTGGAATTGTTTAACATAATTTATGGATGTTTGATGCAATTATGCATGAGGACCCAAGAATATAACTGACAAGTGATATAATTGACAAAATTTAAAAAAAAATGGAACTAAGTGCAGAGTCAACCTGGAAATATGCTTTTTTTTATTGTTAGGTTACGAAGTATGAGATGTTTTCTAATTATGTGCTGTGTTATAGAGATCAGCTTCTTTTTCTAAATGACTATCAATATTGGTTCATAAAAAATTTAAAGAAAATTTATTTTACCTTTTTTACAGTCATTGAAATAAGAGTTCAAAAACCACAATAAAACAAATGACAGATTTCTATTTCAATTCAGTCAGTTATTATTGATATTTAACTTTAACATCAATTATCTTTGAACTCAATTTACTCCAAACCGAATTTTTGTCACTTATACTATTTACTTTGTTTCTGAGGTCTTCATATTTAAAATATCTCATCGGGAGATTAATATCTTTAACTTCTTTTTTTTTTACTCTTCTTCAAAGATGTCTCTCATCTTCTTAGCTCTCAAACTACATCTAAAATCTATGCTTCATTTAATATTTCATGTGTAAAAAACTGATAAACTATGAGCAAAATTTTTAACACTTCCTATAAAATTAAGCACATGTTTCAGAAACCTTTTGAGAACTAAGAAAAACAGAGGCATTTTTAAGAAGTTTCTACAAAAAATAGAAATAAAAAATATTAATTTTCTGAAGAAATATTTTAAATATATGAATGTATCAAATGCACACAGACTTTACATTATTGCAGGGAATATGGAAGTCGAGTGACCAGTCTCCTTAATTCAAGTATAGATACAGATACATATATATGTTGTAACAGTAAAGGTGTTGTAAGTAGAAAAATAGGTCCAGTTTCACCTACATATATCTTTCTCTTGAGTTTATTGAATATGGGCTGTACACATACCACGTTATCAACTTTAGGGAGGCTGGGGGTCTGGCATTTTATATTGTATCTATCTCTTCCACTACAGCAAGCATAAAAGTGGAAAACAAGAAAAACGATGAAGTCTTTTTTTTCCCATATACACAACAGAGCACAAATCTTAGAATTTAGATACATTTTAATAGTTATTCATACAGTAAAATAAAATATGACTGTACATAGGATTGCAATTTTCTTTTTGAAACTTAGAAATTATTAAAAACAAAGAAATTGCTAAGTAACAATGAAAGCACAGATTCATTTAATCAAAAATGGAAATTTTGAAGCATTCTTCTAAAAAATACATTTTACAAAAAAAAAATAAAATAAAATAAAATAAAATTAAAAAAAAAGCCAAAATTTACTTTGTGTTATATTAATTTTCTTTTAACAACATTCGTTATTTATTTTCGCTTATGAAATTAAAATCCTAATAGATCTAATCTATTAATCTTTATAGAAACGATATAAATTGCAGATTCTGGATTGAATGATTTTTTTTCAAGTTACCTTTTTTTATTTCCAAAAAGAGATGTAATAATTCTATTTAAGCAAATCAAATCTTTAATCTGTATATCATCCTTTTAATATCATCCTTCACCTAAAACTAAACCTTCATGATTTTTCTTCAGACATTCACTCTCAGTTTATTATTGACAAAAATAATTTCTTCATCTGCAACATGATTTTAAGACCTAATTTTTATTATTCATCCATTCAACAATTTCTTCTTTAAAAATTTTGTGAACCTAAGTTATAATTATCAGTATAATTCAACAGAGTACATATGCTTTAGCTTGTGGTAAGATTACATTAATAATCTTTATCCTCATTTTTGATAAATAAAAATACCATTTTATGTCATGCATAAATTAAAGCCTTGCATGAAATGTATATCAAATAAATTTGTTGTTTTTTTAGCATCCAAAAGATGGTGCCATTCCTGAAACATTCATGAATTTGTTTACATTGCGTATCGATTTCTATTATTTTACATTTTCTTGTATGTAATGTTATGTTAAATAAGAATATTTTATTTGTGTATTATCCCGTGACTCCATAAATTTATATTGAAAATTATGTTATTCTTGTTCACTGTTATTTTTAATAAAAATATTATGTGGAATACTTCTTAACTGCAGATTTCATTGTTTGCATTTTGGAATGTATGCAGATTTAGGAGGATTGCAGATTTTAGAAGTGTGGATTTTGGAGAATCTACAGTAATTTCAAGGGAGTTTCCAACATTTGGCGACAACTGCACTTTCCACATTTTGCCAATAGGCTATATGCTGCAAACTATGTCACAAATCATCATAATGTGACTAGAGCCATTTGTTTGTAATAACACCAGATAATTTATTATATTTTTAAATTTTTGTTATAAAGTCATCTGAATATAGAAATTATTTAAAAAAAATTAAAATTTTCCATACTGCCACCTGAAGTTCAATTCATATTTAGATCTTTTGATAAATTTTACCTTTAGCTAACAAAGGTAAATTATTCGGTCAAGCAGTTTAGGAATTAAGGAGATTTTAAACTCTGAAATTCTAATGTTTAATCCATCTTTAATAACTACATAATAGATTTCAATGCAGAGTTTCCCCCAGAGCATTTCAGGAGGGCGCTCCGCCCCTCCTGCCCTTTAGTTTAAAAAATAGCGCCCCTCTTGCCCTTCATCCAAAAAATAGCGCCCTTCTTGCCCCACATTTGAAAAAACGCAGCCCTCCAGCGATGATCCGAACACGCTATAGTGCGTAAATTACGCAAAAAATCGCGACGGGTCGCAAAAAATAGCCTCATACGCGTCCCGTGGGACGGGTAATTTTGTGAAAAAAATCTAAAAAAAACGGCAAATTTCGTTAAAAATCGCGAAATAACGATTAATTTCCGGCAAGATTCGCAAATTTTGTCACAAAATTTCACAAAACGGCAGATTTTTTCAAAAGACCGTGGGAAAACGACAAATTTCTTCCAAAAATCTCGATAAAATAGGAAATTTGGTCAAATGAGTGGCAAAAAAGGCAACTTTCGCCAAAAAATAGCGATAAAACGACAGATTTCGTCAAAAGATTTGCGAAAAAAAAAAACTGAAATTTCGTCCAAAAATCGAAATAAAACGGAAAATTCTGTGAAAAACTGCTGTTTTTACAATCTTTTAATAAAATTGGCCGCTTTTTCACGAAATTTGACGTTTTTTCGCGTTTTTTTTGCAAACTATGCCGTTATTTGCGATCTTTTTACAAAATCTGCTGTTTTTTTGCGATCTTTTAACAAAATTGACCGTTTTTTTCGTGATTGATGTTTTATCAATAATTGCCATTTTTTCGGTATCTTTTAATAAAATTTACCTTTTTTTCAATTTTTTGATAAAATTTCTGTTTTTTCATGACTTTTTGAACAGCTAGATTCTAGATTAAATTCTATAAAAGTGTCCTTAAAAATGTAAAAAGTGCCCTTTTCAGAACAGTAGCGCCCTGCCCTTTTTTAAACCTGGGGGAAACTCTGTCAATGTGTTTAGTTGTTAAAATATAATTCAAAAACTATTTTGTAGGTTTATTTGTACTTTTGAGATCACTTATAGAAAGCTAATAAGAATCTATTTCTCTTAAAGTTTTCAAAGGTTACACTTCAAAAATTTAATTGTAAAAATAGATTATTTTTAAATACATCAATATAACTACCAAATGTATTTCAATATATGTGCAACGTACAATAACATTATATTAAATTCTGGTGCACAGTATTTATAACTGTTGACATACTCCAGATGATATTTAAGTACAGTATATTCCCTCAAATCCACACATGTTGTGAGCAAGGGAATTGCAGTGGATTATGGCTCATTTTTTTGTTTACAATCTACTATTTGTAATGTATCAACAAATATACAGTAATAATATACATACAAATATACATACAAATATACAGTAATCATACAGTAAATAAATAACACAGAAATGAAAGAAAATGCTTTTGCTTAATTAAAAAAAAAGTATATTAGTCGCAGAAATACATTTAAATGATATAATACAAAAATAAGAGAAAGCATTTCTATTTATTTTTTAAATCTATTAAAAATTGCAATTATGGTGTTTTGCTTTATATCATTTGATTTATGTTCAACAGTTTAATCTTGAAGCCTTTCAAGAGTCAGAATATTTTGATTAGTAACAAAAAATTTCTTTTTCTAATAAACTAAGATATTTAGCCTCAGAGTTAAAGCCTTTTCAAAAGCAATTATATCTTTAATATAGCCAACAATTCCATTCAGAACATAGCAGTCTAATAGTTATTTACAAATATTAGAATAGCAGTCTAATAGTTATTTACAAATATTACAATAGCAGTCTAATAGATTTTTACAATAAAACATTTCCTTCTAGTAAATGCAAATTTCCATTAAAAATTTCTTAATAAATTCATCAGATCAGTCATTTTTTTTTTCTTTACAGTTAAAGTGCAAAAAATCTTGCTTAAATAAAGATTTTAACCGTTTGTTTACATCTGAAGAATAGTAGGGGGTTATAGAATTGTCAATTAGAGGAAATTGAGTGTATTCACTGAAAATGAAGAGATATCAGAGCTGAATTCCCATGCAAATTATGCAGTGGCCTAGGCTAAATTTAAATACTGTAAGTAGCAGGCAGTTTTTTACTAATTGATGCAAGTTGCATCTTTATATAATGATTGGTGACAGAATTAGCATTAGCTGAGAGAGTTAGAGATTCAGGCTGATTCATACACTATGAATGTGACATAAAGCTGTTCCTATATTAAATGGTTTTATAGATTTAATAAATAGTAGATAATTAACTCATTTTAAATGTATTATCGAAATCATTTAAAGTTAGTTTGAAAAGCAAAATGACTTCTAATATGGTTAATGGGGTCATTTCATCAAATCAACCAAAAAAATTCAATATTCAGCCTGACCAATTCAGAATTTAATGAAATCGAATCATTCTCCATAATAATATAATTTTGAGCATTTTTTTAATTTATTGCATTAAATTTTCATATAATTAATTATTTAAATTTTAAAAAATTGCCATTTCTTGTGACTTGCATAAATATATTCAATTTTAAATTTATCAAGTTCTTTTAAACATAGAAAACTTTATGACCACTGATTTCAAGGAGGAATTTATAAGGTTTAATTTGATATGCAAATTGACTATGTATAGCTAAAAAAATAAATTACAATTTTTTGTAAATTTAAAATGGAAAATTTTTTAGACAGTGTTTTTTAAAATTTTGAAAAAATAGCATTTTTGTTGCAATGTTATAAGCTTAAAATTCTGAAGTTTTTAGAATTGGGAGCGATCCCAATAGGATCAAGAATTATGAAATAAAAATTGAAAATTACCATACAAATTATAAAGGAATAATAAAACAGATAGAATTAAATTGTTATTTTAATGGTAATTTTTAGCTTTTATTTCTACCACTATAAAAATTTTAAGCTTATAAATACATTTTATATATTTTTTTCAAAATGGAAAAAAAACTATTTAAAAAAATTTAAATAAAAAAAATTACTTTAATTATGTTTATTATGCATTGTCAATTGTTATATCAAATTAAGCCTTATATACCTCTCTTCAAAATGAATGGTCATAAAATTTCCTATGTTTGATAAAACGTGAGAAATTCAAAATTGAAAACATGTAAGCAAGCTAAAAAATGATGATTTTTCCAAATTTAAATAATTCATTTTATGAAATTTTAATGTGACAAAAAATTAGTAAGATATATTTTCATTTAAATCATCAGGTAGAATGACTCTTGAAAGTTTCAAAGTGATCAAGTCTCTTGAAAATGAATAATATTTTGGATTTGTGTAAAATTGAAATTTTTTGTAGTGAATAAGAGATTTATGATAAACCTACTACGATTAAACCTTTTCTTGAAGTTTCAATATGGAATACTAAAGAACCCTTTAAACTATAATCATTATTTTTTTTAAATTTCAAATTCTATACACTCGATGCTTTTATGTGAAGTTTTGATATCTCCTAATAAACAAGAAATAAACTAAAATGACCTTTTTAACCAAGAAATAATTTACAATAATCGTTATAAACAGGATGTTTGTTTGTATTTTATGTCATTGCCATTATAAACAATCAAAAGAAATTTGGTACAACTTGGTTAACCCATGGACTAATCTCGCCAAATCATACAAATCACCAAATAAAACAAACTGATGTAGTTTTTATTTTAAATAATGAATGAACACTTATATTAATGAAACATGAATAAAAATACAAATAAAACTTCATATTAAAAATCACTTGATGGCATAACAAACATGTGATAAGAGTTTAATGTTACGTGAATGTAATATTTTTGATGGCCACCTTTGGCCTTTAATCTTTTAGCTTGGCAATATTTTTTTTACGTTGGGATAACCAAGTAGTACCAGAAATTCTTTGCAAAGAAATGAACTTTAGGTTTCAAATGCATTTATATTTTCATTAATGATTTAAACTAATTGTTTGTTTTAGCAATTTTATTGTTCAAAAATAAAAATGTAAAATCTTTTTCAAACTGTCAACTAAATAAATTTTAGGCAAAACAAATCAAGCAATTTAAAGTTTCTAAATGTAACATAATATTAAAGAGGATAATAACTGAAAAATAATAAATCATTTAAAGCAAGATTCCTTTCAAAGTTTACCATAGTACAAAAACAAAACACTTTCAACTTAATGAAAACATTCAAACACTAAATGCTGTAGACTCCCTCATATCCGCACAGCTTGGGACCAGAGGTTGTGTGGATTTTAGAATTTTGCAGATTTCTGGTCATTGCTTTGTTTATCATTTTTTTAAACAGCAAATAGAGTGCAATTAATAGTGCATTCGGAACTATAATGAATGCTTACAGTATAATAAAATATTAAAATAAATAATAAACTAAAGTAATAAAAATTTAGATATTTTTTTAAATGATTAAAGTTCGAATAGCAAAGGTCAAGTTAATAATCAATAGCATATGATTAAATATTCATTATAAAGATTAAATGTATTTCTCCAAAATTATTCAACAAAACTTGCCTCATAAAAGTACATTACTAATTCCCCAAAAAATCATAAAATAAGGATTTTTTCTTTTCAAGTCTAGCCAGGCTTTATAACCAAAAAATCTTGATTAATGCTTAAATATATTTGGTAAGAAGATTGTTATTACTATTGATATCAGCAATATCTTGAATTTTTTCCAAATATATATATATATATATATATATATTCTTCCTTCATGAAAAAACATAAATAGAGTATTATTAAGAAAATTAGAAATTAAAAAAATGTAAATAAGTGAAATAAAAAAATCAAATTTTGTCCAAATATACAAACTGAAAGTTTGGTTGTTTACATTCATAAAATATGTTCAGATTTTAGAGAGTTGCGGATTTGAGGGAGTCTACTGTATTCCAATAGTTAGTAATAGAACAAAAAAAAACTTTTGACAATTTTAAAAGGTTTTCATTTAATATTAAGTAAATGAAATTGATGTTGTCCAGTTGTGCTGTTCTGTGCACAAATGTTAAAATTTTCCCCAATAAAGATTGGTATAATTATAACATCATTTTTGGTAAGCAAAAGGAAAAACACTGTAATTGAGGCGCTTGCTTTAATGCTTTTGGTTATTGTGAAAAATTCAATAAGATTGTAAATCAATAAAAATTGTTAGATTTGTATTGAGCAACTTATGCATGTATTTTGTCTGTGACATTGCATATAATTCAGTGGAAATTTTTCGAAAACTTATAAGCAAATAGTTATAGTTACAGACATCATTCAAATTTTAAACTTATACAGTCAAAGTTCTATAATCTGCACAAGTTTGGGCCAGAGATTGTGTGGATTACGGAACATTGCAGATTATAGAGCATTATGGATTATGTGTCATTTTATTATTCCTAGATGGTGTTTTAATTTTATAATCAGCATAATATGAAAAAATAAATATGAAATATAAAAATTAATTTAATATGCTATTTCAAAAAATCCCTTTTTAAAGTAACAGTAGACTCTCTCAAATCCGCACAGCTTAGAACCAGATGTTATGCAGATTTT
The DNA here is from genome assembly GCA_964019185.1 of Maratus speculifer. NCBI lineage: Eukaryota > Metazoa > Arthropoda > Arachnida > Araneae > Salticidae > Maratus > Maratus speculifer. The sequence continues at coordinate 15,936,733 of CAXHSM010001376.1, read as the reverse complement.
AGAATGTTGCAGATTTCTAGTCATTGCTTTGTTTACATTTTCTAAACAGTAATTTGAATGTAATGAATAATGCAATCGAAACTATAAATAAATGTTTACAATATAATAAAACATTAAAATAAATAATAAACTAAAATAATAAAAATTTAGATAATTTATTAAATGATTAAAGTACTAAAAACAAAAGTCTAATTAATAACGTTTGATTAAGTGTTCATTATAAAGATTAACTAAATTATTCAATGAATCTTGCCTCAGAAATAATGTAAAATACTAATTCACATCAAATTCATAAAAAAGAAAGTTTTTATTTCAGCCTAAATAACTAAAAAAGCTTGATTAATACATATTTAGTAAGATTATGATTATCACTGATATCACTAAGATCTTGAATTTTTTGAGAAATAAATTTATTCTTCCTTCAAGAAAATACGTTAAATCAGTAATAGTAACAAATATTACAAATTAAAATATGTTTGGAATTGATATAAAACTAAAAAAGTTAATTTTGTCCTTATATCTGAACTGAATGCTTCATTGTTTACATCCGTAAATAATGTGCAGATTTTAGGAATTTGCGGATTTTAGGTTTGTGGATTTGAGGGAGTCTACTGTATTTTATTTAAAAAATTACATGCATTTAAATAAAAATAATTATAAAGGTTTTGCAATACAGTTTCTTTTTTACTGTTTATAAAATTAAAAAAAAGTTATATTTAAAAAAATAAATGTTTGATTATGATTTTTTATATATTTTTTTTTAATTATTTGTTTAAAAAAATCTTTTTTTGGATCACTAATTTGTAAATTTTTTAACTGTTTATTTCATTGTTTACATTCAGTAATGTGGATTATAGATGTGCGGATTATAGAACTTTGACTGTATTCTATGTATTTATTCAATAAAGAAACAACTGTAGATGTTTAAAACTAAAAAATAGTATATCTGCCAACACTGGAAGAAAAAATTAAGGGAAATTCTTCTAGCAATATTTTTTAGTCATTTTAAAGATGGACAAACATGAAAGTAAAGGGAAAAATAAAAGTAAAAATAGATGGTGCTACTTAATTATCCCATCAACCAAAAAACTTTCACCAAACTCTAAGATTAAATGCCAACAATGGGTTACTGTATACATGTCACATTCACTTGATATTAAACACAAAACATGTGTTTGTTATGTCATCAAGTGATTTTAAATTCTACCTTTTATTTGTATTTTTATTAATGTTTTACTAATTGATTTTTTATTTCATTATTTAAAATAAAAATTTTGTCAATTTGTGTAACTTGACTAATAATTTGTCGATTTCTGTAATTTAGCAAAATTGGTCAACGGGATAACTTAGTAGTACCAAATGGATGAATATGATCTTTTTAAACAAAAATCAGGAAAAATATTTTACAGAAATGTTTCAAAATAAAAAAGTGTTAATCACTTAATACTAATCACTCTTTAATCATGTAACTTTAATTACTAAATTAATTAAAAGGGTAATTGCTAACTGATGTTTTTTAGAAAGCAATTTTACATGTGATTATGAACTATAAAAACAGATTTAGCTTTCAATAAAGACTCTTGTAGAAATTTTTGTCAAATTTATAGTTTTATTATGCAAAATATAAAATACAGTAGACTCCCTCAAATCTGCAAAGCTTGGGACCAAGGGTTGTGCGGATTTTAGAATTTTGCGGATTTCTGGTTATTTCATTGTTTACATTTTCGAAACATTAATTTGATTCGTAGTTAAGCATTATAATGAATGCATATAATAAATTAAAACATTTAAATAATTAAGTAAAATATTTAAATAAATAAATAGTTAAAACGCAAGTAATTACTATTACTTGTTAAGGGAAAGTTAAGTATATGAAAAGATCAGTAAAATAAAATTTTAGAAAAATATTAAAATAAATTAAATAATTGAGATACCATACTAAATATACATAATGATGAGGTAAAATCAATATTTTTTATAAAGAAAAATATTTGCCTTTGTTAATAAACAAAACAAGCTTGATTAATTTAAAAATATTCATTTTATACAGAAAAATTATCCTGCTCTTCGAATTACAAACACTACCAAGCAAATGGTCATTGAAAATTATATTACCGTAAATTCCCTCTCCCCACTTTATAAAAAATTTCAAATTTAAAAAAAAAAAAAAAAAAAAAAAAAAACTGTTGAAAACCTATTGTTTGAGAAAGAGATGAATCAGGATGAAATGAATGAATCATGAATCTTTGATGAAATGTGCTTTTTTCCGAGATTTTTTAATTGAGTTCATGCTTTTTTCTTACAAATTTCTTTTTTTTCTGTGTTTTTTCGACAGAATTTACGTTTTTTTAAAAAAAACGCAATTTACAATTAAAAAAAACGCAATTTGTTTTTCAAGTATTGCTTCAAGTATCAAAATTCATGATTCATTCATTTCATCATGATTCACCCCTGCAAATTTTGTGAAACGATCGCGGAAAAATCCCGTGTAAGTGGCCCCCTCCAATTACCGTATTTTCGGGCGTATGTGCCGCGGCGCATACGAGTTTAAAAGGTAAAATTATGTTTACTGCGGCGCTTCTGCCGGTGCAGCGGATACGATATATTTTTTTTTCCCTTGCAGCGATATTCATTACAGGGGTGATTCTGATCGGAATTTTTCTGAAAATTGTGAAAAGTCAATCATCAGGAAGAAAATGCGAAGCATAAATAATATCGCGAATTTCGACAAATGATAGCCTAATTTCTGTCAGTCATTCGCAGAAAAAGCAAGAATTTTATCAAAGGATCGGGAGAAAAAAACATGACTTTTAACAAAGATTCGAGAGAAAAGCGCGAATATGTAAAAAGAAAAAAAATGTATATTTCATGAAAGGATCACTTGAAAAACTACAATTTTACTATCGTAAAATCCCGTTAATCCGCCCTTTCAATCAAACGCTAGTCCCCACTATACAAAAATCGCTGAAAAAAGCTGCTATTTTCGCCAAAGAACCACGAAAAATAACCGCAAATTTATTGAAAGGATCGCAAAAAAATCATGAATTTCACCGAAGTATCGCTAAAAAACCGTCATTTCGACGAAAGATTGCAGTAAAAACGCGACATATGTCAAAAAATGTCTAAAAAACACAAATTATATCAAAAGATTGCGTAAAAATCGTGATTTCTCAAATGAACGCAAAAAAATTGTTAGAAAAAACGCAAATATGTCGTATCTATAAATAAACTGTAAAAAAAAACGAGAAAAAACGCAGAAAAAGGTAGAAATTTGAAAAAAAGCATGAAATCTATTAAAAAATCTCGAAAAAACGAACATTTCATCAAAGATTCATGATTCATTCTCAAAGGCTTATGAGAAAGGCCTGAATCGTGATGGAATGAATGGTTCATGAATATTTGATGAAATGTGTATTTTTTCGAGATTTTTTTTATAGATTTCACTCTTTTTATGCTTTTTTTTTCAAATTTCCCCTTTTTTCTGCGCTTTTTCGACAGAATTTACTTTTTTTTAAAAACGCAAATTTTTTCAAGTATCGCGAAAAACTCTGCAAAATCGTCAAATAACGCGATAAAACCCTGCAAATTTCGTCAAATATCGCGATAAAACCCTGCAAACCTCGTTACAAACTATAAAAACCGTATTAAAAAATCGCGAAAAAAAGCTGCACGAATTCAAATTTAATTTTATCATAAAAATATACAAAATATACTAAATTTAAAATTTGATTTATATTACAAATGTTTAAAAAAACGCGAAAAAACACTGAATATAACGCAATTTTTAATATTTTGATGTATTTTCGTAAGTGCGGCGCTTCTGATGAATATTTGTTTTATTTTAATGCATTTTCGGAGGTGCGGCGCATACGCCCGAAAATACGGTATTTTACGATTTTCCATCACGTTTTGGGGGGGGGGGGGCGGATTAACGGTATTTTACGGTACACTGTGACTACAATACAATAATGATTATTTGGATTAAATATCTATTGTCGTAATTGGTAAACCGGATGTAAATCCCAAATTTGTTTCATAACTATCAGAAATATGAAAACAGTAATAGAACTATAAAATAATAAATTTATATAGCAAAAATTATCCTGCCACACGAATTACAAATACTACCAAACGGCCATTGAAATTTATATTGCGCCTCAACTACGATACGATAATGATTATTTCAATTAAATATCGATCATAGTACATCAAAGAAACATTATTTATTACTGCAGAATTTAAATAGAAAGGCATTTAAAAAAAGGAAGAAATTGCAAGTGATTTTAAAAAAGATATTGTCATAGAATTTTTTGCATTGCGTTAGTTGCTGGCTTCAGCGCCATTTTTAATTTCATTGTTTACATCTGAAAAAAAGTGCGGATTTCTGGCGTTCGCGGATTTAAGGGAGTCTACTGTAATATTAATTTTTTTAAATACTCAAAAAAAAAGATTAATTTTTTTAAATTCCAAATTTCAAAAAAAAAAATTTCTACTAACTTTTAAGATTATTTCTCTTCCATTAACTATCAGGTTTTTGTAATAAATGTATGAAAATTTTAGTTAAGCAATTTTTGACCCACGAGAACTATTTTTGGACAGTCAAATTTTAAAAAAGAGTTACTAATACCAACTTTTGTGACTTTCTCTGACAGATTCTTTGCTTTATGAAGGATTAGAAAACGTCATTTGATTTAACAGTTTCTAAGAAACAGTGAGAATTTAACTTATACCATAAAATCCCGTGAATCAGCCCTTCCTGATCAAATGACCCCTCCCCACTTTATAAAAAATTTGAAATTTTCAAAAAATCCCGAGAAAGCGCCCTTTCTCCCTATTCTCAAAGGCGATTGAGAATGAGATAAATCATTATGAAATGAATGAATCATGAATCTTTCACGAAATGTGCGTTTTTTCGAGATATTTTAATTGATTTCATGCTTGTTTTGGCTTTTTTTTTTTACAAATTTCTCCTTTTTTCTGCGTTTTTTTGACAGAATTTACGTTTTTTTTTTTTTTTAAAAAATCCCAAATTTTTTCAAGTATCAAAATTCACGATTCATTCCTGTAAATTTTGTTGAACGATCGCGGAAAAATCCTGTGTTAGCGCCCCCCTCTAACTATTGTAGGATTTTTCATCACGTTTGGGATGGGGTGGATTAACGATATTTTACGGTATGTATCTAGGCTTAAAACTAACTTTTTGAGTGACTCAGTAAGTTGTGAATTTAGATTTGAAAACTGTCTTAAAAACCATAAGAAGAAGAAAAGTATTTTATGTATTTTAAAAATTATTTCTAAATTTTTAAATAATGATTTTCACATTTCGACCATTTTCAACCAATGAAAAACAGGTACCTTTTTCCCTAAGGATTAAAAAAAAAAAAAATTGCTTTGCTCTTTTAATTTCCAGGACACAAACTTTAATTTTTTATATTTTGTGCTAGAATTGTCATTTTGATCTTTTGTAACAACAAATAACCTTTTACCCTGTCCCCCCCCCCCAAAAAAAAATGGATCTCAAAATGTAATAGGGGCAGGAGACAGCAAAAGGGGAAGAAAAAAAAATTCTCCTTATTTTTATTATTGAATTGGTTAAAGAGTAAGAAAGTGGATATAATAACCCATATATTGAAATTTAACAATGATTAAAAATGATATTTTATAAAAATCACTAGTCAATACAGCAGAATCCATGAAATCTGCAACTCTGAAAACTCCATGAAATCTGCATAATTTACAGATGTAAAGAATAAAACATTCAGTTCAGATGTAGGGATACAATTTAATTATCTTTTTAAGTTTTATATCAATTCCAAATATTTTTTAATTTGCAATTTTTGTTAATAATACAAAATTCATGTTTTTTTCATGAAGGAAGAATAAATTTATATCTGAAAAAAATTTAAGATATTGCTGATATCATTGATAATCACAATCTTCTTACCAAATGTATTTATGTATTAATCAAACTTTTATGATTATAAAGTCTGGCTAAATTTGAATTAAAACTTCCTTATTTTATGATTTTGATGGGAATTAGTAATGTATCTTTCTGAGACAATTTTCATTGAACAATTTAGGAAAAATACATTTCATCTTTATAATGAATATTTAACTATACATTAAAAATTTTTAACTTGACCTTTGCTTTTAAAATAAAATAAAATATCTAAATATTTATTATTTTAGTTTACTACTTATTTAATATTTTATTATGCTGTAAGCATTCATTATAGTTTCGATTGCATTGTTAATTACATTCAAATTACTGTTTAAAAATGTAAACAAGGAGATGACCAGAAATTCACACAGCCTCTAGTCCCAAGCTGTGAGGATTTGAGGAAGTCTATTGTATATCATCCAGGGAGAGACATGGCGAGATGTATTATAAACTGAACCATTAATATATAAAAAAAATTTGAGATAGATATTCCTTTATTCAGAATGCAGCTGAATGGATTTATACTGTGTCACCAGCAAAATCTCCGTTACTTCCAATAATATTAAAATATTTCAAACAAGCAAAATTAATTTGATGCAAATCCACTAAAATATTTTCAGTATTGTTAAGTTTGGAAGAAAACCCAATTTTGTGTTATTCACACAATATGACACACTCTGTATTATTGATAGGTATTTCTGATGGAATAAAACTCCAACCCTCTTCTTGTACTAACTCTTAAGTAATGAATTTTTGTGAAAATGGCTAATCTATCAAAAGGAGCAAAAACATCATTATGTACTTATGTTTAACAGGTCAGAAGCTAGATTATAAAAAATGGTTACCATTTTTACTTATTGTTGCTTATCTCATTCAAAACCATAATTTAACATTACTAAATCTACATAAAATTGTTAAATATGGTAATTAATGAAAAATAAATTAAATATAATAAATGAACAATATAATTAAATAATTTAGTTTAATTCAGTAATAAATAAACTATATATAAGGTTTTATTATCATCATACATTATAGCTCCGATTAATTAAGTTAGCTATATAATTTTCAAAAATTAAGTTTCTGTTTTATCAGTAGGTATAACTGACATCCTACTTCGTGCAGTTGTACATGATCTGGCTTGAAGAATATGTAAGTACCCATTATTCTAGTAAATGTTACTTAGTGCTTTTCTGAGGAATAAATTTTTTTTTCTTCTACATTGTCCAAAATTTCTCTTTGATTTTAAAATATTTATTTAAAAATATAAGAAATTTATGATCACAACAATGAAATCATATTTTTAATCTATTATAAAAAGTTTTTAAAATAATAATTAAAATATCGTTTTTATAGTGTACTTTACTTACAGTGTGTGTTAGCTACTTGATAGTCACCTACTTTTCGACTAGTCAAATATTCAGTTTATCTTGTGTCAGCAAAATTGAAAGTTCCCAAACATAAAATCTTGTGTCATCATACGATCAAATCACAAGTTCTCGATTTTTCATTTGAAAAATATCTAAAGAAACAAATTATACCATTAACTTATTTTAATAATGAAGATATGTTTCGATAAATTGATTTAAAAAATTGGCTTTTGTTACGAACTTGATTCATTACATAACAGACGCCAATACAAAGAATGAATCACTAAAAGTGAGATCAATCATGAATATTGAATGAATCAATAAATCTCCTAAAATAGAATAGTTCAACTAATTTATAGGAAACGAAACAAAATATTTATTTACAAAAAGAAATAGACAGCATTTGTCAAAATTTGTAGATCTAGCACTTAAATATACTCTTGAGTTAAAAATTTTTACGGAATTTGATTTGTAATAATTCGGAAATATTTAACTTAGTTTCTTTAGTAAAGCTAGTTTCTTTTATTGATTATCCGGTAACTACCGTTCCAATCAGGGATTTATAAAAAACTACTAGTCAAATCGCCATTGCAGAAGTTTAATTAATAAATAATACTGGAATTTATGAATTATTTTCAATAAACCTTCAATTAATTCATGATTCATTCTTTCGTCCGCGTCATGTCTCTTGCTTTGGCGTTTTGTCTTTTTCGTGGTTTGTAATATCATGTAACTTTTAATACATGAATTCATTGTATCCAAACTCTATGCTAAAATAAGTTAATCTTAAGACAGGGTAGTTGCTTTCTCACTCATTAACTAAAAACTCAACTGTTTCAAATAGGATAATGACTGCAGGAAATTTCATGCATCGCATCACAACTGTCATGTTTGCTGATTTATCATTGAGCCATTTAAAACAATATTAAGACATTTTATTTACAACAAGTAATTTCTTTTATTATTATTATATATTTTTCACAAGTTTAATTTCTAATTTCAATTTTAAAAACAGCAAATTTATTTAAAGTAAAAATTTTTACTAAAAATATGTGCAAAAATAAATACAGATTACTAAATTTACTATTTATTTTTGTACATATTCTTAGTATAATTAATGGTGCAACTGTCCATTTCCTAATTATTTAAATTTTTAAACTTTGAAATGTTTATAAACTAAATTTCATTGCATTTTTTTTAATTTAAATTAAATATTTTTTTTATAAATGATTGCAGGATGAAGTATCTCTAAAATTTTATCGAAATTTGGATAAAAGACCTCATAAATTTAAGAAACTGCAGCTGGATCCTAGAACAATTAAGACACTTGGAAATGTGATAAATGAGTTTTTGTTGTTACCAATTTGTTTCTTAAATTCTTTTCAGAAAAATTGTGTCTTGATATGGTATTAGAATTAGTTTGATCAAATTGGGGTTTTTTATTGGATAGTTGGACTTTTAATCATTGAATCCAACATAAGAATGCTGTCTGTAGAAGCATTATAAAAGTCTGATGATGATTTGTCATAATAGATATTGAGAATTTTTATGTGATTTTGTCAGCAAAAATGGATGTTGTTGAAATTTGCTTTTGTGTATATTGCAACTTTTTTGCAAATAGGTATATTTCTGGGTAAGATTAACTTTCGTCATGCAGAGTGAGCAGTTCTGGTTTTTTTTCCACCATTTTTTATTATGAGAATTATTAATTGCAATTAATAATACTGAAAAGATTTTTGTAATGTTTGTGTGTCGGTAAATGATAAGGATGAAAGCTAGGTAATACTTGATCATCATGTCAACGAAAATGCTATCATTTAACTAAAAGATAAAACACCAATAATAGATTATCATAAATGTCATGTTTATTTGATGTTAAACACAATACACCTGTTTCGTATGTCATCAACAGATTTTTATTTCAGCTTCTTATTTGTATTTTTATTAATATTTTGCCAATTTATTTCTTCTCTCATTATTTAAAATAAAATGTATGTCAATTTGTTTAACTTAGTGTATTTTGTCGAGTTGTATAATTTCGCAAAATTGGTCGATGGGATAATCAAGGAATTCAGGGTGAAGATTACATGCATAAGACTGACCCATCATAACAGAAATATATAGATTCTCTCAAATCTGCAACCCTAAAATCTGCATATCATCACTGATGTAAACAACAAAACTTTTAATTTAGATATAGTGTCAAAATTACATACCTTTTTATTTTTATGTAATTATGTTCATATATTTAATGTAATTATGATTAATATGGCTGAATTCATGCTTATTCATGAAGGAAATATAAATTTATTTCTGAAGAAATTTGAGATATTGCTAATATTGTTTGTAACAATCTTTTACCAAATGTATTTAATCATTAAAGAACCCTTTTTGATTAAGTCTGGCTAAACTTGAAATAAAACTTTCTTATATTTTATAATTTTCATATGAATTGAGATACATTTACTATGCAAGTTGCATAGAAAAAATTATTTTTGTGGTGCATACTTAATTAAATTATATTAATTATTTACTTGCCATTTACTTATAATAATTTAGTCATTTTAAAAATCATCTTAATTTTCATTATTTTAATTAATTACTTTACTTAATTGCCAAAACGTCAGTGAAGGCTTACTTTGGAGACATGAAATTTTTTTGTTTCTGTCTGCCTGTCAGTCTGTCTGTTCTGCGATAACTGACGTAAAAATCATTCGATTGACTTGAAATTAAGTGGGTATGTTAGTGAGGCACTGGGATTAAGCTGTATAGTTTTTTGTTAGGTTTGATTCATTCATTCGGAAAATATAGAATATTTTATTTTCCGCAATAATGCTTTTCTATGGCAAATCCAATGATTTTCAATTTATTTTTTTTTTTTTTTTCTTGAGAGAAAATGACACATTTGATTAATGAAACTCAATGATAAATGGATACTGAAATTTACCGGTTAATTTATTCGTATTGTTTTGAAATTTTGCCTACACATTTGTCAGATTTTTTTAATTATTACTGTAAATTTTGGAGATTTTTTATAAATGTGTTCCAATAATATATACTAATTTGTTTTAGAGATTTACTTATTTCAAATGTATTTATTTCATTTCCTTTATTTTCTCATATTGGTTGCTAAGCAACCATCCATCCTAATTCTTATCCATAATTTGGAAGCGTGTACGAAAATTTAAATGAAGTCAACATCAAAACAGATGAATTAATTAATGGCTTTGTAAATTTGCGTATAACATAGCCCAGAAAAGAACATACGTTATGTTTTATTAATTTTATTCAAATATTTTGCTTAATAATTCAAAATTTCATTCTTTTTCATACACAATCAATAGAGTCTTTATCGATACAATTTAACCAATTTCCTTTATCGTTGCCAAAAAAATTAAAATCTGGACTAATTATTTTTCAATGGCAATAAGTTTCAATTGAGCAATTTCCATTCGAGAAATTAAGCTAAGAAAAAATAGATAAATATGACGTCAGAGTTAAAATAAAAAAAGATGTAGTACTTTTTGTATCATATTAAACATGGATATTTGTTTCGTTAATAAGAATTACTCTGACAAAAATGGAGACATAATTAGAAGTAAAAGAAATAAAAAAGAATTATATTTTTAACAAACAATTCACTTGGTAAAATATTATGTCTTAGTTGAAATAAAACAGCCATTTTATAGTAGTTGTTAAAAATACAAGAAACATGGATATCAATGACTCATGAATAATGACATATTGCCGAAACTTCAGTGAAGGCTTACTTTGGTGACTCGAAATTTGTTGTTCATGAAATTGTTCGAAATTTGTTGTTCATGAAATTGTTCGAAATTTATTGTTTATTCCGTCTGTCAGTCTGTTCCGCGATAACTGTTGCAAAATGCAATCAAACTTTTGTTTTCGAAAGAAAAAAAATTGTAAAACTCTAGATTACTAATTTTACACTTTTAAAAGTTCCTTATACATCAGATTTAGGTGTTTGTTGTTGGCAGGCATGTAGAAGTATGAGGTTAATGAAAAATGCTTGTCCAAACTGTTACTTATCTTTATAAATTAAAATGTATAAGGAAATGCAAGATATACGATAACCATTAGTACAATTAATAGAAAGTTGAAATTTTAAATTTAATGAGACTACGGGTAGGTCAGGATGGCGGAGCCCCCTGAATAGATCGACTATGTTATAATAAAAAAAAAAAAAAAAATAATAGATCATGAAAATTTCATAATTTCCTAACATAACTAAAATTTAAATTTAATGGATTTGATGGCTGAAAACTTCTTTTTCTTATTTTATTCTTATAAATAATTACGTAATTTGAAAATTTTAGATTACAAATTCCAGAAAGTTTAATTTTGCCCAAAGTGTGTTTTAAAAAAAAATGATGTGCAAAGCTGACGTTGAAGATCCTGATTTGCAGATTTACTAGTTAAGCATATACATAATAATTTGAATTGTATTATTATGTTAAGAAAACATAAGTAAATCAATGGCCCGAAATCCACAAAACTCTAAAATCCTCAAAACCTCAGGTCTGTGAATCTATTATTTATTCATTTTGCGTGGACCAACACATTTTTTGCGTTAATGGAAGGTTCAGTTTAAGATGACTAAATTTTAATATTTAATTGTAGAATAATGATAATTTATAAATGTATGCATTTTTTGCAAAAATTTTTGTGCTAGGCTAAATTTAAATTATTTTGGAAGGACCACTTCAACCAGGCCACGCTGAGACAATGATTTTCATAAGGTCAAAACAATGCTGAAAATTTTTGCTTGTGATAACTAGGTAGAATTGTACCAGTTCTGGGTCCTATGGAAAAATATCAGTTAAGCGCAGAAAATGCAGTAACTCACTTCTCAGTCCTTGAGCAGTCTCACATAAATCTCTGATTAAGGCATTCCTAGTCTATTCTTTGAAAATTATTTAAAAATGGTTGATTATAAATAGGTGAAAAAGGCTTTTGATTGCAACCATATTTTTATATACAGTAGACTCTCTCAAATTTCGCACATTATTCTGCACATTATTTACAGATGTAAACAATGAAACATTCAGTTTTGATTTAGGGACAAAATTTGACTTTTATATTTTTACATCAATTCCATACATATTTTTATTTGTAATTTTCATTAATATTACTGAATTCATCTGTTTTCATGAAGGAAGAATAAATTTATTTCTTAAAAAATTCAAAATATTGCTGATATCACTGGTAATCACAATCTTTTTACCAAATGTATTTATGTATTAACCAAATTTTTTGGTTATTAAGTCTGGCTAATCTTGAAATAAAACTTTTTTTTATTTTGTGATTTTGATGTGAATTAGTAACGTATCTTTGTAAAGCGAATTTCATATGAAAATTGCATCTTATCTTTATAATAAATATTTAATCATACATTATTGATTATTAACTTGACCTTTCCTTTTAATATTTTAATCATGTTAAAAATTATCTAAATTTTATTATTTCTGTTTATTACTTATTTTAATGTTTTATTATGTAGTAAGCCTTCAAATTACTGGTTAAAAAATGTAAAGAAAGCAATGACCAGAAATCTGCAAAATTCTAAAATCTGCAAAACCTCTGGTCCTAAAGTGTGTGGATTTGAGGGAGTCTACTGCGTATCAGAGTTGATATTTTTAAATTTTCTTTTTTCATTATGGTTTTATGCACAAACTTAATATATAATTCCAATATCATTAAGTATATTTTTCATGCCATATTCATATATATAAGGTAATGGCCATAGTTCTCATGCTTACTTTATTTAAATTGATAATGCATTATTTGAAGAAATAAGTTTTAAAACATTTTAATCACATTTTCATTCGAAAATCCTCAGAAAGATTAATACAGTAGCCTCCCTTTTAACCAGTCTCGTCTTAACCAGAATTTCACTCTAACATGTTGAATTTATTTCCAACATCAGGCAAATTTCAAAAAAGAGAATGTTAGTACTAAATAGAATTACGTTGACCTACACCAGTGTTGAATTCTTTGTGTAGTCTGAAAGGGGGGGGGGATATCCCCAAAGAGCGATGGCTTCTTCCTTCGGAAGATTTGATATATTGTATTGTTAACTGTCATAAGTGCAACTCTCTCCTTCCCGGTGCTCTATAATCGCTGATCTATCTGCAAACTATTTTATGCAAACATTTAAAAAGTTTAAGGGATGTAAACAGACAATTGTAGAAGATGTAAAAGATAGGTTTGAGTCTGATAAAGGTATCAGGTATGAAACACATGACAAGGATATAATTAGGATTGTAACTGATGTTGTTCAGTTTGAAGATAATCAAATTTATATCATATATTTCTCATTATTTGTTATTTGTGATAGATTATTTTTTCAATTCACTTAATTATAAATAGTATTTATTTCCAAAATATAGAAAATATTTACTTTTTAAAATATATATAAATCGAAAAGCTAAATTCATTGTATGCATTTTATTAAGTAAATTACACAGATTACTTATTTTAATTTTTATTTATTTATTTTACTTCTCCAATTTACTAGATTTTCGTATATCCGGCTTAACCTCGGTCCTGTTTCGGCCAGTTAAGCGGGCCGATAGTTCTGTATATGTTCCCAGCAACATCAAAAGTCCTTGAAGATCTAAAAAGTCAGGGATTTTCTATTAAGTCAGAGAAATTTTAAAATATATAGGAAAAGTCAGGGAATGCACAAATACCATCTACAAGGGACGGGAAATGAAAAATGATGTAACACTCATTATTCAAATTGGAGAGAAAGAATCACAAAATTTTTACACAACTAAAAAAAAGAAAAATAAAATTCCAAGAAAATCGAAGTACTGGAAAAGAATCAATAATTTTTTTAAAGAATTGAAGAAATTAATAGCAAATTTCATTGTATGCCTGCTTCAATGATGCCTGCCTTGTCAATGAAGTTTTGGATATTTGTCAGGGGGGGGGGGCATGTTTTGCTGGGAACCATAAATAACTAATTATGAGCTTATCTGTGCGAGTGTAAATACTAGAATTTGGAAATTAATTCTTACTGTCATCAATGTGGTTTTATAGAAAGTAGATTTTTATTGATTTTCCAAATTTGCCTATCACTAGTGGATAGTAGCAGTTTGTCTTAAAGATTGAAGTCCATCGCAGCTTAGTTATCTGAGTTCTGCTAATTTCACAGAGGACAGGATTGACTGGACATCCGGGTCCTGTTTCAGACCAGGAAATAAAGCTTTTCCTTCTCTCCTCATACATTTTAAAAGTGAGTTAATGTATCAGTTTTCATTATTTAATTTTTTTAGTCGCCTTTAAGAGTGTATTCCAAACCAAACTGATTATTTTCTGATTTATTTTTAATATCATTTTTGCTCTCAAACGCATCAAATATGCAATTTCTCTTATTTAAAAAGTACAGAACGTGCTATGCTAGTTGATTTTTTATTAATATAGAAAATATTACAAAAAAATACTGTCAAATTTGACGTTTTAAACCGTATTTTCCGAAGTGTTAGATCAGGGAACGAAAATTATAATCATACTAAGAAAGTAATTAATTTTAAATCTAATTCCAATGAAATGAGCAAAAAATGAGATCATACCGCATCTTATAAGCTCTTTAAAAATCACTTCAGTAAGTTTCATGTTTCTACTTTTAAAAACCAGTCTATAAATGTATCAGAAAATTTTGAGCTGTTGAGGGTGGTAAAATATTTTTTTTCAAATGCACTCTTAACACAATGTCAGCTGACATCACTCAATTGAAATTGGGATTTGCATTTCTTAAAAATGGTAACATAATTTGTCGCTTTCTTGTATTTTGAAAATAAAAATCAAATGGATAATCATCATGGGCAGCTTTTTTGCTGTAAAAAATATACATTGTTTTCAAAAATTAAAGATACGCCTGAGTCAGAAGGAAAGAAAAAGTTTTACTGAGTGCATTATTAACATACATTGAAACTTTCAGCATTTAACCTTTCCCTTCACGTTTAGTCCCCATGTTTATAAGAACTTCGGTTGACAGAATGTCAAACTGATTCCATTCACACTGTAGGAAGGCCTCTATTGCCAAGATATCAGCTCATTAAATCGTTTAATCCGTTAAGGGACAAGCCATAATGTCTTTATAATATTGGATTCTCACCGGAAAAATTGAAAAAAAAATTAATAAGAAAAGGCATTTTTTTAACATTTTGCCGCCAGACTTTAAAATATAAAATTTCGTTAAAAGTTTCTGGTGAGAATCTCGTTTTAAGTGGGATAAAATATATCCCACCGCCCCTCAAAGAATTAACTTTCTTTGCTTGGATTTTTCTGTTCAATGTTGGTTGCTTGGTTAGTTTACAGGATTTCGGTTTCATCACTTCTTAATTCTTGAGAATAAAATGATAAATCAAGAGATGTAGGAAGTAGAGGCACTAGTAAATCTGAACCGTGTGGTGCAAGTTTAATAGTTCAAATACAGTCAAAGATCGATAATTCGCGCACCCATAATCCGCAATTTTCTATAATCCACGTTAGTTTACGAATGAAAGCAGTGAAATAAACAGTTCAGAAAATATTTACAAATTAGTGATCCAGAAAGGATTTTTTAATACAAATAATAAAATATTTAAAAAAAAAATCATAATAAAAGATCTAATTTTTAATGTAACTTTTTATATTTTATTAACAGTAAAAATAAACTTCATTACGGATTTATGTAATATGTGTACGTAATTATTTTTATTTGAACACAGTTATATATCAATTTTTTAATACAATAACTTTAAAATGCATTTTTGAGATAGCATATGGAATTAATTATTAGATTTCACATTTATCTTTTCATATTATACCGATTATAACAATAAAATGCTGTCTAGGATAGTTAAAATTATGCATATTCCATAATACTTCATAATCCCCAATATTCGTAAATCCGCACAACCTTTGGCCTCAGCTTGTGCGGATTATAGAACTTTGACTGTACATTTTGGAAACACAACATTTGACTTGTTTTTTCTGTTGAGCCTTTTATTTTTGCTAAATAAAATTATCAATATTCATGACTAGCTGACTCGCGCTATAACATTGGAATAGCAAAAGTAAGAGATTTTATTTTACCTCCTTGAGTCCATTTCCCTAAATGTTCAACTCGTGTGTGACAAACTATATATGGGGCCCATTTTTTCTCCTGGTCACCAAGCTTCATACTGATGTAAGCATAATATGCCTTAACGAAATCGGTTATGCTCCGCTGCCTTTTTAAAACTACATATCCACCACATGAAGTAACAACATGAGTTCGGTATGTTTATACAACTTCTTAATGGCATATTGCTTTAAGAAACTGACAAAACAATGATAAGATTTATTATGATAAGATATCGATAAATGAACAAAACAAACGTACGTACTCTTTACAAATGTGCGGTAGAAAATAGCGCCTTCTCAGTCAAATATCAATAAATTGTGTCACCTGTTTTTATTCACCTGCAGTAATTTTACTACCCTATACAAAAAAAAGATAACAAAATTATGACGAACGAAAATCGTGCGTACAGCATAGATTATGAAATACTTTCTACCGCAGACATTAGGAACCCGTGTTGATGTTCATATAAAACATATTGCACCTTCTGACATTGGAAGGTAAAACTAATGGATGTTGCTTTGCATGTGCATCTTGCCTGCTGTGCATTGCCGGTAACAGTAGGGACACAGATTGGCTTTTCGTTCAGAAGACGGATTGTTCAGAACATTGTGCGCATCCTGGCGGTGAAAAGTAGAATCAACAAATTTCGCTGACCTTAGGCAGCGTGCCCACTGTACAGTATCGCAGGCAGAAAGTATACATTTCGGAAGTTTATTTAAAACACTGGGTCCCCTTTCGGTGAAAATTGTAAAAACAATATTTTTTAGTATGTGCAAGGCACGCCCAGTGTACTGTAGAATTCCAGATCTGTCTAACACAACACGCAGTCATTCCGTTTTTAGATATTTCTTAAATTTTAATATAAATCGACAATACAAGTATTCAAATTCAAATTTGGTAAAATTGAGAGGCCCAGGCATTGAAAGGTGGGTAAATTTTGTCAGTGATGTTCTTCGCGTTTTGCTACTTGATAGCCCTGACATAGAGGTCGCTTTACAAACACTCACAGCGTGATTTTGTTTGTACCTTTTAGATGAGGGTCAATTTTAACATAGAGTGAAAAAACAAACATTTTCAGCGTCGTTTGCTCTTTCTTTCTGTAAGGGAAAGAAAGTTGCAAAGTCTCATAAAGAGATATCGTTTTATGATGGTAGCTATTTATTATATCTTTTATTTAATACGAGGTGGAACACGTCGAAATTCGACGAAAGAAGCGTAATTTTGATTTATAATAAATCTACAAAATTAGTTAAAGTAAAAAATGCATCTTATATTGGTTAGTCTAACTCCCCAAACAAATATAGTTTTAAGCTAAAAGTAACAAAATACTATAAAACCCAATTATCCAAATTATTAAATGAAATAAAACCAAAATTCACGGAATTTTATAACAGACGATATTTTTAAGATAGTATACGCATTTTAATTTCTCTCTCTTTCTTTTTTAATTTTAAGAGAAAATGGAGTGTTTCTGTTGTCATAATTACAAAATTGGTACTAAAAATTTAAAAAAAAATTAATATCATATAATTTAATTGAGATACAGCTTTGAAACAAATTACATTTAACCTTCCTACCCTGAATGGGTCTAATTGACCCAGTCCTATAATGCATTTCATTCGATTTAAACCAGAAATTTTTTCATAAAGTAAATTAAATAAATAACTCAAAGATTTAAGTCAAATAAGTATGTTAAATGGATTTAAATAAAAATTCTGTTGTGAAATATTTTAATCAAGTTTGAGTAAAATTTCAACAGGGTACGAAGGTTAAAAGTACATTTTTTTCTCTATACGACGGTATAAAAATTTAAAAGTTCATATGATGTTCAGAAGTGTAAAATTTGCAGTAGCGAAAATTGCAAAACCGAAATTGCTTGGAAAAGTGTTGCGCATTCTATTTTTTCCTCAATTTTAATAGAAAATGGGGTGATTATGTTGCTACAATTACAAAATTGGTACTAAAACAATAGAAAAATTAATATCTCAAAAATAAATTGAGATACAGCTTTAAAACAAATTGCATTTAAAAGTATATTTTTTTTCTATACGACGGTGTAAAAATTTAAAATGTGCAATGTCTAGAAGTGTAAAATTTGTAGTAGCGAAAATTGGAAAACCGAAATTACAGGGGAAAGTGTTGCCATTCGCAAAATGACGTATGCGTTACGCACAGATACGTTTGGCCTTTTTAATATAGATATGTATTTAAATTTTATTTATTCTAATTTTAGTTATTGTTTAGTATTTGTAAAATTAGGAAATTCATCTGACAAGGTAACTAGGATTTTAGATAACTATATTCTAGATACAATGGCTCAAATTTTATTTCAACTCAATTTTCTGTGTTCATTTACTCTTAAATTTCTTTTCCAGGAAAAGTTTGAAATATGCAGAAAAATATTTCTGAACAAAACCTTTTTGGAAATGCAACTTCTGACCCACAGCAAGGAAAATTGTTTGTATGTGAGATGTGCAGCAGGAAATTCTCTCATAAGAATTATTTAAAAAGTCATCTGTTAATCCATACTGGTGAGAAACCTTTTGTATGTGAGATATGTAATAAGAAATTCTCTGACAAAAGTAATTTAAAAAGTCATCTGTTAATCCATACTGGTGAGAAGCCTTTTGTATGTGAGATATGTAATAAGAAATTCTCTAAAAAGAGCCATTTAAGGCAGCATCTGTTAATTCATACTGGGGAGAAATCTTTTGTGTGTGAGATATGCAACAAGAAATTCTCTGACAAAAGTAATTTAAAAGGTCATCTGTTAATCCATACTGGTGAGAAACCTTTTGAATGTGAGATATGCAACAAGAAATTCTCTCATAAGAGTAATTTAAGCAGGCATTTGTTAACTCATACTGGTGAGAAATCTTTTGTGTGTGAGATATGCAACAAGAAATTCTTTCATAAGAAATATTTAAACAGCCATCTGTTAATCCATACTGGTGAAAAACCTTTTGTATGTGAGATATGCAACAATAAATTCACTCAAAAGAAGTATTTAAACAGTCATATGTTAGTTCATACTGGTGAGAAATCTTTTGTATGTGATATATGCAACAAGAAATTCTCTCATACGAGTGATTTAACCAGGCATCTCTTAATTCATACAGGTAAAAAACCTTTCGTGTGTGAAATATGCAACAAGAAATTTTCACGTAAGAGCCATTTAAGCCAACACCTGTTAATCCATACTGGTGAGAAACCTTTTTCGTGTGAGACATGCAACAAGAAATTTTCTCAAAAGGGTCATTTAAGAAAGCATCTGCTTATTCATACTGGTGCAAAACCTTTTGTGGGAGATAAACAATGATTTTTTTATTTGTAATTAAAGTGTTAATTTGTTATTTTCCGTTAATTATTTTTTAATAGGAGCCACGGAATATTTTAGTATGAAGTGGGCATTTCATGTCAGTCTGTTAAATGACAGTGCTCAATGAATATATTTGAAATTTAAAGTAATAAGTCTGCACATTAGGAGTATGAATATCAACTATGACAAAGACATTTTTATATTTATCTTGTTTTATATAGTTTTTAAGGGGTCAGGTACCTTTCAAATGGTCAAAATTTCGATTTTTTTTATTGCTTTATATGAAAGTATAATCTTTTAGATTCATATTAAAACAAACCCCATAAAAAAATTCTCATTAGAAACGAAGATATGGGCAAAATAGTAAGGCCTCTTTTCATGAAACAGCGATATTTAAAGGGCTAGACTGTTTGTTTACATTTTTCACGCAGCAGGCGCCGGCCGTAGCTGATAAGATTCAAGGATTTCTACTCTTATTTTTCTTTACTCTGTGGTTATTTATTTTCCCTTTCCTTTCAGGAAATCAAGCAGAAATTAGCAACTGCTACTTCAACTTTAGATTCAAGCTATTTAGCTTGATTTAGAAATAAATCTATGCACGTTGTGTTGTTTACTCTTTCGATGCTGAATTTCTGATTTTTTTATAGTGATTTGTTTGCGAATAAGTTTTATTTTAGCTTTAAATTAATTTTATTTATTTCGTTAATAATCTTCTGCTACAATGAGTGAAGTTCTTAGCGAAAACACACCTAAAAGAGCTTCTGGGATACGACCGAAAAAAAGGAAATTTACTGGTAATATATATACCAGAAAGTTGACGAAAAGTGAAAATGATTCACTGAATAACAGTGCTTCACAGAGAAAACTTTCTGTAAACAAGGAGTTTGAATATAATTCTAGCTTTGATGGATATCGTATTATGGATGTCAGTCACATGTTTTCCATTCTGGAAAAATTTTTATGCTGTAAAGCTTGTGGTGGTGAAGTAAGTATAACAGAAGAAATTGAATGTGGCTTATCATCTAAAATTTCGATTTTATGTGAAAATTGTGCTGAAGTTATTAAATTTAAGAATTCTAAGAAGATCGGCGAAAATAACAAAATTTCAGAAATTAACAACAGATATATTTATGCCATTAGATCAATTGGACTGGGGTATGCAGCAATGAAACTGTTTTGTGGAATCATGGATCTGCCTCAACCGGTTTCCAAAAAATCTTACAATGCTGCGATAAAGGTGCTACAGAAATGCTCTGCATCTGTCGCAGAAAGATCTATGATATCTGCAGCTTCAGAAGAAGTAACTCTGACTGATTCTTCATGCTTAAACATCAGTGGTGACGGTACATGGAAAACTCGGGGTCATACTTCACGAATAGGTGTGTGCACTGTCATTGGTGACAAAAGCGGCAAAGTTATTGATACTGAAGTCCTTTCCTCATTTTGCAAGTCATGTGATGCATGGAAACTAAAAAAAGGGACGCATGAATATAATTCATGGAAAAAAACCCATGAAAATGATTGCCTCAATAACCACGATGGATCTGCTGGAAAAATGGAACTAAGTGGTATGGTTCGAATATTTCAACGTTCAGAAGCCACAAGAAATGTAAAGTACATTGGATATATAGGTGATGGTGATGCCAAAACTTTTCAAGCCATATCAGAGGCCAGCCCATATGGTTCTGATACAAAAGTTGAAAAAATTGAATGCGTGGGTCACATTCAAAAGAGAATGGGCACACGCTTACGAAAACTTAAACAAAACAAAGTAAAATGTAGTGAAGGTAAAGCACTTGGAGGAAAAGGTAGACTTACGGACAACATCATTGCTAAGCTAACAGATTATTATGGAAATGCAATTCGACAGAATAAAAACAATTTACATGAAATGCGTAAAGCTATCTGGGCTGCATATTTTCATACTCGTTCAACGGATGCCGAGCCTCTACATTCATTTTGCCCTACTGGAAGTGAATCTTGGTGCAAATATAATAAAGCAGTTGCTTGTGGTACCATTAAAACATTTAAACACAAGAACACAGTCCCGACTAGTGTAATGGATACTATAAAACCAATTTTTAATGACTTATCGCAGCCAAAACTTCTGTCTAGGTGCTTAGGAGGTAAGACCCAGAACAACAATGAATCGATAAATTCTTTAATATGGAAATTATGCCCAAAAACACAAGGAGTAGGTAAAAGGATTGTGGAAATTGCTACAAATGAAGCAGTTATTTTGTTTAATGATGGCAATCAAGGAAAAATGAATGTAATGCAAGAATTTGGCTTGACAGTTGGTGCACATGCTCGAGGATGTTTGAAACAGTTAGACGACCAAAGGATTGCAACTTCTAATTTACGCTTTCTTCAAAACACAAAAGAAGCAAGAAAAAGTAAGCGAATGAAAGAAATTGCTCAGAAAGATAAATTTCTCTTGCAGGAAGGTGAAATTTACAGTGCCGGTGCTTTTTAAATGTGTTAAGTTTTGTGAAAATCTTTGAGCAAAGTTTTTTTCCATCTGTTATCCCATGCGATGATAGTTATCAAAGTATATGTATGTAAATTAGTGTTCAAATTTCTAAAAGGTTTATTTATGTCATGCAATAGAAAACATCAGAATGAATTTATAGATTTTTGTTTCACAAGTCTTCTAAAAAGTTTATCAACCTAATAATCTAAGTAAACAGATGATGTAGTATTGTTCTTGTAAAGGTAAATTTATTTTTATTTCTACTTTTATTTTTCTTGATTTAGTACACAATATTTATTTTTTAATATTTATTAAATTCATGTGTATAAATAAGATAAGTAAATAATTATATAAATTACTGCAATACTTAAAAATAATGTTTCATAATAAGTTTCTAAGTCAATCTTTTCTTTCAATTGAATTTTCACAAAAATAATTTTCGTTTTTACGCTTAGGATTCAATAGCGCACATGATTTCTCCGAAACTGTTGGCTAAAATTTTATAAAAAATTAACAGCTCATACAAAACATTCAAATGTTGAAAATGACGAATTGTTATCAGTGTCATGTAAGAATTTATTAAATAATGAATGGTTATTTAGAAAAATGATATAAGGAAAAAATTTTTTCGTTTTTTCGTTTACGATTCAATAGCACGCATGATTTCTCCGAAATGGTTGTCTAAAATTTTATAAAAAATTAACAGCTCTTGCAAAACATTCAAATGTTGAAAATGACGAAGTATTATCAGTGTCATGTAAGGATTTATTAAATAATGAATGGTTATTTAGAAGAATGATATGAGGAAAAATTTTTTCATTTTTATGTTTACGATTCAATAGCGCGCATGATTTCTTTGAAATTGTTGGCTAAAATTTTATAAAAAATTAACAGCTCATACAAAACATTCAAATGTTGAAAATGACGAATTGTTATCAGTGTCATGTAAGGATTTATTAAATAATGAATGGTTATTTAGAAGAATGATATGAGGAAAAATTATTTTCGTTTTTACGTTTACGATTCAATAGCGCACATGATTTCTCCGAAATGGTTGTCTAAAATTTTATAAAAAATTAACAGCTCTTACAAAACATTCAAATGTTGAAAATGACGAAGTATTATCAGTGTCATGTAAGGATTTATTAAATAATGAATGGTTATTCAGAAGAATGATATGAGGAAAATTTTTTTTCGTTTTTCCGTTTACGATTCAATAGCGCGCATGATTTCTTTGAAATTGTTGGCTAAAGTTTTATAAAAAATTAACAGCTCATACAAAACATTCAAATGTTGAAAATGACGAATTGTTATCAGTGTCATGTAAGGATTTATTAGATAATGAATGGTTACTTAGAAGAACGATATGATGAAAAATTATTTTCGTTTTTACGTTTACGATTCAACTGCGCGCATGATTTCTCTGAAATGGTTGTCTAAAATGTCATAAAAAATTAACATCTCTTACATAGCATATAAATGTTGAAAATGATGAAGTATTACCAGTTTCATGTTAAAATTTTGTAAATAATGAATAAATATATAGAAAAATGTTGTATCAGTATATGTTATTTGTGTATTGATATTCATTTTGCATGTTTTATAGCACACTATTTACTATTTTTTTATAATGAAACTTATTGAATTTATGTTTTTATATAAATAGGTAAGTAAATAAATATATGTATACTTAAATATCTAAAGATATTTTGCATAATATGTTTTAAAAAGAAATTTTATCTTTAAATTGGATTTTCTCAAAATGCTATTTTTTCAACTTGCGCGCATGATTGCTCGAAAATGGTTGGGTAGAATTTGATGAAATTTTTACAGAAGTTACATAACATATAAATGCTTAAAATGACGAACTACTATCACTTTTGTGTATGAATTTTTTAAGTTATGAATTATTATTTACAAAAAAAGTGCTAAATTTTGTTATTTTTCATATTTTTATGTATTTTTTATACAAAGACAGAATTTAAAGTAACTAGGGTTCGTCATTTTGATTATTGACTATTTTTCTTTATATATAAAGTGATTTTAGGTCTTTATGATATTTTTTATGCATGTCAAGCTGCGCGCAAGACTATGTATGATTTTTCTTCGAGAAAAAAAGACCTTTTGTAATTTTTTAATTTAATTTTATGGTGAAGGTATAAAAATATTCCATGACCTGTAACAGTTACAGGAAGATTATTTAAATATGTGTTAAAAATTTGAAGTTCTTAAAAGCGATAGATTTAAAGATATTGAGATCAATACTGTATGCAAATTTTGCTTCTATTTTAATCGATCAAAGGTACCTGACCCCTTAAATCTTAAATTTTTATTTTTTCTTTTACATTTTGTAGATTTAAAGGTTTATAATATTTGCTTATAAATAAAACTACTACTATCAATTTAAATGACTCGTGTTAAAGAGCATTTAACAATGAATTCTTTGACTATAAAACTGGTTTTTTACAAACTAAAAAATATGTTTCTTTTATGTTCATTTACCTTCAATTCCTCTGTAATATCAAAAATAAAATATAATTAACTGTAAAAAACTGCTTTTTATTTAGCTAACAGATTTTTATTTTATAAAGATATATGAATTTAATAAAATTTGTCAATATGAATAAAGTTGATAAAATCTCTTTGAAAATTTTTTTTCTACATCCAGTTCCTCTTACAAAACTTTATAACATATACTTTAAAATTAGTTAGACTTTAATTGAATTGTCTTGTGTTGTTAGCCACGTGAATTAATTAGATTTCCATGTAATTGGATATAACACCGATATGTCATATTGTGAATTCATTATTGAAAATCAGTTGTGCAGGGTTTCTAATTGTTCAGAAGGACACTGAAAAGAATTATATTCTATTGCAATTTGTGTTCAAAGTTCTTTTATGGTGTATTTCATACTGTTTCAAGAATTTACTTTATAAAATTAGTGTGAATTTTTGAGATGCAATAAAATATGCTTGCTGTTTAATTGTTAAACTATTTATTACTCATTTACATATTAAACTTCTTGTCCAGGCACAGCGATTAATCTATATTTATGAAAGTAGAAGATGTGCTGAAATGATTTTGAAGACCTCCACTGTATTTTTATATATTTTTATGGCGAGAAGAATTGCACTGTTATTTAGAATTAATTTAAAATAATTTTTAAATATCATAATTATCAATCACTGTGTGAAATGTTCGTTTTATATGTTATCCTATTTTCGTTGCAGCGTGTATATATTTTGAAATTAAAAAAAAATTACTTGACATTAATTTCATGTTCATTCTGTATTTCTTCATTTAATAATAACAATAGTTTTGTGACACTTCGATTTTCACTGGACTTCTACTCTAGCAGAAGAGCCATTCTGATTGGCTCACTAAATTCATATATGGACATAGTTAGACAATCGATCATCAATTGCAGATGTCCGGATGTTTGTTTTCAACTCTTTCATTTATATAAGTTTGGCTTGAATAAACTATTTTTTACTTTTAGATGATGAAACTGATATTTGAAACTAAAAAGAGATCCAAAGAGTTCTATAAAAATAACTTGCATCATTTTCATACAGAAACGTTTTGTTATTGAAACCTTTTAAGATGAAGACTGTTTAATATATTTTGAATATTATTTAAAATAGAAATTTTTAAAACAGAAATATCATTATATTTATTATAAACACACTGTTGCTTGCAAATAGTAATACCACTAAATTGTTTTAGTTTTTTTCGTTTACATTTTATTAGCATTGTTGCAAAATATTTAGGGGAAAAAATGTAATGAATAAAATTTAGTGGTGAGAGACTTCTTACTAGAACCTAGATTTATATACCCCTGCTTCTTATTATTCATTAATTAAACAGAAAAGAATTGTAAACAAGTGAAAAAAAATAAAGAAAATACCCCCACACTAATTATGCTGAAAATTATCCCATAGAATTGTCATTTAAGTCGATCGGTTACTACCAAGATCTACTAATTAAGGCTATTCTATTTAAAATTTCTATAATTTGTATGTATAGAAATTGTTCGCCGTTTTAAAATTTTGACATATTGTTTTGTAGTCTTTAGCAAATGTTAGCTTAGGATACCAAACGGAAAATCATTTGGTCCAGTAATTAAAGAATTTTGCTGGTTTAAAGTTGGGAACTCCTAACAT
Organism: Maratus speculifer; assembly: GCA_964019185.1. NCBI lineage: Eukaryota > Metazoa > Arthropoda > Arachnida > Araneae > Salticidae > Maratus > Maratus speculifer. Next base: position 15,910,330 of record CAXHSM010001376.1, on the reverse strand, counting down.
TAAATTATAATTTCAAAACAGATTGCTATACAAATAGTCGGGGTCTTAACTAGGAGCGGGGGGGGGGGGGGCGCTCACTTCACCTAGAACATTTTTAGCCTTCCCTGAAAAAGATACCGACGTCACTTTATGAATTTCTGTTCCAAAAATCCAAATGAAATTCTGTTCAAAAATCTAATTTTGCTTTGAGGAGCTTTCATAGTTTTGCAGGAATGAAACTAAAATAAGTTTCTCAACACTCTCTCATCCTATTTACACGAAGGAAGCTAACATGTGTTTAATATTGTTCTAATTATACACTCGAATTTTTCATCATCATATTCTTTTCTTAGCATAAAATGAAATTATTACAGTAGTTTAATAAGTGTGGATATGCGCTAATTTATCTTTCTGCGGCAGAGAGTGAAACAAAATATGAGCCCCCCCCAACTCCTATTATTCACTTCTAGTATGGCCCTGCAGATAGTTCATAGCTCAAAGCTACTTGATGGAATGAGATGCAGTTTCGAAAATTCATATTTAAAGCTTCAAGATATCAATCTCTATTAAAAACTTTATGTATTAAAATTTCTTTTTTTTTAAATAAAATAAATTTCTAAACTATATATATGTTCCCGCTAAGGCGTATAATGCGTTATTTAGTAAAATACATAATATTTCATAAAATAAGCAAGCCTTTAAAAATGTGTTAAAATATTGAATTTTACAACTTAACTAGTTATTTTAAAGAATAACGATTGTCTAACCGTTAAAATATTAAAAACGACGCACGACAGCCGTTTGAACAGATTGAGGCTGGTTTTAGTCATAGTTTTGAATCGTCTATGGCTGTTTTGCAGTCAGTGTGTATGGCTGCATTTTTAGGCCTCTTCTTCGTTGCTACTGTCGTTGGGAGTGCAAACTTTTTCTATAAATGTGCACTGAACTTGCACAAATTTGTAATCTTTGTATTTACCGCGTTTTTTTTATTTGGGATTTTTTACAAATATTTTGCAATTCTTTTGTTAACAATGAGTTTTACAGGAATAAGAAATCAATCGATAAATAAGAAATATTCAATACAAGAGCATTGGGAACGGTTTGGTGGATGGTTGGAAGTATATATCCAACTTTAACTTAAATTGTCAGCTACAGCAATGGCAGCAGAACGTTTAAATTGAATTTTGCATTTATAATGTATGTGAATCATAAACTTTTACTTATTGTGAAACAAATCTGTTCGTTAAACCATGTGTCATTCAATCTTTTCAAATTCTAGCAATTGATGTATTTTGCTGACGATAGGGTCAAATAAGTTTATCATGTTCCTTTTATGGGATCTTTTTATTACCGAATTGCATTCTGTTATTTTGTATCATTGTTTAACTGGTATAAAAATATTATATTATGTATTCAGTTTTTATATATTATTTATCAAATCATCTATTAATAATTTGAAATATATTTTTGTATAACTTTAACTGTTTATCACCAGTTAATTTACAAAAAAAGGGATTTTTTTTTAACGTCAATTTTTTTAGTTTATGCTTTAGCAATTAGATAATTGTTATTCTATTAAGTAATTAGTTAAATCACAGAATTCAATAATTTTACACATTATAATGGACTTGGTTATTTGTTTCATGAAATAACGGAATTATAGGCTTTAACGGTAACATATATATCTTTTTAAGTTAAATTAAAAAGAAATGTGTATTAATTGTAATCTATGCATTTTTTTAAAAACAAACATCAATTTTTAGAAACTTTAAACATGGAAATCTAAAACAATAGCTAAATCCGTCAAGTAGTTTTTGAGCTAAGCTTAAAAAGCTACATGTATTGTTTGCTGTTTTGTAATGTTTCAAATGAAATTAACTTTAGGAGTTCAAAAGTTAAACTTGAACAATCAATGATATAATTGACTCAATGACTTCCCGTTTTATGTCTTAAAATAAAATTTACTGAAGAATACAAATATGGGAAAATTAGTTGATAATAAGGTAAATTTTAAATTTTGGTACAGTTTCTATGCATAAGCAGATATCTATTTATGTATAAACTGAATCAAAATTAAAAATGATACATTCTAGTACTTCAGTTTTAGGATATGCCAAACATCTTCTATTTAATATTAGAGTATAATTATACTCAAGATAACCTAAACTTTCAAATTTGTCAACTGTATCATTTACTGATATAGAATCTTTACATAATTCACATTTCTTTCTTTAAGCATAAGAAAAGCGGCAGTAGATGATTTATGATATAGGCAAAATTGGAATTAGTGAGATTAAATCATGTTTAACGTTTTATTTTTATAAATGTTATATCTTCATTGTTTTCAGATTTAATATAAATCCTAAATTAAATTATCCAATCAAGAAAAAATACTGATTTAAATAATAAATACTTATGCATAGTATTATTGCAGGATTTATATTGTAAAAATTGATTTGAAATTTATCATTTAAGTAATGAAATTTTTGGATAAATCAGATATCCTTCATGGATTTCTTTTTTGGTCTGTTTTTATAAGTATGATTTTTTCATTTGATTTATGGAAAAAAACATTAAAATATGAAGGATGATGATGTCAATAAAGAAACTGATCATTACCGTATATACTTTTATATAATTGGATCTCCTAACTTCCACATGCAAATTTTGCTGAAATTGAAAAATCTGCATAAAAGTTGACTCCTTTAATTACTTAAAAGTTTGCTAAAATCAAGCAAAAGTTTCATTTTTCAATGCGAAAAAACTGTAAATATACAAAAATAAATCATTAAATTTTTTAATGATAAATTATTGTTATATGTATATTTTACTATTCATACACATAAAAAGCTAGAATTTTGCAGTATTCAAAATGCTTGTAATTGCTTTGTAAATTGAATCACATTAAGTTGACACCCTAATTTGCTTGAAAAAATTGTCAGAAAATCTTTGATTTAAAGCAGGGTTGGCACGGTTCAAACCAATTGGTTGTAACCATGGTTTGAACCAACTGTTTTTTTTTTCTCAAAAAAAAATTATTATTTTTTTTTTTAGAAGAAATCTAATGATATTTTCTCTTTTTTTTTTATAACTTACATGTTTCAAATATAAAAAAATTCTACTTTTAACACTTTACTTCAGCAATAAGCCTCAAATATAGTAGAAATTCAAAATATGATATTAAATAAGAGAATATTCAAAGGTTCGGTGCATAGCATTTTAATAATAACAATCCTTTATTTTCCTGATATCTGCTTAATGACCAAACATGTTGACTTCAAATTGTCATTCAAAAAGGTAAATCCGAAGAAGTATTTGAAATTTATTATTTGAATAACTGTGGAAAAAATATTATATTTATCAAACCACATCCAGATGTTTATTATAGTAATCAAAAGATTGTTAATAAAGATTTTCAAAGTATCAATGTTTCATTGTCTAGAGCAATTTATTCTTTGAATATAAGACTGTTTGCTAATGCTGTTTAAATTAAAACATGATTTTTTCAGTTCTTTACATAAATTCACAGTAGATATTTAATTAAAATAATTTTTAGATGAATTTACTCTACTTAAAATCAAACAGTCTCTTTTTATCAATAAATATGCATATATGTGTTATAAAAAAGGATTTTTTTAAAAAAACCTGGTTAAAAAATATATTTAAGTAGGCGGGTAAAAAAAAAAAACAGTTTTATTGCCAACCCTGATTTAACCCATTTTCGGCCAAAGGTTCGTATACGAAACATTTCGATAAATATTTTTTTTTTAACACTCTGACACATTTTTTTCAAGAATTTTATTTTTCTTCTATTTTTTAAGGCTTTTGAAGACATCCATAAAATATTAGTAATTCAATTGGAGTAAACACTTTCGCTTAAAAAATTTTCAAAATACGCTAGAGTTTTAATTTGAAACGCCTTTGACAAATTCGACTTTTTAAAAATATATTATTATTCCAATTGAAATGAATTATATGTTTTTAAAATAGATTGAAGTTGCAAATTCTGTATATGAAATAAGAATAAAACAAAAGTCATAAAAATATTATTCATATTCATATTATTCATTATAAGAAATAATATTTTATATTATTATAAAAAATATTATTTCTTATATAAAATATTATTTTTCATGCACGAATCTTTTTTTGTGTCTTAATGTATGTAATTTAAGCATATTTCAATAAAAATAATGCTACATTTTATAAAATTTCTGTGCTTGGCCTAAAATGGGTTAAAGGGATTCTTCACTCACTTGAAAATACCCACTCCGTAATATTATTCCAATGGGCAGGTAAACTTTGAATTTCTCGTTTAAAATCAAATATTTTTAAACTTTTTTTGTCTTACAGGATATTTTTAATACGTCTATTTATTATATTTTCGATTTAAGGGGTACATTTATTTTTAATAAAAGTCTGTTTAGTTTTGAATGTGAAAGTACCTTTATTTAAAAAAATCTGCAACAAAAATAAAACAGTACAAAAAAAAAGAAAAAAGAAAAAAAACAGCAAAATTTAAGATTTATCTCAATTATCTTGATAATAAAACTGTTTAAAAATATTCAATTTTGAATGAGAAATACGAAAACAACCTGCCCATTGGTTTAACATTACGAAGCATGTGTTATCAAGTGAGTGAAGAATCCACTTAAATGCGAGTATATAGGGTATATGACATTTTTACAGACACTTTTTTTCAGAATTTGCTGAAAAAATATTTTTTACCTTTTCTTTGACTAGCCAGCCTTTAGAAATGAAAAACTATGTACATTCCTGTTTTTATACTTTACACACTAAAGAGGAATGAAGAAGATCTTTTAAATTCAAAGTTGAAATCGTTCTATTGGCATCAGTTTTCAAATATATTTTCTATAGAAATCCATAGAAACACTTTACAGTACAGAGAAAAATGTTGTTGATGTTTAATAAGTGTTACCCATTAAATAAATAAATGCATAATCATTTATATTTACCAACCTAAAGAGGGCAGAGAATGTTCAAAGCCATTCTTTTAATATTTTTCTTAATTTTTACAGAAATTTTGCACACATAATTCAAACATTTTCTAAAAAATATATTTAATTTTATTCAAAATATGTGCAATTAAGTTATTAAAATTTGTCAAGAAATCTAATAAAAAATGCTCTATATTCATTAAATTTGGCTTTAATAACTTGTTTTATTAAATGAGAGTTTAAAATACTGCAGTAATAGATGATGTGGGTTTTTTAATTATAATTATATATTATGTAGAAGTAATAAAAAACTTCCAATATTTCACCTTTTCTTGAAATAAAAAAAAAAATCATATAACTACGAGATTTTTCTTTTATGTACAGAAATGCATGCTTATCAATACTATTTTTTGAAATATACCATATTGAAAACAATAATACTTAATATGTTAAAAATTAGACACAAAGTAAAATACATGGAACATTTTGAATATTCTAACTCCACAAATTTTCTCATTTTGCGAAAACGTGGTTTAAAGTTTCATTTTTAGTGTAACTCAGTTACAGTTTACAAACATGGAATGTAAAGTTTCTCGAGGAATCTTAGCAATTATATGTGAGTTTTTTGAAAATGATGCAATAGTAGATTGAAATATATTGATAAACAAAAAAAAGGCTATTTTTTAATTTTAAAATGTAGATCTATAGTCCCTTTTAACATGTGAAGTATACAAGAACTGAAATCAATACTTCTAACAAACTAAAAATGAAAAAGTATTTTGAAAAAGCATGGTACACTTTGCAAACCTTAATAATATAAAAAGTAATAGATTCAATGAAAATATGATTATAGAAATTTAATGCAAACCAGGAAAATGCAATATTAATAAATACTATCAATCAAAGTGTTTAACAATGTATTATTTTTCATTCAAACAAAACTTTTAAAATATTATGGGTTCAGATTTTTATGAATCTTTATCAAAATTACGATAATGTACCTATGTACTAACGTGGATGAAATTTACTTTTATAAATTTACAGAATCTTAAAAATAACAATGTTTTCTTCAATTTTGTATTGTTTTAAATGAACGACATTTTCTAGTTGTGCTTAAACTTTCAAGACAGGCTACAGCTGCAAAAGTAACTGCAGCACATACAGTTTTTTAAGCATAGCTCGGAAACTACTGGGCGTAATCATGTAATATTTTAGATTCCTTTACTTGACACTTTTGGATATTGATTTATGATAATTAATTGATGATTTGAATTGAATATGATTTGATAATTTAATTTTATGTAGGCTGCAATGTATATCTTTTTCGAATGTTAATTTTATTTACATGTTTTCATTATATTTTTAAAAGCATGTACTGCAAAATTTTAAGTTTTAAATAAATGCTGTGAAATCTTCAAATGTGTAAAAAATATGACCTCATTCTAATAAGTAGTTTTAAGTTTTGCTTTAAAAACCTAACACTTTGAAATTTGCTTTGCAACTATTAATATGTTTAATAAATGCTACATAAAATAACTGTTTAATACAAGTTTAATTTCTGCAAAAGTTTAATACATAAAAAATATTTTATCAAAATTTTCATCAGACATACTTCATTTTATGTAAAAAGACTTATATTACAAAAATTGCTCAATAACACAATAATTTGATCAGTGGACAAAGATTTAATGTCAACTAATTTCTGAAATATGACGCAATTCGTTTAGAGCTGTTTTGCTTACATTATGTTTTACAGAAAAATGTGTTATTAAAAATTCTGTTCATCTTTCTAACTAGAATCAGTATCCGGTCAAGACAATGAGAGGACCAGGAGTTAAAATTTATTAACACATTCGCTGCCGTTCACGCGCCAGCGCGTGATATGGTTCCAACGACAAGGGACCACTCACGCGCCAACACTCGATATGGGGTGATGTCCAATAGTCAGTCACGCACTGGCGCAGGAAAATCTTTCACTGATTCTTTGTTATAAAAAGTAAATCGGCTTCTGGGAAAAACCCACTTCTACAGTGCAGCATTAACTATCATCACATCTTCACGTAAGCGACAGCGAACGTGTTAAATGCCTTTCTTCCTACAATGTTAAAAAATATATTATTTAACAGGCTTTAAAATATATAGAGGAATATGTAATACACATATTTAAATAAATATAATTTTGTTTTTAATTTTTATTATAAAATTATATAAATTATAAAAATTATTATAAAAATTATAAAATACTGATAATAATCACTACAAGAATAAAATAGATTTTAAATTATGTAACAAATATGTCAACTGACATAATCAGTCAGTATAGATCACGACCTATTTTCTTTTTACTTTAATCATACTTTATGACGAAAATTTATATAAAAATAACTGGACCCTGGTATAGATTCACGTTATTGCAATATAATATCGATTGTATGCAATATGTTATGTATACTCCTCTCAATACTATAAAATATTACATTAATTAATTATCAGTCACTACTGACTCTACTGCAAATTATAATAACATAGGTGTATATCATACATGTATGAATAATATCATGCATGTATGAGTAAAAATCATGTAGTGTAAAAAAATAAAAACTTGGGTCAGACAGCAATTTTGTGTAGTACAATACATATTTATGATTATGATTATACATAAACGTGATTATGAGGTTTTTATGAATCTACAAGACGTTATTTATACTTTAAAGCATTTTAAAAGTAAGGAACATATTTGTGACTGCAAGATCTGAAAGACTTTACAGAAAAAAATAGGTTTAAACTGCATATGAGTTTGAATTAGAGATGGGAAATATGGTTATTTTTGGTTAACAGGTTACATCATTCCACAGTAGCGCTGGTAACAGGTTCCAACATCCTGTTATTTTTGTAACAGGATACAATAAACAATTTATAAACAATTGCTAAATATGCTCCCAAACGGACAACACATGGGATATGGGCCCCCAAGGTGGTGCCCTCTTTGGAGGGAGGGGGGGGGGTCTTTCTAAGGGAACCCAACCCGTATTTACGCAAGCAAATCCAAAGTTCGAAGAAAACCACAGAAAACTCCGAATGATTGGGTGACGACCGCGATTGGGTTTTGTTCTAATCTAGCGCTTGTCGTCTACCAGTTTTGAGGGCAGAATCTCTCAGCCACTGGTGGGGCAACAACATTTAAGAAAATATCTATAGGCACATATATTTTTGAATATAAAATAATGTATCCAATAGGAAATACGAAAAGCAGGAAAATTAGAAAGTACAAGAAAACATATTAAGAAAACTTTCTTTAACATACAGAGGAAAACCAATTTTTCAAAAATCCATTTTCCGTATACCGCGTTTTCTCAATCAGCACTGTTGATGTTTTAAAATCTGAGATGAAATGCATTACTGAATTTGCGTACAGCAAGTCAATGCGTGCTGCCACTACTAGAGCGGCTGCAAAACATAAAACAAATAATAACTGATAGGACAAAGAAACTTGTGAGATAGGACAGATGGTAGAGAATGAAATTTTTTCCAGACTCAGTTTTTTTTTTACTAGTTTCTTAATAGCAGATATGTATAGTATGCAAGATCGATTGTACGCTGTTATGAAAGCAAAAGAGGGTGCTACAAAAAATTAACTACCATTTACTTCATATTAATAAGGTAATATTGTTGCGCAAAATAAAATATTCTAATACGTTGAACTCATCTAAATTTTATCCTACTATTTTTATGTCATTCAGAAAGCTGTAAACCTAATATATTGTACAGTATTTTATATTTTGTAAGTATTAAAATCTTATCTAAACATTCCAGATTCAATTTATAAGAAATTTAATTGCATTTACTTAGTATAAAAATGATTAAATTGAAAATAATTTTTTAATAATTTTTCTCAATTATTTTAATATTTGGAATATGAGTTGTATTAAAATGGTTCCAAAGTTCACTAGCTCATACTTTTTTATATGGATCCATACATAAATAAAAAATAAGACTTATTTCCACAAAATTTTCACCCTCCCCCCCCCCCTAAAAAAGTGACATTTTTGGAGTATTGACAGAAGTGAAAACTTGGACAATTACGTTTTTATTTTTTGAATTGTCAGGACATATTTTTTTGTAATCGTCAGGAAACATTTTCTTGTGCAGGAAATACTTTTAAAAAATGTGTTTTTTTAATTCATTATTATAAAGTACTACTACGAAAATTGCATTACAATTTTCATTTAATGCGCAATTGTGCATGAAAAATAATGCATATTGTTTTACATTAAAAAATTGCAATAAAAAAAGACTGAATAATATTTATATGGCGCAGATGTCATACACACATCACGTTGGCACAATTTTTTTCTGATACCGATTTGGCAAAAAAACCTCGAAAAAGTTTAAGAAATTTAAATTTCAACCCATTATGGGTCCGTAACGTGACCCAGAATAACGGGAGAAATTTTTTTATGCTAGATTTGTAATGTATGAAGCATAAGCTTTCGATAGACATATTACATCAAAAAATGAGAAACACTCCCCCCAGCCCCTCCTCCCAAAAAATGGTCCTAAAGGGAACCCCCCCCCCAGAAGAGCCCTTTAGAAATCAAATCCACAAATCTCAAATTCAGTCTTTCTGATATTCAATAAGAAAGAGACGAAATCATTTTTTATTTATCCTCTTTCTTCAACAACCGCGAATGAAAACCAAACAGGAAACGAAACTTTAAATCAAAAGTCGTTAACAATAACAACATTATCCTCAGACAAAACGTTTGAAAATAAACAACAGTTACGAAGCGATAAAATGTTCTTTTGTAATGTAAAAAACTACATTTTTTAAAAAACGGGTGAAAAATCTAACAGAAAAGAACTACATAACTGAACTGAATTGAAAAACTGGTGAAAAATCTAACAGTTATTGAATTTGCGAACATTAAGGAGTTACTTCTTTTGTGGTTGCATAGGCGTAACCAGCTTTTTGAACGGGTGGGTGCCCAGAGTTTTTAACCTGAACTTGCTGGATACAAACAATATCTTATTTTATATAGTAAAACCTTCTAAAACGGAAGCCTATAATACAGTTTAAAATTCCGTTTTACACAGTTTTTTTTATCTTAGAGTGTATAATTGTGAGATTTTTTTAATAAGGGTTTTTAAGGGTGTTTTAATAAGGGGGGACGCAAATGTTTTAAACAATTGTGAATGGGTCTGCGCAAGCAGGGGGGGGCTGCCCGGGCTGTACTTGCTGGATACAAACAATATCTTATTTTATGTAGTAAAACCTTCTAAAACGGAAGCCTATAAAACAGTTTTAAATTCCGTTTTAGACAGGTTTTATCTTAGAGTGTATAATTGTGAGATTTTTTTACTAAGGGTTTTTAAGGGTGTTTTAATAAGGGGGTGGGGACGCAAATTTTTTAAATAATTGTGAATGGGTCTGCGCAAGCAGGGGGGGGGCTGTCCGGGCTGTACTTGCTGGATACATACAATATCTTATTTTATATGGTAAAACCTTCTAAAACGGAAGCTTTTAAAACAGTTTTAAATTCCGTTTTAGACAGGTTTTTTTTTATCTTAGAGTGTATAATTGTGAGATTTTTTTAATAAGGGTTTTTAAGGATGTTTTAATAAGGGGGGGAGACGCAAATTTTTTAAATAATTGTGAATGGGTCTGCGCAAGCAGGAAGGGGGGAGGGCGCTGTGAGGGCACCCAGCCCGGACATTCAACATTGTTCGGCAAACGTCTCAAAAGAAACAATTAAGGACGTTTTTAATGAATATTATTATTATTTTAGAGGTACAAAAAATGAAATCTTGATTAAAACAAGTGAAGGAAGATGCTGTCATTAAGAACCATGTGTTATTTATTTAACAGGGACTTTTCAGTAACATATTAATGCAATATTAGGTTCTAGCGTAGTAACACTGTTATTTATCCTAATACGATAAATAATGCCCATCCCTAGTTTGAATATACTTTGAGAACGTTCCAGTATACTCATGAATCACTTACGAAAATCATTATAAGAGATAAATCAGGATATGTGTAACTTAAAACATTTTTTTATGAGATGAAATTTGTATAATTAGAAAAATTTCTGAGTCGTCGATGAATGAATGACATTTTATTTTATATGAAAATAAAAAGCTTTGGTCAGAAGCACAGACAGTCAACTTGGGCAACACGTAAGAATGATTAGCAATTATGTATCTTGGATATTTTCTCTCGAAAATAGGAGGTTCTGTTTCAGTCTTAAAAACCTTTTCTTTACTAATACATGTGCCAGAAGATCCACTATAAAATTCTATTTTCAGATCTTTAGTTCAATGGTTAGCTAACCATTGGCTGAGATTCAATTCCTGATATTACCGCAACCAATAGTCAATTGTTAGGCTGACTTTATTTTTGTTAATAAATCAGATTAATTTTGTAACTGTTTTTCAAAAAGAGCTTAAACGAGTCTGGATTTTGATAAAAAATTGTCTCAAAGTATTATTATTATTGTTGTATAATATCTTTAATCCGGAATTAGTACAATTAAAAGATTCTGAATTAAAGAAAATTAAATAATTTTCTAAATACATTGACCTATTGAAATAGTGATAATGAGGCTAATCATATAAAAGATTTAGTATATAGCATCTATAACTACCACAGTAAATCACAGTGTTTCAAAACTTTTTTTCAACAAAGTTAAACAAGCAAATTTTAATAAAATGTTTGTGGTATAAATCCTGGTCAAAATTACATGGTTTATAGTATATCACACCGATAATATCTGCATATGATATATGCAACCACCCCTAAAGGTGTTAAACAATAAAAAAGCTTATTTAACCAACATTGTAGTAAATTGTTTCCGTCATGTTTTGACGGGTTCCATCTAGTGTTCTTTTATTTTCCTTAATTTTCTAATGAAATTCCTTCAGATATGTATGATGGGGCCATCTATAATATGTAATCAAAAATAAAACCGAAATACTGAAATGTCCGGATTACAGACGTTTCCAATTTATTGGAGATGTCCAGATTAAAGATGCTATATATTGCATTATTATATACATTTCTTATGCATCTTCAGACATTAATGAGAGAATATGATAAAGAAGTTATTTCACTCATGATGTGAGCTAACTAATATTAATCCTATGAAAGAATGTTTTTTTAAATGTCTTATTAATATTTCTGTGTTTTTAAATGATTTTTTTTTACTGTATAAGCTGAAGTCGATTTCTACAAGGTACTTTTATTACATTTTCGATTTTGTTTGAAGATTTCATGAGGATACTTTCAAATTCTGAACTAGTATCAGAAAGTAAAAGTATCCTCATGGAAATATCTTTTAACAAAGCTGAAAAAGTAAAAAAGGACCTATATGGAGATCAACTATCCAGTGAAAACTAGTCAGATGTGAATCCTAAAACTTCCTTCTACCTTACTTATGCATGTTAATATTTCCTGAAAAATGCAGCATAGCAGTGCCACCGGTTAGGTGGTTTAAACCAAAATCTAGTCAGCAACAACTTATGTCAACTTATAACTGAATCTGAAGTTCGATAAAAATCAGGGCATTAGTTTTTGAGCGCTCTATTGCGAAATCTTAAAAAACAATCTGTATAACAGTGACACATATTGGGTGATGAACACCGAAAACTAATCATGATCAGTTTTTTTTATCAGGTATTAACTGAATCTGAAATTTGGTTCCATGCATTAGTTCTTGAGTTACATTCATGGCAAAATAGTAAAAAGTGCAGTCTAGCAGCGCTATCATTTGGGTGATTTACATGAAAAACTAAACTGCACTAATTTTTATCAGGGACTAACTGAATTGGAAGTTTTAGAAAATTTCGTGTATACTTCTTAGGATAGAGCTATTGTGATAATCATGAATAATGCACCGTAGCAGCGCCACCTGTTGAGTGCCTGCTGCCACCTGTTGAGCGCCACCTGTTGATTTGAACCAAAAAGTAATCAGCACCATGTTACCTTAAGTACTAACTAAATATAAAATTTGATGAAAATCCATACCTTGTTCTTGAGATATGGCTATTGTGGAAATTGTAAATAATGCAGCATAGCAGCACCACCTGTTGATAAATATACACCAAAAGCTTATCAGACCTAGATTATATTACGGTCGCACAGAATCTAAAATTTTGTGAAACTCCTGCATTAATTCTTGAGATAGAGCTATTGCGATAATGACGAATAATGCACCATGACAGTGCCCCCGGTTGAGCGATTTCCACCAAAACGTAATCATCACCATCTTATATCAAGTACTAACGAGATCTAAAGTTTTATTAAAATTCATGCTATAGTTCTTGAGATATGGATGTTGAGAAAATTGTGATTAATGCAGCATAGCAGCGCCGCCTGTTGAGTAATTTACACCAAAAACTAATTAGATCTAACTTGTATCAAGGTCTAACAGAATCTAAAGTTTTGAGAAATTCTGTGCATTAGTGCTTGAGGTAGAGTGTTCACAAAATTTTTGTCACAAACAGACAGACTGACTCACAAACAGACACTGACAGGCATTTTGTAGAAACATGTTTTAGGGTTCTCTGATTCTTAAAACGAGTAAACCCATCAAAAACAGGATTTAGAAAATTTTCAGAATCCAGTACTTTCTTATAATGAAAGAAAAAGGTAAAGATGATCCTTGTGAAGAAAAAAAAAAGAAAAATAACTCCCAATGTTTTTGATTCAAACAAGCAGAAAAAAGACACATCCGTTACACTAAATTAACAATTTTTATTTTTTGCTTACAATATAATTTGAATCCAACACAATTTAAATTTTGTTTAAAAAAATTCATATGAACAATCCATCTATTCAGAAATTTTTAAAAGAAAAAAGTACAATATATTGATAACACATTTTACAAAAAGTTCATATCAATTAAAAACAAACTTTAGTTACTAGGCTTTGAAACGCTTTTCATTTTCTTGATATTTTTTTTCTTGAAGAACTGCCAAAATCGAAAAAAATGCCATTTTAACAGGAGAATACAGTTTAAACATTTATAACACAATTGGCGATTTTAAATAATATAAGATTCATTCATAGAAATTTAAAAATAAATTTTACAATCTAATAACACCTGCAATGGAGAACAACATAGTGGCGCATTCAAAAAAATGAATTACTCTTTCTTTACAAAATTTCACCTTGTTTACATTGACGAATATTTTCCTAAATGAATAATACTGAAGTTTAAAGAAATGACAGAGTGCATTTTCCATTGATATGCATAGCAGAGAAAAACTGTCAGGGCATTTTTTTTTAAGTATGATTTTTTTGTATATGCTTGTCACGATTTCTCCACCCTCCATTTAAATCTAGTCTTTAAAACAGATACACTTAGTGGATGATGAAAATTAAACCCAGACATCGATTTTTGGATGATTATAGAGAAAGGCAGAATGGCAACAGAAAAAGTATTACCCTCTATTGAATGCCAACACATTTCAACTTTACAAATTGATTCAGATATAATCATTATATAATTAATAATATTATGGTTGTGATTCTGTTTATGGCGGCCGTTTATCAACATGAGAGACATTGGCCATAAGAAGTGGGGGAATGCCTTCCATGAGGATCTTTCTAAGGGAATCTAACGTATTTACGCAAGGATATCCAATGTTTGAAGAAAACAATGGAAAACTCTGAACAATTAGGCTGAGTTGTGTGATTGGGCTTAAACCCAGAACATCTTGTCTATCAGTTTTCAAAGCAGAAATCTCTCAGTCACTGGTGAGGAAATAGCATTTTCTATTTCATTTTGTTTAATTTTTTTTATAAAACTTTACCAATGCCCTTTCAGTTAACCCTTTATGTTTTAAATCATGAACATTTCATTTTTAGAGGATTTTTTGTGAATTTTTGAAACTACATGAGAAGATTTTTTCACAATCATTTAATAAATTTTAGAAGGATTTTGTCAGTTAAAATTAAGTTAGATTTTACAGGAATTTTGTGGCATATTCATAACTCCACCCAAATCTTTTATTTATTTTGTATTTTGTAAAGTTAAAAAATGTACAGATATAATAAAAAAGTAATAAAAAAATAATCCAAAATGAAATTTTTCTCCCACAATATTCATCCGACAAGAAAACTGCAAAGGTTCAAAAGCAAAATAAATCTTTCAAAATTGTTTTTTGGAACCAATTTGCAACCAAAAATGTTTATAGATCAAGGTAAAACAATGTATCTGAAACGCATTCTAAACTGCTATGCTATTTAATGATGTATTAAATGAATTTTATAACAAGTTATTTTAATGGCTCTTTAAAGCACTGTTGGGGCATAAAAGTTTAAACACTGACAAGGTTTATATTTTATGTGTATGATTCTAAAAAATAATGCTTAGAAGACACAATTTTGTGGTCTCCCTATTGTTTTTTTAATAATGTTCATTAGCCAGTAAGTTTCTAAAAATATGTTGTTCCTACAGAAATAGTGCTGCAACAGTTTCATCCACTCACAACAAATTCATCCTGCAAAACAAATAGGATAAATACAAACTAACAAATGTATTTTAAGATTTGCATAAAACACAATTCACTTTTAAAAATAAACTAATTTGGTTTATTATAAAAATAAACCAAAACATTAAAATATTACAACACATTATGAACAGAAATAATTAAAGACATATCAAAAATCACATTTGGAGGGGATAAACAAATGAATAAGTGACAATTCCTATTTCCAAATCATACTTTTAGTTCATTAAAGCATAACAAGAAACAGCCATCCGCCTCTCCCCCTTTTTTCATCACGGTATGCTTACGGTTCTTTAAAATTTTGTAAAAAGTAGCTTTAAAAAAAAATTCGAACCATTTAACTATTTCAATCTTTATTCCACTGACCTGCAGTGATTCCTAAATGACCTACTTATCTAATTTTCTTGAACATTTGGGACCTCTCATACTCCAAAATGGTAAAGTACAAAATATAGTCAAAAACATTAGAGCAAATTTTTAGATAAAATTTTCATACGAACATTTGCTTCTACCATAACACAGCAGCAGGAAGGATCGAGCGAAGCTCTGTCAAAATTGGTCTTCACTTCAATTGAATAAAACAAACCAAGCAGCAAATAATCCCCGGCCGAACATCTGCCCAAAGCACTTTATCAGACAACTTTTCGTCCAGCCAATCTCCTTTTTGGGGGTCGGCAGTATGGGCTTTTTGTCCGCTCGGCTGATAACCCTAGATCCTCGTATCCCAGCTACTTTTTAATCCCGCACGTAGCTTTTTTCTACTATTTGGTTATCTTCCGATAACGTGCCGAGTATGTTACAACATTATATGATGTTTTGCCGACTACACAGTGATATCACGGGTAAGGGTTTTTCAATGAATTCTTGTGTACCTCAGATCGTGTAAAAATAGTAATTAAAAGCAAGAGAGTTGATTTTAGTTCAAAGAATAAATATTGCTAATTGGAATTATTTTTTCAAAAAAAAAAAAAAAAAGCAAAAATATTTACATATCGGTTATATAACTGACTAAAAAGTTTAAAAAATAGCTTTGTTTAAAGTTTAAATATGGCTGTTAAAAACGCTTTCTATTAGAAATAATTAGAATTAAATTCCAAAATGCAATTAATTTTCTATTGTAAAAAGAAAATCAAATTGTTTTTTACAGTAAAAATTACATTCTGTTCCATTAGTTATATAGACTATTGATGTATAAATATATTTGCATCTTACAAAAAAAAATTAATTGTAATCTAAATTGTAATGTTAATTGTATGCGATTTTAACTGTAATATCATTTAATGGCAAAGTTTAGACTAATAAAAATCGCCAAAAATTTAGAACTACAATTTAGATTACAGTTAAGTTTTCTTCGTTGGATACAAAAATATGTATACTTCAACAATATATGTATAATAAAAATAATTTTTATCTTAAAAACAAATTTATTTTCTTCTTACAATAGAAACGTAATTGCATTTTGAAATTTAATTGCAATTAATTATAGTTTTAATTAATAGGAAACAACTTTAAAAGCAACATTTAAACTTTAAACGCAACATATTTTTTTGTTATATAATTGATATATAAATACTTTGGTATTTCATTAGTAAAAATAATCCCGATTAGCATTATTTTTTCTTTGAATTAAAACGCGCTTTCTTATTTTCAAATACTATTTTTACACCTTGTATATATATATATATATATATATATATATATACTTAACTAAATAATTATTTTAATAAATACTTTGTTACATCTTTTTTTTTTTTTTTTTTTTTTTAAAAAAAAAGCTTAAAATTACAGTTTTTAGTATTTGGAGAAAAAAAATGATTTATTTCTCTGTAATTCAATTCCAATATTAAAATTTAAAAAAATTCTCAAAAATCTCAAAATGATTTATGTATAATATTAAATAATCATCTTCCATTTTATTACAGAGCTAAAAATACAACGCTAGAGCGTTGTATTTTTAGCAAATCAAAAACATATTTATAGCAAATGGTTTGTAGTTTTAAATTTTAGATATTTTTCATATTTATAGCAAAGGGTTTGTAGTTTTAAATTTTAGATATTCTTTCATATTTATGTAATTTTTTTAAAAATTGGAAGTCTTTTTATTTAACAAATATATCAGATAAGTTTATCTAATTCAATCACTATTTCATGTTCTACTTAAGAATAAAAATACGATTGTTTCTAGAAAATGTTAGATTTCTATAGCAGTCTTTTTTCAACTTATTGTAGAGAATCTGCACACTTTTAACCGATTAAAGTTGATTGATTTGCGCAAAACAAATTTATTTTCCTCAAGAAACAATTACCCGGATGTAATTTTGACTCCTGGTTCCTTCGACTATTCGTTTAAAATTGGGATCTGCTCTGTCCTTGAAACGTGCAATAGGAGGAAATAGGAGATAAAGATCTAGAAGCATATTGGTGTGTTTATGTCACATGATACATTTCACTTAAGGGGGTAGAATTACCGGCGAGGCCAAATGAAGATACTACTGGAGAAACTGAGGGGAAATGTTCTCTACCAAGTAAGATGGTTCAGTTTCCGCCGTAGTGGATAATCAGCCGACGGAATACTTGTACTATATTCCAAGTAATTTATTTTAAACTTTATTTCGATTGGCAGCCGACCTTTGCATGTGACATATGTAGGTTTAAAAAGGGAGAGATCGGTGGCTATTATCGTGATGATATCGTATCAATCTCTCTATATAATTATCGTGCATTTACCGACGATTCTTGTAACAGGCTGAATTTTAGCCGATGTCTCTTGCTGTTGGGGAATGAATTCACGCTAGGATAACAACTATAAAACACTACCATATTCAGTGATATTATTTAATTTTACACCCAGCAAGATGCAAATGTTTTGGCATTGGTAATCTTCAAATTTCATTTTTCTGTCAAATCTAGGAAATATTGCCAGCTATGCGACTTTGTTTATTGTTGACTTTTCAATAAGTCAATAACTGTTTGAATCTTCATTCCTATTAAATATAATGAAAATAGGATGTTAGACACCAAAATGACTTACTCATAAAATTATCTCAACCATGTGACATATTCCGCTGTTCTTCTCGTATCTCAAAATGGTAGGATACAAAATTGTGTCATGATCATCTGAGATTAGTTTGGACAAGATTTGCTAGATGATAGCAGACATTATTGCTGTGTTCAGACAATTTATGAATTCGGTAATACAAGAGACAAATAAAAAAATATTTTTTAAAAAGTGCACTGTTGATTATCCTATACAACTGGTATTTATGAATCAAGTAAACATGGTGAATAAATATTGAATTTGTTATTCATATATTTTTAAGAAAAATGGGTAAGTTTACTAATAATGTGTGCAAAGATTACATGATAATGAGATATGTTTCACCTAAATCTCTCGAAAAATTTTTAAAAAGAAAATGTAACAAATAAGTAAGATTGTTTTTGCAACAGAAATATTTATAGCATATTTCTCATATTTTTTTAAGTGTTACTTCAATAAAGTCTTTCCTATTCGTATAAGATATGAAGGACAATTTATCATTTCAAGTTCAAATTAAGATTTTATTTCAGGGTAAAATTACTTTACAGTGAAATAACAAAAATCGAAACCAAAAACCAAAAAAGGCTTTTCAGGAAGTTTTACTGAAATCTAATGAATAGGTCCGGAGTCGTTTGCTAATTATCAAAATGACAACTGTGACAATTATGGAAGAATTCGACAATATTTTTTTAATTACTAAGTTAAAAAATAAAGATAAGTGATACTAGTAAATGCAAAGACATATATTGAGTACACATTTAATTTTGACAATAATATATGAGATTTTCAGGAGGTGTCTATTTGGTATGCGACGAATAATGCTTTCTTAGAGTAATGTTCTGAGTAAATCCTTTGAAACATATTTCACAAACAAAGGGTTTCTCTCCAGTATGCGTCAAGAGATGTTTTCTTAGGGCACTGTTATCAGAAAATGCTTTGGAACATACTTCACAAACAAAGGGTTTCTCTCCAGTATGAGTCAAGAAATGATTTCTTAGAGTACAATTCTGAGAAAAATTTTTAGAACATACTTCACAAGAATAGGGTTTCTCTCCAGTATGAATCAAGAGATGTTTTCTTAGAGTACTGTTATTGGTAAATGTTTTGGAACACATTTCACAAATATAGAGTTTCTTTCCTGTATGAGTCAAGAGATGTTTTCTTAGAGTACTCGTCTGAGAAAATGCTTTGGAACATGTTTCACAAACATAGTGTTTATCTCCAGTATGAATCGAGAGGTGGCTTCTTAGATTACTCTTATGAGAAAATGCTTTGGAACATGTTTCACAAACATGTGATTTCTCTCCAGTATGAGCCAAAATATGTTTTGTTAGATTACTCTTAATAGAAAATGTTTTGGAACATACTTCACAAATAAAAGGTTTTTTTCGTGTACCAATGGAGGAATGTTTTTTCTTACCACCATCTTGAGGAACTAAGTGATGTTTATCAGAGGAATACTTTTCTTCTGTAATCGATGACATTGGCTCATAAGTTTTGTTTCGGATGATAAGAGATTTTTCTTTAAATTATCAGTATGTAGAGATTATAGTAATTTACATCAAAGGAAATATCTTATTGAACTTCAATGAGAGAGTTTAATCATTCTTTCAATCTAAGAACAAAATAAAATAAATAAATAAATAAAATAAAATAAAACATTTTTTTAATAAATGGCAGTAAATTTAAATTCTGAATTAAGTTATCACATATGATAAGTTTCATTTCTTTAACCATTAAAAAATATATACATTAAAATATCAAATTATACATTGTGTATTCTTAAGTACAATGGGACATGAGTATTTTTTCATACATACATATGTGTAGGTGTGCCTGCAAAACAGTTGGCACTAGCATATCCAACTCTCTCATATCCATACAGATAAAAACTGAAATTTTATTTCATTACACACTTGTAAATTTGTTCTTTTTTCCTTTTAAAATTCCGCCTGCTTTTTCAGCATATTCACAAAATTTATCCGAACAAAATTTTTCCACCTTTACTTATTATATATTCAGCCTTAACTTAATTTCATCACAATTTCTTATGAGTAATACAAATAGTTATTCATATTTTTAAGCTTTAGAGTTATGCATTCTTTTTCAAAACTTCTTTAAAGTTGACACTGAATATTTACATACATTCATATAATTCTGCCTGCCTCTGGTGACCCATTTAATCATCCTCAAATGTAATGCTAAGTATTCTATGATGTCATAATTTTATTTTCTTGTTCAAGCCTTTGCCAAATCAGAAAATTCTCATAGAGAAATCAAGAATTCATTCATTCATTTTATATAAATTACACAACTTTCATTTAAAATTGAAGCATTTTAAATTCATGACTTTTACATATTTCTTAAAAAAAGAAAGAAATGAAATGAAAAATAATAATAAACCATGATATTTAATTTTAACATCAAATAATTATTTTAATTTATCCCACAGAAATAAAAAGTTGGAAAGATTTTTACTCGGCTAATAGAATCTAGATAGCTACTAAGAAATCTTTATGATCATAGCAAATTTTATGCAGTTGTATTCGAAAAAATATTTTTGGTTGTAAATGGTCCATTATGTTTGCTCATAGAAAGCCTAATAGTTTATGGCAGTCACATGAATTACACTAATGTAATAAAAATGAAATTGTGGCTATTGAGATGTATTTGGAAATTTATCGATTGCACAAAGTATAAAATAGCCTTATGGTATAGAACAAGTAAAGCAGCCAGCCTGGAACTGTTGATGACAGTCACATGATTTAGGCTATTAATATAGAGGTATTATATTTTACATTACATATTTATATATACAACTACATATTTTGAGTTTGGTTTTATAAAAGTTGCCTTGTTATTCATAGAACAGCATACCAAATCAACTCTCTTTGTTCTCAAGTCATATTAATGATGCCATTCCTAGTAGTAAATCAAGTAAAAAGCAAAATAGACAAACATAATGTAACGTTTGAAAAAAAAAATTACATTCTTCAAATTGTAGTTACAAAAACAATATGCAAATATAATGAAAAGTGAATGTAAACATTTTTATAAATTAAAAAAAAATAGCGCCCCCAAATCCTCTCTTGTATCTGGATTTTTCGTATACCAGATTGCTCCAGCTCACATTAGTTCAATCATAAGAGTTCCTTTTATAACTACTCTTGATTTAAACACTGGAAAATATTATTCTATCCAATATTTCATTATTTATTAATCTAAGGCTCACAGAATAATGCTTTTGATTTCTTTCTCGGTCCGTAAGTGAGGTAGTAAAATAAAATAAAAAAATCTCTTTGCAAATGTCGAAAAAAAATCTTTGTTTAACAAGCATTGCTTAAAAAAATAAATAAAACAAAAAAAACATAACTATACTTATTTAAGTAGAATTTTTTTGTTGTTGTTGTTCATTTTTTATGTTGAAATTTTCATTAAAATGTTTTCCAAAGAATAGAAAAAAATAGTTTGATGAAATACATGATTCAAATGGAGATCAATAAAAAAACACCTACAGTCGGTGTTTTGATGGAAGTTTTTGAAAAAATACATTTTGTGCAAGAACAGAGGCTTATAAATATTCTTTAAGCATCAAATTATCTTGCAGAATTTTTCAAGAATGATTCATGAAATAATAGCTACCAAAGAATTGGTTTGAAAAAATCATTTTGGATTACATTACAAATCTATATTTTTTATGCAATTGGAAAGATAAACATCGTTTATATCAAGCTTTTTCTCCATTCAAAATTTAATATGTAATGGAAAAAAAAACTAGATTAGATCTTAAGACAGAAACAATGTAATCTTCCCAAATTAGATCATTTCGACAAGAATAATGAAAACACAGACAGACCCTGAACTCATCAGTAGTAGTTTGAATGAGTGGAAATAAAGAATCCTAAATACAAGTATCAATCATTCAAAAACTAAAATAACTTTCCTGTAATCAGGGATTTTCAAAAAAGTATAAACAGTTTGTGAAGGACCAACAGTTTGTGTTTTGATGGAAATTTTTGATTTTATGTCAGTTTCTAGTGTATCTTTATAAGTAAAGTTTCATTAAATAGTTCAAAAAATATGTGTCTGAACTTTCTGATAATTACTAACTATGCACTATTAGATATTTACTTCAAATTTATTATTAATAAACGAACCAGTTTTAAAATTATCTAAATTTTTATCATTTTAGTTTGTTAATTATTTAAATATTTTACTCTATTGCAAGCATTCAATATAATTTTAAATGCACTATTACATTCAAATTATGCTTATAAAATTGTTAAAACATTAGCCAAAAATCTGCATAATTCTAAAATCCACACAACTTGTGATTTCAAGTTGTGTGGATTTGAAAGAATCTACTGCATTAGTTTGCTTTATTTTTCAGATGGTACATTAATTATTACTTTGATAGCCATAACAATTTTTATTTTTGCATGTGTAACATAGAAATAATGTTTTGATGTTGAAATAAAATGATGTATGAAAATATACATTTTGAACTTTTAAGAAAAATAAAATAAATAAAGAGTTAAACATGCATTTTTAAATATAAATTAACTTTTAATGAAAGATATTGAATGAAATTATTTAAAATATTCGTACTATTTTAAATTAAACGTAATGTCGACTGAAACAATAATTGTGTTTTGAACAAAAAATCACTGTTATTTCAGGGGGTGGTCCAGAAAGGGACATTTTGCATTTCTGACCCTCTACTCTACCAAAAAAAAAAAAAAAAAAAAAAAAAAAAAAAAGCAGTGAGATGTCCCTCTCATGGAAAATTTGAGATTTTGTGTTTTCAATGGTTGTGAGGTGCAAATTCTGCCCCTCCCAGAAAATTATAAGATTCCCTGCAGGAGCGAGTGAAAGCCCTCTGGGAGAAAAGTGTCTGAAATCAACAGTGCAGGCTGTTTCTTAAAGTCTCCCTGTTTCTATTTAAGATGTAGCTAAATCAGTAACAGGAATGTTTAAATAAAGTAAGCTAGAAACATTACAATCGAGGATCGATAATCTGCAATTTTCTATAATTCGCTTTGCTTTAACAATGTAAACAGTGAAATAAACAGTTAAGAAAATTTAAAAATTCGTGATCCAAAAATGATTTTTAAAACAAATAGAAAAAACTTGAAAAAAATCATAATAAAGTATCTATTTTTAATATAGCTATTTTATTTTATCAACAGTGAAAAACAAACTGTATTATGGAACATATGTGAATATTTTTATTTAAATGCACATATGTAAATTTTTTTTTAATAAAATAGCTTTAAAAAGCATTTTTTGAGACAGTATATTAAATTAATTACCGTAATTTCTGGAAGAAACGCCGCAGCGGCGTAAACGCCGCATCGTGGAAAATCACTCAAAAAAATTTAGAAAATGGTCGTAAACGCCGCAGGTGAAATTTCCGCGGTAATCGCGGTTAACATGTTAAACAGAAACACATTAATAAGCTGTATTAAGAAATCATAAAAATGAAATTATTAATCAGAAGTTAATAAATAAATACAAAATTAATAATATTATTTAAATACCGTATTTTCGGTAATAAGCGCCGCGGCGCATACGAGTTTAAAAGTAAAAATATGCTTAGTGCGGCGCAGCGGATACAGCGATTTTTTTCCTAACAGTACCGTAAAATACCGTTAATCCGCCCCCCCCCCCCCAAATGTGACGAAAAATCATAAAATAATTAGAGAGGGGCGCTTACACGAGATTTTTCCACGATCGTTTCACAAAATTTTCAGGAATGAATCGTGGATCTTTGAATGAATCATGAATTTTGATAATTGAAGCAATACTTGAAAAAAAAATTGGTTTAAAAAAAAACGTAAATTCTGTCGAAAAACGCAGAAAAAAGGAGAAATTTGTAAAAAAAAAAAAATCTTTTAAAAAAAGCACATTTCATCCAAGATTCATGATTCATTCATTTCATCATGATTCATCACTGAATCTTTGGAACGGGGGAAAAAATCGGATTCAGAACAAATTTTCTGAAAGTTATAAAAGAAGGGGAGCGGGAAATTCAGGAAATTCATTCGAAAATGCAATTTTCGTTTATTCGTAATCTAAAGCGAAATTTGCGTAACTTTTTGCGGTCTTTTAATGAAAATTGACATTTTTCGCGATATTTTGCCGAAATCGAAATTAATTTGTTTTTGCAACCATTTTTCGGAATTCGCGATACATTTTATGTCCGAAATTTTGGAATTATGATCGCTGTTTTTTTTAATTTTTGGTAAAATTCAGAAAAATATCACGCTTGTTTGAAAAAAAAATGCTCGTAAACGCCGCATCGCTTAAAATTTCAGTTTAAAACACATAAACGCCGCGGCGTTTCTTCCAGAAATTACGGTATTGTATTTTTTATTTATCTATTCATATTATACTGATTATAGAATTAAAATACTGTCTAGGAATAATAGAATGATGTATAATCCATAGTACTCTATCATGCACAATATTCCATAATCCACACAACCTTTGGTCCCAACTTGTGCGGATTATAGAACTTTGACTGTATTATGAAGAAGTATAATTAAAGAAATCTATAGCCTTCTTATAATGACTATTTCACTCCCACATAAACATCACCTTTCTAATATTAATCCTATGGGAGATGTTTTAATAAAATATCTCGTTTGCATTTCAGTATTTTTAAAAGATATTTTCTTGCATTGGATAGCCCTACAAAGGTCATTTTTAACTTTTTATTACAATTTGGATGCAGGTTTAGGTGTGAGGATACTTTGACATTGAAAATTGGTTTAAAAATATAGTAATAAAAAACTACAAAAAACCTAAAAGTAGCTTTTGTACAGGTTTCAATGTGAGAATACTTTGACATTGAAAATTGGTTTAAAAAATAGAAAAGAAAAATAATAGTAATAAAAAACTTTACAAAAAACTAAAAGTAGCCTTTGTACAGATATCAACCTCATACATCCAATGTAATAAAAAAAAAAGGAAAGAAAGAAAACACATAAAAATATATAGAAATGCCAATAGGATTAAACTTAGCAAGGTAGTGCTTTTGTGTGATTAAGAAAGCCTCTTCAGATGCATATGTTATAGATTTATGCATTGACATCATACAAAATATGTATTCATCAAGTCATTCTCAGCAGAAGCAGCATTAGTACAAAAGTTGTGTTTGTACTTCTTGTAGCCATGAAATTGATTGTTAAAAATAGCTGACAGTTGCCAATCTTGCTTATCATAGTATTCAAGCTCCAAACAATAATATGACATAAGTGTTCACATAATTCTTAAAAACGGTAAACAAGATTAATTTAGTAAAAGTAATAAATAGTAAATAATATAAAAAAGAAAAATAACAAATAATTGGAGAAATGGTAAACATTATAATAGTAATTCTAAAACTATAACTTAATGCACATTCACTAAGTGCATAGAACCTAGATGGAAACATATAGAAATGCAATACACTAACTTATTTAAAAAATAAAAAATAACATTTGGTATGTATGAGTATTATTAGCAGAATTGTGTCTGACTTGGGTTGGATCATATACAAGTACAGTTTTTTGTTTGTTTTATTTTTCTGTTTTAAATACCATAAAAATAATTAACTAATAAGCAACATATGGAGTCAAAATATCTGAAAACTACAATAAGAAAAAAGAAAATAAAATAAAAAAAGTAAGCATTTGTGTGTAGAAATTTTTTCTTACAGATTCATAAAAATATTTTGAATCTGCGACTTATATCATTTTTTAAATGAATTCAGAGAATGAATACAGAAAATAAAATTTTAACTTATTTTTTTTTTGGTACTACTAGGTTAACCCGTCAACCAAAAAATTATTGCCAAACTATAAGATTAAATGCCAATAATGGAGGTTAATGAATGGAACATTCAATGACATTAAATGCGATTCACATGTTTAAAATGTCATTAAGTGATTTTTATTTTAACTTTTTATTTATATTTTTATTAATATTCTACTAACTATTTGTTTTTTTTTTGTTATTTAAAATAAAAATTATGTCAATATGTATAATTTGGCTATTAGCTTGGCGATTTGTATAATGTGGCAAAATTGATCAACGGGATAACAGAGTAGTACCCTTTTTTTCATACTGTCTTAAAATTACCATATGAAATGACAGACTTTAAAATTATGAATAATTTGAACCGAACTGATAACAAAGTATAACTTAGCAAAGTTCAGTAGTCTCAAAATGTTTACCATTATACTGGTCATACTGGGAGGCAGTAACACAAACAATCACCTCATCGAGTTCATGCCAGAGTGTCGAGAATTAGTTAAAACTTGATTTGCATGTTAAAACACAGATGGTTTGCCAAGTCCTATCTTGGTGGAAAAAAAACTTGAATTTAGTGATTCACTCATAGATTTATCATTTTGTTTCACTGCTCTCAGTCCTTCACATTTATCATATCTTTGAGTGTTAACATTTTTTCTACAGGAAATTTTACTTAATGAATGCAATGAAATGAATACACATGATACATAAATTTCACTTGTTTGTTCAAATTGAAAAAAAAAAACACCAGAAGGCTACATTATATCAAATAATTTGTGTCACATATTAAATACTTCTGTAGCTGAATTCAATATGGCAACGACATAAGGTTAAATATTATGCAACTGCAAAGAAAATAAAAATGTTGTAAGTACCTAATAAAGATTGTTGGTACAGTGTATTTTTCAAGCATGAGAATAGACAAGTGCCATTTTCTAAATCGAAAACAATAAAACACTTTTCTATTTATTTACTTATTTTTAATCTGTTCATCAACTGTATTTATTGGCAGCAGATCTAATATTATGAAGATATTGGAATTTCAGATTCGTGGTTTGTAAACTTGTTTTATTATTTTATGTGAATTTTGATAAAATCTGTATAAGAACTTCAGTATGCTAACAATTATATAAAAAATCTTTACATTCTCAAAAAAAAAAAAAAAAAACTTTAATTTAATTTTTGAGCAGCACTATGTTTTAAATTTAAATATTTTGACAAAAAATCAAACCAATTTGATATTTTGAAATTTAAATTCGGATAATTTTCGCTTAACTAATCAAAAATAAACAAATAAATAAAATTATCTGCTACAAATAAAAGATCCTAATGATGCTTTAAATGACTAACTCTTTGCAAAATGAAGTTGCATATCAAACTACATTTTACATTATCATACTACAATTTTAGTTGATGATTAAACAAAGAAACGATGTTAGTATTAATTTACTTCAGTAAAGAAAGTAAGATTAATAAACTGACGCTTTAAAAGTTACCTCAAATTACAATCATGGGGAGACAAAGACGCCAGTGCAAGAATGAATCTCGGAATTTTAGTCGTATCACATTGAAAATGATTCATTCATTTAACCGAAAAAGACGGTTTCGAGAAAGATTGAATTATTCCATTTATATCATGCAGTGTAGTTGACTAATTTCATATTTATTAATAAAACTATTGAAATGGCAATATGAATAATACTTTTTTCTATCCCTGGTTGAAAAACTGACATTAACCAAAACAAGCTTTTCCAAAGAATCTAAGTTTAATTTTCATGAGTCATTCAAAATTGTGTCAAATTTTATAGACGGGAAAATATTTAAGTGCCATACTTATGAATTTTGATTATTGCTTTCTACTCCTTTTTTTATATAAATAAATGTTTTATTTTCTTAATTAAAATTATTCATGGATTGATTCAGTATTCATGAATGAAATCGCCTATCATGAATCATTATTTATGAAAAGTTTCGTTTGTCGTGATTCATTCATTGTGTTGGCGTCTGTACTTTTGTTAACATTTTACTTTGTAACAGTCGCTGATTTTTAACATAAGTTTATTGATCCATATTCTTTACTAAAAGAAATTGATGATAAGACATGTTTTTTACTAGTAATGTTCCTTTTTGGAATATCGAATCAGAAGTAATTAACTCAATGTTTGCGTAGTTATTATTTCAATGCAAAACCACTTCTCATATTTACACTTTTGGTTTTTTATTCTCAAATAGCTCAGAAATATATGTATGGCGTAATTATTAATATTTCAAAATACACAACGCAACTCGAGGGTTCTCTCAATGGAGTGTAATCTCGTACAACCGTTCCTGTAATCAGTGAAATCTTACTGTAATCTTCCCTAATCTTGCGTAATCATGTCATCCCGTGTAATCCCCTATAATCAGGTATAATCAAAGAAATCCTAATGTAATCTCGTGTAATCACTTGTAATCAATATAATCTTAGTATAATCAGGTATAATCTCGAACTGAAAATCTCGAGAAAAATCCAATTTGTCGTCATCTAATTTGTCGGAGGGGGGGGGGGGGAGAACTCGTGTGATACATCCGAGGATACATCGCTCTAAAGCCCGGTGACTATTCATGTGAATGCACCCCCTCCCCCCCGCCGGCAAATCTTTCAAAATTTTGCATGATGTGAATATTTTTAAATGTTGATGACACCCATCCACATTCGTGCTATATTGTTAGAAAAAATTGGCGATTTATAATTTTTTACGCATTCGATGCGCCCTCCATCCCCCCCAGGGGGATACTTTTCTAAATTTCGTAAACACCTGTCATGTGACATATCTTTGGAAAGGCCTTAAACTGCTTATTCATATTTTGCACATCCGGTGCGCCATACCCCCCTCTCTGCCCCCCAGGGGGCATTTTCTAAATTTGTATATACACCCATCGTGTGGCGTATCATTTAAAAGAACTGTAACTGCTCATTCCAATTATGCATGTTTGGGGCACCGCACCCCACTTCCCTCCCCCAAAGGGGAACTTTTTAAATTTTTGTCCACACCCCTTGTGTTGCATATTTTTAAAAGGTCTGAAAATGCCAATTTCCTATTATGCATGTCTTGTGTGTCCCCCTCCGCTCTGCCCCCCAGGGGGGCACATTTTTAATTAATTTACAACACCAGTCGTGTGACACATCAATTGAAAGGTCTGCAACTGCTTATTCATATTATGGATGTCTTGTGTGTCACCCCCAACTCTGCCCCCCAGGGGGGCACATTTTTAATTTCTTTACAACACCTGTCGTGTGACACATCAATTGAGCGGTCTGCAACTGCTGATTCACATTGTGCATATCTTGTGTCACATCCCCCACTCTACCCCCCGGGGGGGCACATTTTTAATTCTTTACAACACCAGTCGTGTGACACATCAATTGAGAGGTCTGCAACTGCTTATTCACATTGTGCATATCTTGTGTGACATCCCCCACTCTGCCTCCCCAGGGGGGGCACATTTTTAATTTCTTTACAACACCAGTCGTGTGACACATCATTTAAAAGGTCTGCCACTGCTTATTCATATTATGGATGTCTTGTGTGCCCACCCCCCACTGTACCCCCCAGGGAGGGCACATTTTTAATTTCGTTACAACACCAGTCGTGTGACACATTATTTGAAAGGTTTGCAACTGCTTATTCATATTATGGATGTCTTGTGTGCCACCTCCCCCACTCTGCCCCCAGGGGGGCACATTTTTAATTTCTTTACAACACCAGTCGTGGGACACATCAATTGAGAGGTCTGCAACTGCTTATTCACATTGTGCATATCTTGTGTGACATCCCTCACTCTGCCCCCCAGGGGGGGCACATTTTTAATTTCTTTACAACACCAGTCGTGTGACACATCATTTAAAAGGTCTGCCACTGCTTATTCATATTATGGATGCCTTGTGTGTCACCCCCCTCACTCTGCCCCCCAGGGGGGGCACATTTTTCATTTCTTTATAACACCAGACGTGTGACACATTATTTGAAAGGATGATGATATAAATAAAATGACACATCATTTTATAAATACTTAAATAGGTGTCAATATATTGAGTAATTTCAATGTTAGGATTAACAGAGGGGGGGGGGGATACTAATTCAGCTGAAAATATTCTTAGTCTTACCTAATGATAAATACTGATGTCCATATGTATTGTCATTTATTAAAATAGGTCCAAAATCTCAAGAAATTATAAATTTTTTACGTATTTGATAAATTTTTGAAAGAATGTTTAAATATATCAAATATATAAAATATATTAAAACATGAATGGTGATTCATAGACTAAAATCCTTACTTTGTTCATATTCTTTTTACAGATTGATTCATAACAATATTTTTATCTAAACGAATTTTTAAATAGCACTAATTAATCATAATCAATTGTGTTTTGATTTTTCAACAGTGAATTAATGTTGCTTTATATAACCAAAAGGAAAAATTGACAAACATTGAATATTACTTAAATTTGGAAAAAGGAGTTATAAAAAAAATTTATTTAATACTTATTCGTTTAAAATTTTCAATGGTTTAATTTGACAGTAAAGATGAAATATATATAAGTTAAACATAATATAAAGTAAGGTGAAATATCTAAATAATTTTGACGGAAACCTACATTGAATCACTTTTTATTGTTATATTTCATTTTCATCGAATATATTTTTTTAATTTATGAATTTATAAAAGTCAAAAGTATTCTAATGAAACCTATACCGCGATGAAATTCT
Organism: Maratus speculifer; assembly: GCA_964019185.1. NCBI lineage: Eukaryota > Metazoa > Arthropoda > Arachnida > Araneae > Salticidae > Maratus > Maratus speculifer. The sequence continues at coordinate 15,879,293 of CAXHSM010001376.1, read as the reverse complement.
CGGTTTCATTGCTGTAATAATAATAATAATAAAGTAAAATCTTCAAATTTTTCTAGTGTACTTTACTGTAAAAACATTCTCTCAATTCTAGAAGTAGCATTTCCCTACATAGGAAAAATTGCGTATTTTTATCTCTTTACAGAGTCATAAATTTTGTCAACAGACAGCCGATGAGGCATCTTGGATTTCACGGCTGTTAGCGGTAAACACCTCTTTGAAATCTTGTAGTAAAGGGGCGGGGTAGGGGGGGGGTAGGAATGTACTGCTTTCTGAGCAGAAAACGCTATTCTTTACAGAAGTGACCAGCAGCCTTTTCGCTAAAAGACTGGGTAACACAGGTTCATTATCGCTATTAATATTTTTAAACATTTCCTGTCATACACATTTTGAGGTTAATTAAGTCCCATTCAGGCCCGACTCAAAGTATGTAGGGGAATAAAATAATAAAGTAAAATAAAAGGAAATCTGATATTTAAACCTGAACACGGCCCAGCACGAATCTGTTGGAAAAGGTATGTATGAGTGTGTAGGATGGGAGGAGGATTAAATACCTATTTATTAAAATTACTAGCCATCTCTACATACCAGTTTGGGCTCACTTAAATTTATGCTAAGCTTTGCAACATTTTACATTTATTTTATTTTATTTATTATTAATATTTTGCCAGTTTAAGTATTCATTTTTTTTTTTTTTTTTTTTTTTTTTTTTTATCACTAACAATCATAACATTTTTTGGAATTCAATTTTCTTTCTATTATAGAAACTATTGCGATTTATTAATGATTTACCATTTTAAATATCGTTTAAACATTTTTTTTTTCGTTTCTAGAAATTTAAAGTTTAATTTATATCGCTGTAATTTTTGTTTAATTTTATTTATTTATTTATTTATTTTTTGTTTTTATTTATTTGTTGATTTTTAAATGAATTGATATTTTGGATTTTATGTAAATAATTTTTTTCAACATTTATATTTTAATTAAAATAAATAACTTTTTTTTATAATTATTTTAAGATCAAATTTATAGGTACTACAATCTATGTAAGAATTTAATAAATATAAATTAACAATTTGGATTTATTAATTAAAGGATAACTTGTTTTGAAATAAATATAAAACGAAACCCTTTGTATGATATGCGATCACATTTACCCACTTGTTTTAAATTAGTAAGCTTCTTAATATAACCATTTCATAAATCGATACAAATTACATTTATCATTTAGGACAATTTTGTGACTTTATTAACTATTTTTGTGACTTTTTAAAATTAATTTTGTAATTTCCGCTATTATTTTCTCGTACACCCAGCACATTACTCCGTTACATACTCCTTAGGATAAAGGATTTTGGCGCCTCCCCCACCCCCCACATATATGCACTCTTTATATCAACAAACACACCAAACAAAATCTTAATTTGGCGCCCCCTTCGGCTTTTGTTCTGGTGGCGCCCGGGGCACGTGCCCCCTCTGCGCTCCTCTAGTTTCGGCCCAGGGATACGAGTACTGCAGATTGGGAACCGACGCTCTATACATACACGTTGTACACAATAAAACCTGTAAGAAGTGAACTTAATGAAATAAATACTCTACAATTTTACAGGCTAAGACAAAATACCTGGCAAAAACAAAAAACTTTCAATCTTTTTAATTTTGCTTTAATAGATTTGAAGGTACTTTATAAGCTTAATTAAGTGAAAAAGCCCGATGGCTAATGCTAATGCTATGGAAAAAATTTAAATATTTTTAAATGATTCCTTTTGCATTGGATAGGTAAGATCAATCTGTACATAGATCGTTTTTTAATTTTTTCGTTTTTGTATACAGATATTTTTAATGAGGAAACTTCCATTTTCGGAGCCGGTTTCGAAAGTGAAAGTAATCTCATGAAAAAAATCTGCAGTCAATATCTAAAAAGCAAAAAAACGATCTTTGTACAGATTGATGTCAGCTATCCAATGCAAAAATAATCATTTAAAACTACTGAAATTATACTACTAAACGAGATATATTTATAATTTTTTTTCCATAGGATTAGCATTATCGAATTGGTCTTTTCTCGTAGCTCAAATAGCCCCTTAACTTCAAACTTCATTGGCTGCATTTGTATGCGTAATTCCGATTGCCATATGTTGTATACAATAAACCTTGTGAAAAATTAACCTATCTATAACGGAATCTTGCCTTTAAATGGGAAATTTCTTTTGTCTTAATGAAATAAATACCATACAATTATGCAAGCTAAGATGGAAATTTGACAAAAACAAAAAAAACTTTCAATCTTTTTAATTTTACTTTGACAGGTTTGATTGTACTTTTAGGAGACCATTTCAAACAAAAGAAAAAACCCATTTGAATAAATGGAATATTGGAATAAATTTTTAAAGATATCTCGTTTGAATTTCAATATTTTTAAACGATTCCCTTTTCATTGGAAAATATAGATCGATCTGTACAAAGACTATTTCTTACATTTTCAATTTTGTTTTCAGATATTTTTAATGAGGACACTTTCATTTTCGGAACAGGTTTCAAAAGTGAAAGCATTCTCATCAAAAATATCTAGAGGCAAAAACGAAAAAGCTAAAAACGGTCTTTGTACAGATTGATCTTAGCTATCCAATTAAAGGGGGGGGGGGAATTAAAATAATAAAAATAAAAACAAGTTAATTTTATAAATTTCTTCCTAGGATTAGCATTAGCGAATTTATCTTTTCACATGACTAAAGTATGTAACCCCTTAAATTCGAACTCCATTAGCAGTATGCATTTGTATGCATGATTCAGATTGATATACGTTTTATACAGTGAAAAATTAACCTCTGTGAAAAATTGACCTGTCTATATCGGAATTTTACGTTAAATGGAAAATTTCTATAGTCTGAATGAATTAAACACCAAAAAATTATGAAAGCTAAGAAGAAAACCTGACGAAAACGAGCATTTTTCAATCTTTTTGTTTTTGCTTTAAAATGTTTGACTCTACTTTATAGTGTTAGGAGGCTTCTTCAGTCAAGCGAAAAGAATTGGTAGCTAATGCAAATCCTATCGAAGACATTTTTAAAGATATATCGTTTGAATTTTAATCTTTTTAAATGATTCTTTTTGAGTGGATAAGTAATATTGATTTTCAGATATTTTTAACGAAGATACTTTCATTTCCGGAACTATTTTCGAAAGTGAAAGCATTTTCATAAAGAAAAAAAAAAAGAAAAAGAAAAAAAAGAAAAAAAAACCTGCAGTCAATATAGAAAAACTGAAATACTTTATACAGATTGACCCAATGCAAAAATAATCATTTAAAAATACTGAAATTCAAACGAGATATCTTTATAAATTTCTTCCTAAGGATTAGTATTAGCGAATTGGTCTTTTCGCATGAATGAAGTACCCCCTTAAGGGTGTATTCCGATCCAAACTGCTTTTTTTTTTTCAGATTTATTTTTAGATTCTTTTTTGCTCTCAAATGCACTAAACTTTCGAATTCTCTTATTTAGAAACTACACAAGGTGCCGTGATTATCAATTCCTTGATAAATGCAGAAAATGTTGCAAAAAATGCTATCAAAAACGGCGTTTTGGACCAAATTTTCCGAAGCGGGAGGTCTGCGAACGAAAAAAAGGGTCACGCTGAGAAAATAATTGCTTATAAATCAAATTCTAATTAAATCAGCGAAAAATTACATCACACGGCACCTTGTACATCAATTCAAAAATCCCCTCAGCAAGTTTCATGCTTCTACTTTTAAAAATGTGTCCAAAATTGTATGTGAAAATTTCGAGCTGTTGAAGATGGAAAATCATTTTTTCGAATGCACCCTTAACTTCAAACTTCATTGGCTATACAGTAGAACCCCGCTAATTCGGACCCCGTTAATCCGGATCTCCAGATAATCCGGATCGTTTTGGTCAATTTTTTTTCAAGTTTCAGAAGAGATTGGCTAATTTCCATAACATTAACTTGTTTCACCGTCGTATTCTGAATAAAAGAAGCTTTTTCTGAAATCTTTTTGGAAGAATACCTTAAGCTTTCTTATTTAAACACTTTTTTAAACTACGCGCAACGGACTGATTATGCTCAAGCGGATGCATGACCGTAGGGCTCGCAAAAGGTATAGAAAAACTGGCACAACAGAAAATTACAAACTTTTTTTATTACAAAGTAAATATTTTTATTGTTTGTAAATATTCAATAAGTTTAACGTAAAGGTGATTTTCTGTAAGTATGTTTTATTTTATCTCATTTTTTTTTCTAATTCACCGGATAATCCGGATTTTCGATAAACCGGTTTGGGTCTGGTCCCAATTAATCCGAATTATCGGAGTTTTACTGTACTTGTATACATGATTCAGGTTGATATATATTGTATATAGTGAACCCTGTAAAAAATTTACATGTCTATAACTGAATCTTGCCCTAAATTATTTATTATTATTATTATTTCTTTATTTATTTTTTTATTTTTTTATGAAATAAATACCACACAGTTATGCAAGATAAGACAAAAACCTGACAAAACGAAAAATTTTTGATATTTTTTATTTTTCTTTGACAGGTTTGACAGTACTTCATAAGCTTAGAAAGCTACTTCGTCAAGTGAAAAGACCCGGTTGCTAATGTTAATCCTATGTATGAAATTTCTAAAGATATATCGTTTGAATTTCAATATTTTTAAATGAATATTTTAGTATTGGAGAGATAAGTTCGATCTGTACAAAACCCGTTTTTACTTTTTCGATTTTCTTTACAAATATTTTTAATGAGGACACTTTCATTTTCGGAACCAGTTCCGAAAGTGAAAGCATTCTCATGAAAAATTCTGCAATCAAAATCGAAAAAGTAAAAAAACGGTTTTTGTGCAGATTGACCTCAACTACACAATAGGAATGAACATAAGATATTTTTATAAATTTTTTCCATAGGATTAGCATTAGCGAATGGGTCTTTTCGGATAACTGAAGTAGCCCTTTAATTTCAAACTTCATTGACTGTATTTGTATACATGATTTAGATTAATTTACGTTGTATACCGTAAACCTTGTAAAAAACTAACCTGTCTATTAGCTAATCTATCCTTAAGTGAAAATTTTTATAGTGTTAATGAAATACATAACATAAGGCCCGTAGCTAAGGGGGCGCTATGGGCGGCTCAGCCCCCCTAAAATATTTTGAGCCCCCCCCCCCCCTGGAAACGATTCCAAGGTCACTCAATAAATTTCTGTTCCGAAAATTCAAATGAAATTTTGTTCGAAATTTAATTTATTTTTGAGACCCTTTCACAGTTTTGCAGAAATACTAAATTGTACTTAAAATAAGTGTTTAAGCACCCCCTCATCTTATTTATACACATGAAACCAACATGATGCTTAATTTTGCTCAAAGTTATACACTCAAAATTTTCACCGTCTTGTACTTTTTTGAGCATATAATGAAATTATTACTACAGTTTAATAAGAAACATAGTATCTACAGTGTAAATATGCACTAATTTATCTTTCTGCGTCAGAGAGAGAGAAAAAAAATTATGAGGCCCCCCCCCGTATATTCTCTTGAGCCCCCCTATAATTATCCTTTCATCATCAGGATCGGAACATCGGAATCATGAAATATTTCTGTTTAACAAGTTGAGTGTCACAGTGACTGACACTGGACTTTTTCCGTTTAGGCCGCGTCAATCACCGGTGACTGACAATGTAAAACATGATATTATATACATTTTTAATACATTCTTCAGTAATTACATAAAACAATATAAATATTTTGGTTTCATATCATATTGTAGACTGTCAGTCACCTGTGGCTGACATGGCACTCGACGTGTTAAATCAGAAATTAATTTTCACAAGCGGAGCGCTGCAAAGAAGGAATCGTAAAGGACTGGATAAAAACTCCTCTGTATAGAGGTCTGCACGGGCCGGGCCTCGGCCCGAAGCCCGAGCCCGGCCCGGCCCGGCCCGCGGGCCGGGTTCGGGCCGATTTTCATTAACGGCATTCGGGCCGGGCCGGGCTCGGGCCTTAATTTTTTTTTCTGGAGTATCGGGTCGGGCCGAATCTAACTTATTTTTTCCGTACGAAGCCGAGACTAATTTCGTTCTTCCTAGTCTTCACGGACCTAAATAATCAGTTTCTGTTGAATCTTTCCGCATGAAAATCCTTTTCTCGACGTGGAAAAATCTGTTCATAAATCAGTAAAGTTTGGCTTGATCCAAAAATTTTTGCAAAATAGACATATACTTTTAAGTCGTCATTATTCTACAATTAAATATTAGAATTTATTCTTTTTAAAGAATCGTAGATTACTAGGCGTCTTAAAATAGAATTAAACACATCAAAAAAAAAAAAAAAAAAAAAAAAAAAAAAACTTGATTATGACGGAATTTTCGTTTAAACAGAAAACTGCAATTTTTTTTAAAACTGTTCATTCATTCAAAATGAATACAACAATACGCGAAAAAAATATATATATTAAGCATTTACATCTGCTAAAGAAGGAAACCTATTTTTTTCCAATGTCTTAGAAGATTTTACTTTTACCATATACCATTTTTTAGATTTTTTTTATGTATTAATAATACTACTGATAACTGAAACATTTACATACAACAAACAAAGGTTCATTAACCCCTTGAAGGGCGGTGGTATAAAATATATACCACTTAATTTTAATTGCGAAACGCCACATTGACACCAGAAGATTGAAAAGATTTTAATTTTATCAAGTACGTACAGAAAAGTTTATCTATTTTGAAATAAATTCATTTTTAAATTCTGGTGTCAATCAATCATTTCAGCATTTTAAGAATAGAAGTGCTTTGCCCCTCAAAGGGTTAAAAGCGTAAATATCGCAGCCTGTGGCACTTCTGCATAAATAGAGATTATAAACATGAAAAAAAAAAGACTAAGATAAGTTTTTTTGGCCTGAACTCTTCCGTTAGAGTAAAGATAAGTTTTTTTGGTCTGAACTCTTCCGTTAGAGTAAAGATCAATGTTCTATAGAAATTCACCAGAGCCGGTCCGGGTTCGGGCCGAAATTTTAACTCTCGGGCCTGGAAATTTCGGCCCGTGCAGACCTCTACCTCTTTATACAGATGTTGATACTATTTTCTTATTTTGGACAACTCTAAAAAATTAACATGTAAAAAAAGTTGCTTGGAAGATAGTAAAATCGATTAAAACTCTTATATGATAACCTTTAGCAATAAAATCACATGTAATCAAGTATAATCAGCTGTAATCTTAGTGTAATCAAGTATAATCAGCTATAATCTTGGTATAATCAGTATAATCAGCTGTAATCTTAGTGTAATCAAGTATAATCACATGTGATTACAGTAATCAGCTGTAATCAGCTGTAATCAAGGTGATTTCGTAATCTCGTACAGAATTTCTCTCATTGAGAGACCCCTCGTTGTTTACTGTTGAG